>JABTTQ020002634.1:600000-756634 GCA_016081115.2 Rehmannia glutinosa
AAATAGGAGTTGTTACTAATATCCGCTTAAGCTCTTGAAAGTTATTTTCACACCGGGTCGGTCCACTGAAATTTCTCATTCTTTTTGGTTAAGTGTGTCAAAGGCTTGAGATTTTTGAGAAATCCTGGATTATATTCTCAGTAATATCCAGCTAACCCTAGGAAACTTTGCACTTCTCCGCGTTTGTCGGTGCTTTCCAATCCAATATCGCCTCTACTTTGGATAGGTATACTTCAATTCCACGGGCGGTGATAATGTGTCCTAAAAAAAACACAACTGCGTCAGCCAAAACTCACACTTGCTGAATTTGGCATAAAGTTTCTCTTGTCTCAAAGTCTCTAATACAATGCGAGTTGTTCTTCATGTTGTTTCTTGTCTTGCGAGAATACCATATATGAAGACAATAACAAACTTATCAAGATAAGGATGAAAAACCCCGTTCATCAAATCTATAAATATTGTTGGTGCATTTGACAATCCAAAAGGCATAACGGTAAACTCAAAATGTCCGTATCTTGTCCTCGAACACTGTCTTAGGGATATCACAATCATTGATCTTCAATTGGTGGTATCCTCGATCTCAAGTCAATTTTGGAGAACACACTGGATCCCTTTAATTGATCGAACAAATCTTCTATCCTGCAAAGGATATGTGTTCTTGATAGTCACCGGTTCAAATCTCGATAGTCAATGCACATTCAAGAGATCCATCCTTCTTTTTCACAAATAGTCTGGTGCTCCCAAGGTGAGACACTACAACTCTTGGATTTGGACCTTTAGTTCTTGTAATTCCTTTGGCGCCATTTTGTATGGTGCTTAGATATGGTGCCGCTCCCGGCACTAAATCTATGGTGAATTCAACTTGGCGATTTGGGGGAACCCCGGTGAAATCATCGGGAATACGTCTAAAAATTCTTTAACCACCGCTTCATCCATTGCCTTTCTTTCCACTCTCTTATACCATTATGTTAACCAAAAATCCGTGAGCAATCTCTCTTTCAAAGCATTTTGATAGCTTTCATCGCCGACACTATATTTACTCTAGTGTTGGTCCTTGCTCCATGAAAGATAAATCGATTCTTATTTGATCCTTTAAATTTAATTTCCCTATCAACACATTTAATGGTGGCTCGGTTCTTAACCAATCTATACCCATTATAACATCAAAATCTCTCATCTCTAGTACATACAAATCGACTTTCATTTATTGACCATTATAACCAATCTATACACTCGCATATCGATTGTTGGAACAGGTTGGTCACTCACCACTCGTCCTTTCTCTTGTTTCTTATGGGTGGAAATTAGGCGATGGCCAAAACGGACATAACTAAAACTCTCCCCTACCACCATATTTTCGCACATTTGACTAGTATGGCTTGAGCCAACTCACTGTCAATGGGTCTAAAGGTTGTGATCAAGTGGGTAGTAGCCGAATAGTCCGGTACATCAAATCCTACTTCTATGGCCTGGTTACAATGATATCCTAAACAAGACACATAGTCTTCCAAGGGCTCACCTATATTCGTAGTATCACACGAGGTAGTCACCATAAATTCTTTGTGGAGTCATCCGAGTATATGAAAGTTTTATCGTCTATCGAAAAGTCAACTAATTGTCGGTCTTTATTTCGAGAACTAAGTTCAAAAGTCTAAGTTCATGAATCATCAAATAATCTAAGTTCAAAGTTCTTTCATTCGTGAAGTTCTTAAAAGCATCACTAGGTTTTCAATATTTGTTGTACTAGTTCTCATAAATTTCTTGTAAAGTTCCACTAAAGTTCTTCATAATTCATAATCGTTCTTGTTTGAGGAACAAGTTCATTTCATAAAATTTCATTGAAATAATATGCAATAAAATCAAAGCATTTTACTAAATCATACCTCAAAGCGAGTGTAGGTTACGCTAACGTGGTCGTCTTTTCCAATTTTCAATAACCAAGTTCTTATAACAAAATTAAGTTTTAAAGAAAAATTATTTCTAGTCTACGAAAATGTAGACCCGCTCTAATACTACTTGTAACGCCCCAAACCCATTTCGGGTAGGAACATCATTGTGGTACACTTGAGTATTTATAAATAGATGCGGAAGCATAAATAGAATACATTAATTACTAGAATATGGGCTTAAAAATTTCTTAAATAAACTTTGAAGTTATCAAAAGCGAATAAGGTTTGATAAGAGTTACGCATTATAAAATCCATATTACATCAACCTTAAAATTCGTTTAATAAAAATACAAGTATTTTATTTAATTAATAGGAAATAACCGAACGATGCCCACACGCATAGTCCCTATGTATCGGCTCCCGCTCGTCATCATTATCTCGAAATGTATAAAATATTTGAGGACGTGAGTGTGAAACTCGATGGGAAACGTAGCGATTACATTAATGAATTTAGCATCATTTAATAAAATATTTTTCCCTAGCGAGTTACTTTTATGTCTCACGGGCCCCCAAACGTTTGCATCGTGCTACCCCTCACATGCTATTAACCACTTTTCACTTGGTGAGTCACCTTCATGTCTCGTGGGCCACGGCCGATGCCTCTGTGCTTGCACTCACATGCTATTGACTCTAGTTCATTATAAGGACTAATTCATGTCTCGTGGGCCACAACCGATGTCTCGGTCGGTGTTTGCACCTCACATGATATTAACCTTAGACCTCATGACCAAGGTCCGAAATCATAATATACCGAGCATAAAAAGAGTTTGCATATAAACTTTAGTATAACAAAGACAACACGCTTACAAAAACAGAATTGTACCCACTTTGAAGTTTAACAGAAAAGCTAGTGATGTATTTGTTTGAATGAGTCAGTATTCGATTGCGCCCGCACGCACTTTAACACGATTAATTCTTTCAACTTAAATGACAAAGAACAATGTAATAATCATTAAATAACTTAGTCTCTCGAGCTAAGTAAAGTCTAATATATATTCCTAAAGTCAATTATCTCATGATCGGGTGTTGGTACCACTTTAAAGAGCTTTAAAACGATAGTTGACTAAAGTCAAAAGTCAAAGGTCAACATAAGTCAAAGTCAACTTAAATTCAATTAATCCTTAATTAATCCCCTAAATCAATTAATTGTCTAACGATTTATTTTAGATAATATTCCCGATTAATCGAACCCTTAATTTATAAAATCTTATTTCGACTTAAAATCTCGATTTTCTAAAAAATGACATGTCATCTCGAAATATCCAGTAAATATCTTAGTCAGAAACTCAAACTTATTGATCTAACACTTAACGTTAAATAACCCGATAAGATAGCGTTGGTTTGCGTGCCAAAGTACAAGTCACATCATATCACATCACTCACATCACATCACATCAATCACTATTCATCACCCCTACCATCAAATACGGCCACCTCGCCCGCTCCGGCCGCCACTCCCGGTGGCCCGTAGTCGGACCCGGTGGGACGTATTTTACCGTTTTTCGAACTCTATTCAATATTTATCCGATTTTCTAACTTTAAGCACTAAATAAATTTTTTATCCTCAAAATAACTTTTAGAAACTAAAAGTTTTCATCAAAATTGTCCTTAAGATCACTTTTAGAAACTAAAAGCTTTCATCAAAATTTATCCTTAAAATCACTTTTAGAAACTAAAAGCTTTAATCAAAATTATCCTTACGATCACTTTTAGAAACTAAAAGCTTTCGTCAAAATTATCCTTAAGGCTTTAGGCTTCTAGTTTTAACCATAGTGAATTAATGGGATCAAAAATCCTAAATTGTGCAAGTTCATCAACAAGCTTAAGTTCTTCTCCAACAATCACTTTTATAAAAGCCATTAATATCTAGATAAAATCATCAAAAATCGTATATTAAGTTCTTCTCCAACAATCACTTTTACAACTTCTAAAAATCTTCTTAAGCCATTAATATCTAGATTAAATCATCACAAATCATATATTAAGTTCTTCTCCAATAATCACTCTTACAACTTCTAAAAATCTTCTTAAGCCATTAATATCTAGATTAAATCATCAAAAATCACATATAACTCAAAATTAAAAACAAAGTATAGAATCATCACTTTAAACTATAACTATCATAAATCATGCTTAAATTTAACAAAACATCATCCTAAAAAAAAAGTAGCTTTTGGCCGCCCACGTCTAGGAGATTAAGGGGATATTTTTTCATTTTTCAAACAAGATTAAAACACATAATCATGCTCCTAGTAGTTAGATATTTCATAATCTACAAACAAAAATTGAAACAAAAATTATTTGTTAAAAATTCTCAAACCGGCCGAAATTAAGGGGCCAAAAATGGGGTTCAAAACTTCATATTTTCATAATCAAAGTTGATTTCTATGTTTAACAATTGCATAGGATCATTTTCCTAAAAGGATTTAAAGAAAAGACAAGAATTAAAGAAAAGATGAAGAAAAAGTTACCTTTGGATCTTTCTTCAACAATGGAGGTTTTTAGACTAAGTATGGGAGTGTGAGGGAGAAGTAAGGGGGTGTTGGGTTTTTATAAACAAAATGCAAGAGTCTTGGGGTAGGAAATATCTTCTATTAAAATTATTTGTGAAAGTATTTTTTAAAATACTAAAGTAAGCTTCTATTATTCTTAAAAATCCCGAGAGTTAGTTAAAACTTGATTTTCATAATTTTGATGGTCACTAATAATAAAATATAAGGTATAAAATTAATCTCAAATTCCCAAAGTATAAATAAGCACTTTTGTGAAAATCTCCGAAAATCACTTATTCGGTGACAAAAATCTCAATCCTAAAATTTTATGTCCGAAACTCCATAATAATATCTATGATATGTCATTGTGATTTCTATTCATTTCCATTACCGTAGTTAGGGCGCAATCGGTTCTCGGATGCTCAAAATATATAAATTTCATAAAGCGAGTAAATTGCACATTAAAAATATAAGCTAGATAGTTGATGCAACATTATTCATAAATATTAATTTAAAAGTTCGAGTAATTAAAAAGGGTTTGGTCGTCACAATAGCATATCTTCCACATATGTTTTCTTGTCACTTGACTCCGCTCTCCTTGATTACCCACATTAAATAATCTTGGAGGTGGTCAGTAAAATATTTTTGTTATTCGCATATGAAAAGTTCTCATAGTTCGCGACCCGAATGATAGTAATTGGTGTCCGACTATTTCTATAGTTGTTGTTGCGTTCCTCTGTTGTCCCACAAAATTAGCTTCTTCTTCAACAACTGCTGGATCTTTAGGAGTCACTTGTTGCATCGCATCTAGTTTCAAGTTTAGCACGGATACTTGTTCGGTGAGCATGGAAACTTTTCATACATCGAACCTCCGCCCATGCATGTCGGATATTGGATCTCTCGGATGGCCACCGGTAACTATTATTTGCCATCTTCTAACAATTGTAGTGCCTCATCGGATATTTCTCTAGCAAATGCACCTCCGGATGCAACATCTATAAAAGTTCTCGTGTTGCCACTTAAACTATTATAAAAATACTGAACCTGTTGGTAATCGGGATACCCATGCTGAGGGCACTTCCTCAACAATTCTCTGAATCTATCACATGCCTCTTACAATGGCTCAATCTAACCGCCTAAACGGGCGATTTTGATTTCAATCGTAGCGTTTTTTTATCTGGGGAAAGTATTTGGATAAGAACCGCTGACTTAGTTCAACCCAATATGTTGCGGGTGGTGTTAGAGAGCATAACCATCCTTTAAATTTTTATCGCACGAGAGAAGGCAAAAAGGCGCATCGAATGATGTCTTCGTAAACACTATTCATCTGACAAAGATGTCGATTTCTAAAAATTGTGCCAGATGCGTGTATGGATCTTCAACGGCTCTTCCCCTAAACTGATTCTATGAAACCATCTGTATCAATGCTGGTTTTATTTCAAAGTTGTTTGCATTGATCGACGACATGTGCCACAACCCCACAAGTTCGACTAACTTCCGGCTGAAAGTAGTCCCTAACTGCCCTTCTCGCGGGCCTTTCCACAATCCGGTCATGTCCATCCACCTCAGCTGGGTGTTCATCATTGTTCATGTCTTCTCGATTTAGATCTTTTCCTTAGTTGCTTTAGATCTTTTCCTTAGTTGTTTCGATATCTTCTCGATTTTCAAATCAATGGATATTGGCTGGGTAGATCTGGAATACGTGATCATGCACTATCTGCACTTAACAAAAATAATGTTAGAACCAAAGCAATGAAATTTATTTACAAAAAAATAGAAAAAATCGAAAATAAGAAGAATATTTACAAAAAAACAAAAATCAAAAATAAAATAAAAAAAATATTTACAAAAATTTTGCTTCAATTAAGGTTGAACTACTTATTACTTTATCTAAGTTGAATCTTTCAATCCCCGGCAACGGCGCCAAAAACTTGTTCGCCAAAAATTTGATCGCGCTACTGCAAGTGTACATTGTAGTTTATAGGATAATGGCAAACAAGGTTGTATTCCTCATGGATCGAATACAAAACACTTAGGCTATGATAACATCGTAATCAAATTTTATTGAAGTGACCAAAAATCACAAGTTTTAATGAATAATCAAAAAATAATAACAAAAGAAATAAATTTATAAAAACTCGAACTCCACAAGTCTTTTCAACAAATACAAAAGCAACCCTAGGCACATAACTTCAACATGCTTCTTCAATATTAAATCCAATTAATGTTTCACAAAACCAATTCATGTGTTTCTGGGGTTCAATTCCTAAACTAGTTTATTCACCCTTCTCGTGTGGCGCATGACAGGTAGATTAATAATAGTTGAGGTCTCCGATGCATCACAACTATTATTAACTCCCAATGATCTTTGAACCGAATTACTCCCCACAAACAGATGTAGTCTCCCAATGCATTACCATGTTTATGTCGAGAATTTTATTTTCGTCTTATTTGAACCCACCTCCACGACATGGACTAATAAGTATGACATGCAAATTATTTATCAAATAATAAGTAAGAAAACAATCAATCAAGATTTAACATGAATCCACGTTTGATTATGCCCTAGATCCGAAAGATTAGCCCAACATATTTGATAAGAAATTCATAGAAATGTTGAAATCAAATAGTTTGACATCGTTTAAGTACAAACACGAGATCTCAACTAAGAAAGGTAAACCCGTCTTGTCAGGGATGGATCCTCTTTCCAAGCCTTCAAACTCTTGCGCTTAAAGTAGATGTGAAAGGCCTTGTGGTGTTCTTCGTAACCAGCCCTCCTCTCTCGGAAGACCTTTGATTTGTCTAATCATGTGTATTGTAATATATTTTCACATGTAATGACTTGTATTTTCGTCAAGGCCTTGGTTTATTTATATAGGTCTTTGTGAGAGATCACTTATAGAGTTCGACGGAAAATGACAACGAAATACGACTAAAATGAGTCACACGGTCTGTGTCATCTCAGACGGTCATGTGGCCCCACACGGCCCGACCGTGTAACACATCTATGTCTCTGTTTTCGTCCAAACACTTCACATTATCCTGTAATTTTCACACGGTAGCCCACACGCAGTGACGGAGGCACATTATCCCTTGTGGGGGCACGTGCCTAGTAAGTTTGTTTTTTCATTTTTCATTTTTTACCATTTATTTCTTTTAATTAAAACAAACTATATTTTAATTAGGTGAAAAATCAAAATATATCCCATTGATTATTTTTTATGTAATTAATATTCACTATTTATTATTTATTTTTAAAAGCTATATATTAATTAGGTTAAATTAAGTGTGCCTCACTAATTGTCTTTTGATGTAATTTGTATTTATATTTAAAGATAATTACAAAAAAAACTCCTTGGGTTTGGGCTAATTACAAAAATACATAGATGTTTCAAAATTACAAAAAGTCTCCAGGGCTTGATTATGTATTAAATTTAACATATACTACAAGACAAGTCGATATTTCTATCTTGGATTAGCTCAGATCGCTTCATCCCTCCGCAAAGAACGGAGTGGGGGCTTATGTTGGGGACAAAAATGGTATTTCATTAATTAAATATAATTCATTTTATATATGTTTATTTAATATTAATTGCCCAATGGGCTCTCAATAATTAAACCGCCCAAAGGAATTCGATTTTGGCCCAAGTGACCGTTTCTCCTACGTGAACCGGCCTATAGGCCGTCTCTCCTACACCCGCCCATGTGGGCCCATCTCCCAAGTGTAAAAAGGTTCCTCCTATTAAATGTAAGTTAATTAACTCATAATCAATTCATTATTCTCCTACGCGTTCATTATTCAAGATTCGAATACTTTTTATTCTCTCGCTCGTCTTTGGCTTAAGTGTCGGAAGGCCCTCCCTAGGACAATCCCGGGGCCTCTAACGCTTCTTGCGTGTGTGCGGCAAGTTCCTAAATGAAAGATTTATCACCAAGGAGAAGAAGACGAGAAGATTTTCCCCTCGGAAAGAGGACTAACATGAAAACTTCCCTTTCAAAAAGAGGATTTTGGTCAACTTAGTTGACTTCGGTGATTTGTTTTAAAAAGCAATCCACGTACATTAATTCATGTGCACGACGTATACTGCTGGGTCATGATATGTACATCATTTATCATGTATCAAGTGTGATCGTCTAATAAAAAATAAAATACTTGGTACAATATTAACTTTACACAAATTCATAAATTTATTAATTAATTAGTTAGCTCACGTGGTAAATAGTTAACACTTAACACAAATTCATAAAACAAATTCAAACTGCTTGGCTGAAAATCTCACATCTCCCTTTGGAACCAAGAACTGTAAGTGGTCACAAACCTACCACGCTGTCCAGACACCAACTGCAAATTAACAATCCCAAATATGTGGTTTTTCGGACAATCGAGTCAGAAATCAGCTGTCCTATCAAGCCAACCTTTGTCCGTGCGAATTAGTCTTGGTTGACTTCAATACAAAATCAGATTTATTTAATTTTTGACTAATTTATTGTATTGATTTTTTGACTACTGTGTGTTGATTACAATTTGTTACAACGAGAAATGCCTTCAACAATAGCTTTACAAAAAAATAGAAACAAAAATTACAACATGAAGCAAAATCTAACTATTACAAGTATTGAATGGACTTCAACTCCGTACATTGAATGTATCAGAACTTTAAGCCGAGTCGAGGAAGACCTCTTTCGCAAGACAAATATGTTGGCCAGCTAGTGCTCACGGTTTGACGTAATGTCTCAAAAAGATAAAACGCTTTACGTCTTTTGTGTAAGAAAGCACCACTAACACAAAAGCTCCATCGAACTAGAAAAGGTGAGAAGACGGGTTTGCTTGACTAAAAAATGCATAAAGGAAGATGCAACGAGAGATATGACGACATCGGGATAACATCCTCCGGGACGAATAACTTTCTCGCAGAGAATATTTTCTACTCTCTCTCTTTCTCCCTATTTTTCATTGATTCGAATTTGAATGCAAGCTAAGCATACAAAGGCCGCAATTCCCAACACTTGGAGGAGATTTAATGATAGAAAATGGGCAATTAAAACCAAATGTAACTTCCAAGAGTTACAAATCACATTATAACCACTATCAAGGAGTTACAAACTCCAAGAAAGATACATGAACCTGACACCTCCAATATTCGGATACATCAGCCCAACACTCACTTGAATTTGGGTCAAGCCCATTTTCGAGTGAGAAAACTAAATGAATTGGAACTCAAGCCCAAAGAGTCGGGTCGGTCCAAGGCCTATTTGTGATAATACACTTGTGTTATAGTATATTCAAACAACAACACCTTCTAGAATTTTTTTATACTAGGATAAACTATGCTTCGTGTATTAATTTCTCACTCACCAAAATTTGGTTTGAGGAATACAAAATACTACGAACATCTACTCGAAACGTAGATTAATAATTCATAATTTAACTAGCCACCGAAAATTTGGTCAAAGTCGGGCCGACGCCCTTTTCTCAAATCGAAATTTCCAACAATCCCCCAAATGAGTGGAAATTAATGCATGCATGAATGTAGACACGCAAACCCGGTCCTCAAGAGACAATACTACATCCGAAAAGGTAGCTTGTGGCTTTAAACCTTCCGTAGTTAATACCATCGGGTACATTGGCGGTTTAGTGGACGTAAATGCTGAACTATTTCTCCACGGTGTATACCGAGACAACAACATTAACGCAGTAAGATCTCAACACCTCCTATTCTCGCGTTTTGTGTCCGTTTCGACCATGGACACCTCTTTGGATTCATAAGTATTACTTTGAAGAGGCCCGCACTTATCACTTATATAGGTGATCTCCTATCCGAGTATCTGCCATACTCAACCTCAATGAGGTGTAGGAATCATTAAAAGTCAAATGACTCGGCCTCACCACAACTTGCAGGTGTTTCAACACTGGCATTGCTTCTCAGGGATGGGTTGAAACATTGTTTCCAAGTGTTACAACATAACCTTCATAGCTTACTTTTCCCATTGAACCAAGCTCTTGGGATCTCCGGTCATCATGGTTGGGTTACCACTATGATGGTTATTTTACTTTGTGGACTTTAAGCCCATTTCCTCTAGCAATTTACTCAATTGATCTCGATTCAATCATTTCATCAAAGGATCTGCCAAATTGTCTTTTGACTTTACGTAGTCAATTGACATCACACCATTTAAGATTAATTGTCTAATGGTATTGTGTCTCCGACTTAATATGTCTGCAGATTTGCAAGTTATACATATTGCTTTGTGCCCTTCCTATAGCCGCTTGGCTATCACAGTGAATCATCACATAAGGCACATGCTTCCTCCAACATGGAATATCTTCCAAAAATTTTCGAAGCCACTCTGCTTCTTCACCAGCTTTGTCCAAAGCTATAAACTCAGATTCCATGGTGGACCGAGCTATACACGTTTGCTTCGTGGACTTCCACGATACCGCACCGCCTCCAATGGTGAATATGTATCCACTAGTGGAATAAGAATCTTTCGAATCCGAAATCCAACTAGCATCACTATACCCTTCAAGTACAGCCGGATATCTCGAGTAGTATAGCCCATACTCCAGGGTATACTTCAAGTATTTTAACACCCTGGTTAACGTTTTCCAATGCTCATGACTTGGATTGCTCGTGAACCTACTCAACATATTTACAGGATATGCCAAGTTTGGACGTGTACAATTTGTGATGTACATGTCGCCTATTATACGTGAGGTATTCCATTTGAGCCATGGTTATGTTTTATTAGCAACCAAATTTATACTTAAATTAATGGGCATCTTTGACGGTGAATCGTCAAAAGCATTGAATTTCTTGAGCACTTTCTCCACATAGTAGGATTGTGACAGATAATTCCATCAGAGTCCTGGCCGATTTTTATCCCCGATATCACATCGTAGTCCCCATATCCTTCATGTCAAAGTTTCTCTTTAACATTCTTTTCGCGTCCATGATAGTATCATGACTATTGCCCACGATTAACTAATCGTCTCACGTATAGACAAACTATGACAAATCCTTCCGATGTCCCTTTGACATTCACACATTTATCACACTCGTTGATTTAAACCTATTTGACAATATCGTATTGTCAAACTTAAGATTCCATAATGCCGTTGTTTTGGAGCTTGTTTGGTCCAAGACAAGGATCTTATTAACTTGCACACATTCTTTTCTCGGACAGGGTGTAACAAACCCGCCCAGGTTGTTCAATGTAGATTTCAAAGATCTATCTCTCCACTCGTAAATGCCATCTTGACATCCATCCGATGAATCTCAGATCGTCGCAAAAGCAAAGCAATCGCGAGAAGCACCCAAATAGACGCAATCCTCGTTCTAGTAGAATAGGTGTCAAAGAAGTCATACCCTTCTTTTTGTTTAAAGCCTTTGGCTACAAGTCGTGCTTTATACTTATCAATAGTTACATCCGCATTATACTTCTTCTTTAGGATCCACTTACATCCTAAAGGTTTTTGACCACAGGAGATCAACCAACTCCCACGTATGATTTTGCGAGAATGGACTCGATTTCACTATTGATTGCTTCTTGCCGAGCGGAGCATCTAGACTACTTAGAGCCTCTTTAATCGAGTTTGGCTCACCATCTAACATCAATGTTAGAAAGTCAGGTCCAAAGGACTTAACCACCTTATGCCTCTTACTTCATCTTAGTTCTTCATCACTCGGTGTAGAACTAATCGTCAAATGTGACAAAAGAGATGTTGTACCAAATGTCCCGGATGTTATAACATTCAAGTAGCACCTTCAAAGAACATCTGCAGAACATCTTCACTGTTCCGGATGTGATAACACGAAGTAACATCTCCAGCTACATCTCGAATACTGATCGTTTCTTTAAACTTCCATCTATCCTTTCTTTACAAGGATAAATATTCCAAAGAATATAGCATTCCTTGACTCAATTATGGTACCAAATGTCATTTCCGGATTTTCTGACTTATGTACCATAAAACGATATGCACTACTGTTAAGTGCATAACCAACACAAACACAATCAACCATTTTAGGACCGATTTTAACTTGCTTTGGTTCAGGTATTGCAACCTTAGCCAAACACTTCACACTTTAAGGTATTTATAAGAAACTTACGATTTTTCAACAATTCGTAAGGAGTCTTATCTTTCCCTTTAAGTGGGATTTTATTCAATATCAGCTTCTCCCCATATATTCTATGTTTCTTTGTTCAACTCCGGGTTACCCCAGAACTTACATAGCTCATGGTCGTTTAATAAGCATTAGAATGCTTTTCAATGTTCTATTACTATTAGAACCTCGTCCAATAATACCATTAGAACCTCGTTCAAACAAATTTTTTAACCTTGTTCCAACAATTGTGTTTGAACCATTTTCTGAGTGTGACCTTAGATGTTGGCACACCTTCGGCAACATTTCGGACCTCACACTTGGTTTCGAAACTACCTTAGGTGTTACAACACTTCATACAATACATTTTGCAAATCGTGGGTAAGACGCTTCCGGTGTTACAATATCTATTCCAACACCTCCGCAGCTTGTGGTTCAACGCCCGCCTTAGATGTTACCACATCTCGGACTACATCTTCTCGTCACATCTAAATCGCAATCGTAGCTCGAAAGCCAAAATTGTGACAGAAAGTGTGGTCATACCCCCACAATTGTTGGATCAGTTAGAATTCTTAAAAAGTATTCTAACACACTTTTCTCGAGTCTCTAGCAAGACTTTCATGGATTTAGCTTTCAGACCTTTGATTGCTTTCTTCGATTTTCAATCAAACAATCAGGCCACTGATCCAATTTCCTTCCAGTTATGCATTTAGGAATTCATGAAAATTTTCCAACATGGTAACAACATCTTAACGATGTAACCATTTGGAATTTTTCATTTAAATGACATCCATTCAGCACGAATATCATGCAGGATCAGTTGAAACTTTTAGACTAGTTTCAACACATTTTGGATTCTTGGAATCATCCATTTTTCAATCCAAAAATTAGAAATAACGAACCTTTTGGAAATCACATCCTCATTTCGTATTTCTTTTCAAATCCATGAACCTTTTGGAAAAACATCCCGATTAGTTCATATCAAACCACACAATACATACAAGAAAGTGTACAATTAAGTCTTTTAAAGACAAAGTTACGGCATAGGATATCACCATCCTAGCCCCATGCTTCAAATGCAATGCGTTTTTAGCAACAATTACAGTTCCAAAGAAACCACTGGAAGGTCTTTCATTTCGATTCATCTCCAAAGATAAAATGGCTTACGTCTTTTGTGTAGGAGATGTTTGATACATGTTTTTATCTTAATTTTGATGATTTTATTTTTACACCAAAACAATGTTTTTAATTGTTGTCCAAATACTCCTAAATGATTTTAAATGGTTTTAATATTTTTAGGAGTATTTCTTCAAGTTTTATTTTAGATAAAATTGAACAACACTTTTAATGGTTTTATGTTTATAAGTTTTTACTTCAAACAAGGTTCCTAAATGTTGTCTAAATACTCCCGATTGGTTTAAAATATTTTTACTAAATTTTCTTATTTCTTGAGTTTTAGTTTCGACAAAAAACCGGACAACATTTGTCTCGAGGTCAACCAGAATTCATTTGAGAGGGCAACCCCTGTCGGCCGGTGCACGGGCATCAATTTTGAAACAGTAACTTGCTTTCTTGTAAAATCCTTGGGGGACCGGTTGGGGTGATGGTCGCCGGCCGAGGTCTATGTCGACCGGTCACCCTTGTAAATTTGATGTGTTCTTTTCTTTTCTCTTATCAGTGCGCGACCGGTCGCCCTATCTTTTGACAGCAAAATTTTGACCGTTTGACAGCAGACATCTTTTCCTTAAATTGTGGGATTGATTTCTAACAGCTATATTCTTGATTTTAATTGTATTTTTCTGTAGATTTTCAATCCCCAAGAGGAGCCTATGCTTGATCAATCATCTCCTATAAATAGAGGAAGTTTTGGAGCAACCTATACAACAATTGAGATACAACACAACAAGATACACTTCAAGCAAACACTTGTTCTTCATAGTTATTATTCTTGTTGTAATTTTGCCTAGCTTATCACTTTCACATCCTTGAGGTCTACAGGCTATTCTTGATTACACTTTGCACTCATATTGTAATATTCATTATTGAGTTGCAATCTTGATTTTGGTCATCATTCAAACACAAGACATCCTTGTGAGTATTCTTGTGGTAAGAATACACTTGGGTGATCTAGGTGATAGGTGTTTCAAGAGTGTGGTGCTCTTGAGGTGTTGAAGAATTTGGTATTCTTCAATATTGAAGATTGTGGTGATCTTCAAAGGTGTCGTCGAAGGAAGATTGTGGTAATCTTCAAGGGAGATTGTGGTAATCTCCAAAGGTGGTGTTGAAGAAGAGTGTGGTGCTCTTGAGGTGTTGTAAGTTGAGTTTGTATTAATTTTGGTAATTAATAAAATTCTTTTTCTTTTTGAAATCCATCCTGGATATCTTGGGGTGGTAGAGGATTAGGCCCTAGGTGGGTTGAACCTCTATAAATCGGCGTGTGTTGTTTATATTCCGCACCTTCATTATTGTCTTGAGCATTCGGTTTGAAAAAAGAGGGTAAAATCGAAAAGATGGAGATAATTTATTCACCCCCTCTAGATTATCGTAGCCGCTTGGACTTACAGGAGCACCACTAACACAAAAACTCCATCGAACTAGAAAAGGTGAGAAGACTGGTTTTCTTGACTAGGAAAATGCGAGAAAGGAAGATGCAATGAGAGATGTGACGACGGATGTGACGACATTCGGGATAACATCCGGGACAGAATAACTCGCGAGAATATTTTCTACTCTCTCTCTCTTTCTCCCTATTTTACATTGATTTGAATTTGAATGCAAGCTAAGCATATAAATTTGCGCAATTCCCAAAAATTGGAAGAGATTTAATGATAGAAAATGGGCAATTAAAACCAAATGTAACTTCCAAGAGTTACAAATCACATTATGACCACCATCTAGAGTTACGAACTCCAAGAAACATACATGAACCTGGACACCTCCAATGTCCGGATACATCAGTCCAACACTCACTTGAATTTGGGCCAAGCCTACGAGTGTTAAAACTAATCAATCGGAACCCGAGCCCAAAGAGTCGGTCGGTCCAAGGCCTATTTATAATCATACACTTGTGTTATAGTATATCCAAACAATAACACCTTCTAGTATTTTTTTACACTAGGATAAACTATGCCCATTCGTGTGGCCAACTTCGTGTATTAATTTCTCACTCACCAAAATTTGGTTTTGAGAAATACAAAATGCTACAAACATCTACTCGAAAAGTAGATTAATAATTCACAATTTAATTTCTCTAGAATTAAATTTTTAGCCATCGAAAATTTGGTCAAAGTCGTCGACGCCCTCTTTCTCAAACCCGATTTCCAACATTGTGATGATAGTAAGGTGACATCTTAATATTGTATTTCTAATGTTACTTAATAGAGTTAAAAAAGAAAATTGGCACTTAAGTTATTTGTATAATATTTAGAAAAGGCATCATTTTTTAAAATCTAATGAGTTGTAATTTCATGCATGGTTCCACTTCCGGGCGTACGCTCCCCTAAGACATGGGGCTTTAAAGACTTCCCCAATAATAAAAAAAAAAAATTTGAAAATCAATAATTTTTATGTATATTGTATTTTAGAATATTATTTTTAGTACTAAATATTTATTTTTATTGATTTAACCCCTCCCCAACGTTACACGCCTAGCTCCCCCTGCATGGTTCGATCTTAATTTAAAAAATATATATATGTTAGAGTCATGCAATATTACTCAAATAATTAAAGAGCAAATTTTAACTTTTATATTTTTGTCACGTGGTATCACTTTATTGCTTTCGCTAGTCCAAATCGATGTTAGTTATTGATTGGGATCACGGATATGCGACATAACAAGCCGATAATTCCAACAAAAACTTTTCGACGCTCAAATCAGATTCAAAAGGAAATAGAGTAATTGAATGCTCAGAACTTGAGTGTAAAAATTGTATACCCATCTTATATATATATATATATATATATGTGTGTGTGTGTGTGTGTGTATAGAGGTTCCAAAAATCGAGTTATTATTAAGTTTTCGACGGTGTAGAAACTTATTAGGCCCATTTAAGAGGTGAAAAAAACCAAATTATTTACCAAAAATGGACATATATTTAAAATTAATTTTCTTCTATTGTATAATAAAAAATATAATAATATAAAATAATTAAACAATTTACAAAGAACTTTAAAAAATTAAATACATGGCAACTTTTCATATTTGTTAACTCGTGTTTAAAGTAAGACCACTCGATCCTACACATGCTTTTGCGACTAATATATCTTGTTAATAAGGAGTCCATTCTAGGACTCAATCCGCCATACGACGTAGAAATCCCCGATTACTTTGTGGATGGAATGGGATGGTGATTTCCTGCTTCTTTAGAATTGGGGATGGGACGGGGATAGACATTTATAACTCTATTTATAATATTTATTAATTTTTAAAAATTTAACTCTCAAGTATTAATAATTTAATTGTTCTTATTATTTCTTTTATGTTATTTTATTTATTTTAAGTAATTTATTTTCTGATTATTTTTAAAAATACAAAATGGGATCCGTTCCCCGACGAGGATTCCCCATCTCCGTCCCAGATACCCAAAGGGGGGAATGGTACTGGGATGGTATTTGAAATTGGATTCCGGGATGGAGATGGTATGTCCAATACCAACCTCATCTTCTCCCATTGCCATCTCTAATCTACTAATATTTTGTAATATTTTTTCTTGGCAAAAACTTCTATCAGACGGTCTAATGGGTTCAAGTTTGTTAGACGCATCCTAAACCGACCGGATACTATAGGTGGTGGCATTTTTATAATTCTAAAGAGGTGATGGCATTTTTGTGATTCGGGACATAGTGGCATTTTGTAATATTAAGGGTGGTGGCATAGTATCATTGATTGGTGACATTTTTGTAATATTAGGCAGTGATGTAGTGCAGTTAAAAGTATTAGTTTTTCCCTAAAAAGTATTAGTAGTACTGTTAGATAAATATTTTTATCGTGATTTTGATGATTTCTTATAAATGAGTTTTATATCAAAACAATGTCCATGAATGTCCAAATACTTTAAAATATTTTAAATAATTTTTACTAAGTTTTTGAGGACTTCTTGAACGTTATTTTTGACAAAAATCGGACAATTTCTCTCTACTTAGGTCGGCCCAGGTGCATCCCGACAGGCAACTCGTACACTGAAAGTTTGTCAAAAAGAGAATAACATGTATGTTGAAAATAGGGAGGGAGACCAGGTCCCCCTGCAGGGGGGACCAGTGAAGGCCATCGCTTCGGATGAAGTATTTTTTTTTGTAAAAATCCTCTATTTTGAAGGGGACCGGTCAAACCCCAAAGCGTCGGTCACCTATGATGTAGACTGGTCCCCACCACTGGAAACTCGTGTCAAATCTCAGATTAAACTTTTAAACTTTTGAATTTTCAACATTGCGATCGGTCGCCTTATGATTTTTTACAAAGAAAATTCTATCCATTGTTAAGACATTATCGATAGATTTACTTTATCATTTCTTAATCATTTTTGTAGATCTTTTGATCCTTCTATTGTGGACAAAAGTGAAGATGGAGGAGCCTATGTTGGAGATCCAATCTTGAAGCTCTCATATAAATAGATGAAGAATTTGAAGGATCAAATACAACACACAAGCATACAACAAGAAAAATCATCAAATTCTCTTTATTCTTCGTTGTCAACATTCTTGTTGTATTTGCTTTAAGCTTTGCACTTGCACATCGTGATTATTAGGCTTCTTTCTTGATTATACTTGCACTTTTAAGTTGTAATATTTCTTTTAAAGTGTAATCTTGATTGAATATGTAACATCATCCAAAACAAGAAATCCTTGTTAGTGTTCTTTTGGCAAAGAGCACGTTTGGTTGATGAGAGGTTATTAGTTGAAAAGCTAGATACCTTGAAAAATAATGTTCTCATAATAGTTCTCATAATGTTACTCTTGATAAATTTAGATATCTTGAAAAATAAAATGGAACTCTTATTAAGGATATTGATTTCATGACCACCATGAGCTTGTAGCTCAAGTGGTATCGCTAAAGGTAAGGGTGTTGACCAGGGTTCGAACCCCGTATCTTTGATTTCTTTGAAATTTATCCCCTCACTTCCAACCACTACTCCCAACGTATTAAAAAAAGGATATTGATTTCATGAAAAATGATATGATGAAGTTTAACTTGAATACCGATAAAAATGACCAAAATTCTTGATGTTCAACATTGTGATCATTTGAAACTAGGACTTGGTTATAAGACAAATGTTATCAATGATATGGAAACAAAACCAAGTACCTACTTATGTGAATCATTATACTTCCAAAAATATTATTTATTTCTATTGCGGTAAATATGATCACACAACAAATATGTGTCGGGCTAGAAATAGCTCAAATTATTATTGAAGACCTAAAAGTCTCAATGCTAATCCCAAAAGACCCAAACACTTGAGGGTACCACAAGATAGTTTCTTGTTAGGTACTCGGCATAAGAATAGTCAATGGAAATTCAAATCATCAAATAGACAATAAATATTTGCGCCATATGATCAAAGGAGAATATATTATAAATAAAATCATTTCTCAAGGTATAATCATCAATGGGAAAAACACAACCCTTAGCAATGGCGATATTGATAACTCTTACCCACTTCTTGAATTTTGTATATTATTTGAGTCATTAATTTTTATTGAGCATATTCTTAATTTTGTCAAATTCTCTTTTCTAAATGTTTCTCAAAGAGTGAGGTCTTAATTATAATTTCTCGGATTTTTATATTTCAAAGAAGACCTCATATAACTTTTCTATAAGCACATTAGACTTTACATGTTTCATCAAACTTATTTTGATTTTACAACATAGTATATGTTACTTGATTTTTGTCTTGAAAAGATATTATATAACATTCATATCAATATCATCCGGTACTACTAAACTCTTGTGCAAGAAATTTTGTTTAGATTCTGCAGGAGTTTATTTTTGGAACAAAAGATCGTAGAAAAATCCATGGTTATATACATCAAGTTGGTCAAGTTTGATAAAGGCATATTGATTGACAAAAATAAAATCGAGGTATGTTCTTCAATTTATCTTACTTCTAATAGACTTGATATTCTTCATGTCGTATGCATATGTGCTCGATTTCAAAGCAATCCAAAAGAATCTCATTTAAGTGTCGTTAAAAGAATTTTTCATATTAAAAGACACTATTTCTTATGGTTTGTTTTATCCAAAGAAATGAAATTTTTCTTTAAAAGATATAGTGACCCAGATTATGCCGATAATATTGATGATCATAAAAGTACATCCGGCTCGTGTCAATTTTTAGGTGATTGCCTAGTATCTTGGTTTTCAAAGAAGCAAAATTGCGTATCCTTATCTACGGGCGAAGTGAATACATTTCAAGGCCTTTTGGTGTACTTAATTTCTTTGGATGAAACAAACCTTAGCGGACTATAAATTTTCTTTTGAAAACGTTCTATTTTTGTGATAATACGTCGCTATAAATATTTCTCAAAATCCGGTTCTTCATAACCGAAGTAAATATATTGAGGCTCGACACCATTTTCTAAGGGATTGTGTTTCTAAACGAAAAATTGAGATGTGCTTTGTTAGTCTCAAGAACAACTCACGAACATTTTTACAAAACCATTAATCGTCAGTCTTTTTCAATTCGAGCTTGTTTAGGCTTAATTCATATTGAATAAGGTATATGTTTGCATTTTGTGCATTTTTAAAACTTAGGGGTGAAAAATCTTTCCTTTCAAAACTCTAAAAACAGAACCAGGACAAGCCGTGCAATTAGTGCCGTCATGCAGGGGGTCGACCGTCGCCTATTCGGACACCGGTCGCACCCAGTCGGCCAGGCCGCCTGGCTTGTCACAGAAATAAAATTGTTTATGTCCTCATTTCATTTTATTTTACAAATTTCACACCCCTTCGCCCAAATTCGCACACACTTCACCCAAAATGATTTTTCTTGATATTTTTTTGTTTTGGGATTCCTATATACATATTATACTTATTGTATCCATCTTTATTCATCATTGGTAAGTTTAGCTCCCTCTTTAATCTCAATTGGGTTGAACCCTTGAATATGTGTTGAAACTTGTTATGTTCGTATAATACTTGTATTATCGTGATGGGAATCGTGTATGTTGATGGATTATGATTGTAGAATTAGGATTGGTGCTGATTTTTGGGCATGATTCAATATACAAATGGTATGTACATCTTTGATTTTATCTTATGAATGTCAAGTATTTGATAAAATGTCTCAATGAAAATTCTATTTTTTACATGATCTTCTTGCTTAAAATTGTTTCCTATCCACATTCTGATAATGATTATGTACTTCTCACATGTTCTTTAAGTAATATTATGATTCTCTGTACCCAATCCATGATATTGTCATGATAGTTGCTCGTTTTTTCCTCATGTGTACTTTAATATCTATCTATGATATTTTTATTGTGCTAATCGTATTTTTATGATTCCAAAGAGGAGAAAAATGATATGAGCTTGTAACCTATTGGTAAGATCAAATGAGCTAGAAAAAGCTCAAATGCTCAAAAAAACTATGCCATATAAAGCCACAAGTTGTGGATGACTTGGGGATTATTGCTCTTGTATTGATTGAACTTTATGACTAATGACTTATTCTTTGACAGGGGGAGCTTTTAAGCTCTTGAGCTTTAAGTCATATTTGCAAAAGCTAAGCTTTTAGCTTTTAAGTTAGTTAATTCTTTGTATGCTTATTGATAGGGGGAGCTTGTGAAACTCACTTTGGAAAACTTTTGCTCTTATCCTTATTTTGTTTTTATCTTGAGAAGGTTGCTTATAATGGATAGTTGATTTTGACCAAACAACTTGTTTCGTTTTTAAAATCGTTCTCTTAAGATTGTTTTGGTTTGTAATCATAAAAAATTTGTTAGATAAATATTTTATCATGATTTTGATGATTTCTTATATGAGTTTTATGCCAAAACAATGTCCAGGAATGATGTCCAAATACTTCAAAATATTTTAAGTGATTTTTACTATAAGTTTTTAAAGTACTTCTTGAACTTTATTTTTGATAAAAATCGGACAACTTCTATGTACTTAAGTTGGCTGGTCGCCCTATAGAGCAACCCATACGAGAAAGTTTGTCGAATAGAGAACAACATGTATCTTTGAAAATAGGCATGAGACCAGGTCCCCCTATAGGGAGACGGTGAGGCCGACCGATGCCAGGATGAATTGTTTTTTGTAAAAATTCCTCTGTTTTGAAGGGGACCGGTTGGATCTTAGGGGACCATCGAACCCTTAGGCGGCCGGTCACACTATGATGTGGACCGGTCCCCACCCGTGTCAATCTCAGATTAACATTTTAAACTTTCGAATTTTCAACATAGCGACGGTCTCCTATGATTTTTGACAAAAAAATTATATTCGTTGTTAAGCTAATATCCGATAGTATTTACTTTATCATTTCTTAACCATTTTTGTAGATCTTTTGATCCTTCTTTTGTAGACAAAAGCGAAGATGGAGGAGCCTATGTTGGAGATCCAATCTTGAAGCTCTCCTATAAATATATGAAGAATTTGAAGGATCAAATACAACACACAAGCATACAACACAACAAGAAAAATCAGCAAATTCTCTTATTCTTCATTGTCAACTTTCTTGTTGTATTTAGCCTAAGCTTTGCACTTGCACATCTTGATTATTAGGCTTTATTCTTGATTACACTTTCACTTTTGAGTTGTAATATTTCTTTCAAATTGTAATCTTGATTGTATTTGTAACATCATCCAAAACAAGAAATTATTGTTAGTGTTCTTTTGGCAAGAGCACGTTCGGTTGATGATGAGAGGTTGTTGATTGAAAAACTTGGTGCTTTTCATGTTGAAGAGTTTGGTGTTCTTTGAGGTGTTGGAAGAGTTTGGTGCTCTTCGAGGTGAAGAAGAGTTTGGTGCTCTTCGAGTTGGAAGATTGTGGTGATCTTCATAGGTGGTGTTGTAAGGAGAGTGTGGTACTCTTTCAAGGTAAATGTTGTAATAGTTTGGTATCTATTAATAAACCTTTTCCTTTCGAAATCCACTCGGACATATTGGGTGGTAGAGCACGTAGGCCCTAGATGGGTTGAAGTCTGTCTAAATCATTGTGTGTTGATTTTTTCTACACTTCTATCTCTTCACCATCTTCATATTCGAATAAGAGGGCATTAATCGGAAAATTGGGAAAATCTATTCACCCCCTCTAGATTTTTCGTAGCCACTTGGACTAACAATACCACTGAAAAGTATTAGTAATCACCTTGAACAGATTTTATAGTAATCCTCATAAAATATATTGATTTTTTTTCGCCAAAAGTATTAGTATTCATACTAAAATGTATTAATTGTCTTATTGAAAAGTATTATGTTTTCCGATTAAAGGTATTTAGTATTCTTCCAAAAAGTACTAGTTTTTCTAATAAAATTATTAGTAATTCCCCATAAAAGTATAAGTTCTCACCCCCCCAAAGTATCAGTTGTCATCCTCAAAAATATATATATTAGTCCCCTTAAAAATATTAGTTTTCCTCGAAAAATATTAATAATCCTTCCAAAAAGTATTAGTAGATCTTTTGAAAATTATTAGTAATCCCTTTGAACGAATGTATTTTTAGTAATCTTCATGAAAAGTATTGATTTTTTTCCTCAAAAGTATTATTATTCCCCTTAAAATGTATTAATAGTCTCATTGAAAAGTATTGGATTTTCCGATTATAGGTATTTTAGTATTCCTCCTGAAAAGTACTAGTTTTTCTCATAAAAATTATAATAGTTCCTCAAAAATATATTAGTTCTCGCCACCAAAAAGAATCGGTAGTCATTAAAGAAAAATATTTAGTAGTCCCCCTAAAAATTATAGTTTTCCCTCGAAAAGTATTAGTAGTATCTCCCAAAAAGTATTGGTAGCTCTCTAAAGTACTCTAAGCGGCCGCAAGCGGATGTAGTTGTTGTGGTATTGGTGGTTGTGCGGTTGTTGGTGGTCGACGGGTCGTATATTTGGATCCATCTAACGGATTACATCCGTTGAAGATCGTCCCGAGAGACTAACTTTGTTTTCTTAATCGAACTCTTAATTTACCCATAGAGCTAAATCTTAATTCAAAAATCCAAATTCAATGATTCGGTTTTTTTCCTAAGATAACAAATATGGTGGAAAGTATCGAGCTTTTGTTTTCCACATTTATTTGATTCGTTAATATAATTTTTGGGATGGTCGGGATCCATAATATGCTCGTGCGACTAATATTCAATTTCTTGTTAGGACTTAGGAGAACTCTCTAGATAGGATATAGAAACCTTAATCCACCCCAAAATTAAGTCAATTAAGTGATGACGCCAATATTTTCTAACATATTTTTATTAATCATACTTACTTACCCTACACTCAAGCAAAATTTTAATTTAAAAATCCAAATTCAATCATTCGATATCTCCTAAAATAACAAAGATGATAAATCATATCGGTCTTTATTTCCCACATTTCTTTGATTCATTGATATTTCGGGATGATGCAATCGATAACATGCTTATGGGTATGGATGGCAATAATGATGGGGACGGGTCGGGTATTTGACATACCATCACCGCCCCAAAATCTCATCCCAAATACCATCCTCACACCATTCTCTGTGTTAGGTATCTAGGGCAAGGATGGGGAATCCCCATTCGGGAAACGGGGTCCCCGCGGGGAATTTCCTCATTTTATAGTTATTAATAAATATTCCATAAAACCAATTACTTAAAATAACCAATAATTAAAATAACTAAAAACAACATAAATTCCTGATTTGTTAAAAAAATGAGAATAAGTAAAATTATAAAAATCTAATGGTTTAGTTTTTTATAATTAATAAAATAAAATATGATAAATAGAATTAATATTAATAATATAAAAATATAATACATATATATTAGGAAATGAGGATGGAGATGAGGAATCCCCCTTTTATATAAATGGAGTCGGGAATGGGACGGAGATGGGACGAGAGATATAAATATCATCCCCATCCCTGAATGAACCTAGAATTCTCCGCCCTATTTTATTGGGGTACCAAAAGAGATGGTTTCTTGTGCGGGTTCTTTCATCCCCTACTTATGGGACTAATATTTGATTTCTTGTTTGGATTTAGGAGACCTCTCTAGGATACACTACAAGAAAAAACCAACTTACGAGAAAAATCGACAGATAAGTATTAAGATAACTATAAAGAATATATAAAATTATTATAGGTAAATATTTACCAACAAAATCTAAAATTGTTGGTAAACACCTACAATTTTTCTCACAATAAATTTAAGTGTATGTTTGTGAGCACTTTTGAAAATGAACTTCTTAATAGTTAATAAGTGACTTACTTGTCCAAAAGTTCCTTCTAAATTAACCATCAAACATCATTTTTTATTGAAATGAACTTTTAAATCTAAAAGTTCATCTCAAAAGTACTCCCAAACAAGCACTAAAAATTGTTGGTGATTCATTAGTAAGTGGTTAGTATAGTTGGGGTGGAATATTTTTTGGTTTGATATTATTCGTTGGTAAGTCTAAAATTTAGTAACAAAACCAATTTTATCGGTGAATTCCCTTGGTAAATTGGAATATTTTTATAGTGATATAGAAACCTCCGCGAGCCAACATTAAGACAATTTATTAAAGACGCCAATATTTTGTACCTTGTTTACTTAATCAAACTCTTAGTTACCGTATGCTAAATAAAAAATGCAAATCAAAATTTTCAATTCCATCATTTTATATCTCCATGTAACATAACAAATATGATAAAATGTCTCAAGCTATTGTAAATAATAAGAAAAATTAATACTGCAAATAAGCCTTTAAAAAGAAGAATCAGATGAGAGAACGAAAGGTGTAGTTTTATTATGAATCAATTGACGTCTATTTATAATAGGTTACATGTCATTATCAAAGTACTATGCAAGATTTGTGCACCTTTAGAAATTTCTCAAACAAAAACATTGGCCTTGTATAGGTATGTTTACATGGACTATTTCTAGTTTCTAGTGTTGGAAAATGAATTTTCGGACTTTCATTGGTTTCGTGTGAAAACTGGAATTATGTTTGGAAGAGTGAATGAGAATGAGTTTTATGTAGGTTTGGAAATGAGATTATGTTTGGTTAAGTAGTTTTGAAATAGTATTTTATGTATATAATAATTTGAAAAATTGATAGTGGTTGAATATTTTAATTGAATATATAATATTATATTTGTAAGATTGTAGGCTAGTGGGTCCCATTAGATATATATAATAGTATTTTAAGTAGATAAAGTTGGTAATGGAGGGTCCCACATATATAATTGGGTTACAAAATAAGAATATTGATTGATAAGTGATGTGTATAGGATTGAGAATTGAAATTGTAGGTTTGAGATGATGTTTTATGTGAAAAGTGGAAAGTGGAAATGATGATTTCCATTGGAAATTTTAAACAAACATGATTCCATTTCTATGAATAGTTGGAAATTGGAAATGTGGCCTTGGAAACATAAACAAACAAGGCCATTGATTTCAACCAAAACGTCTCTTTCAAATACTATGCGGCATCGTACAAGTTTGAACTTCACCGCATTTTACTATGCTTATACGTCCATTCTTCATTACACTCTCCTTGCACGTATCTTAATCGTATATTGGATGGATATGTCTCATTAAAAACCTTGAGCCAAAAAAAACCGGTTGGAAAAATCGACGGAAGGAAAAAAAGACTAAATAGCTTAAATCCGATCTTTGTGCATATGATGCCTCGTTAAAGGCCTTAAGATGAAAAAACTCAATGGGATAAAAACTTGATAAAAGGAAAAAGAGTACATCGCACAATATATTCGCTCCCGAAATGAAGAATATTAGTTGCATAATGGTCTATTAATCTTACTTTGTAGTAACTCTTCTCATTCCAATGTCGAAGATTAATCTTTCGAATGTATACGTCGGCAAGGATTTTGTAAATAGGTCACAAGATTGTGACGCGAATGAATCGGGATATCTACCTCTCTATTTTTCCTGGAGTTCATATCACCTTTTATGTAACCATCTCTCACTTGTGTTGTGCACGTTGCATTATATTCATAAATAATAGTATGAGTGTTTGCAATTGGTTTGGATGACAAGCATTTTGTAAATGCGTTATGACCGATTTTAACCAAACATTCTTTTTGCCGACTTCATGAATAGCAATGATTTCGCGAGTAATTGACGAAGTAGCAAACAATGTTTGTTTGGTAGATCGCCATGATATAGATGTACCATTATAGCAAATAAATAATCGGAATTGTGATCGAGCTTTGTGCGGGTCGATCTATATCCCGCATTAGCATAACCAACTAACCCGAGTTAGTGGATTTCTTAGAATAGAATAACCCCAAATCTATAGTACCACTTAAGTATCGAAAAATGTGTTTAATACCATTTCAATGTCTTTTGGTTGGCTCAGAACTGTATCGTGCAAGTAGATTCACTGCAAAAGAAATATCATGTAGAGTACATTATGCTATATACATTAATGCTCCAATAGCGTTAAGGTAAGGCACTTTAGGACCCAGAATCTCTTCATCGATTCTTTTGGTTGGAATGGATCTTTCTCGGATTTAAATTTTGCACGATCATGGGGGTACTCAAAGGATGAGCCTTTTCTATATTAAATTATTTGAGTATCCGTTTAGTGTAAGCAGATTGATAGACAAGTATCCTGTTATCTTTATGCTCTAGCTCAAGACCAAGACAAAGTTTTGTTTTTCCAAGATCTTTAACTTCAAATTATTTCTTTAGATATTCAACAGCATTTGTTAATTTTTCATGGGTGCCAATCAAATTCATGTCATCGACATATACATCAATGATAGCGATTCGGTATATGATCTTTTATAAAAACACATAGGCAAATGGTATTATTTTTGTAACCTTCCTAGGAAGGTATTCATTAAGTCTATGATACAACATGCTACTGCATTGTTTTAAGCCATACAATGATCCTTGAAATTTGATAGAGTATAATTCATGGGGAGTATCTCGATTTTGGTATTTTATATCTATGATACAACATGCTACCAGATTGTTTTAAGCCATACAATGATCCTTGAAATTTGATAGAGTATAATTCATGGGGAGTATCTGATTTTGGTATTTTATATCTATCAGGAATTTTCATATAAATATCAAAATCCAGTGAACTATATAGGTATGTCGTCACTACGTCCATTACGCATGTCTAAACTCTCGTGGTGAATATATTTCATCATAATCTATCCTAGGTCTCCGGGAGAATCCTTGAGCCACGAGTCGGGTTTTATATCTTACGGCTTTGTTTTTTCTCATTTCTCTTTCGAACAAATATCCATTTATATCCAATGGGCTTTACATTGTTTGGAGTTCAATAAATTTGCCCAAATACATTCCGTTTTCTAGAGAAGCTAACTCAGATTTTATTGCTTCTTCCCACATAGGCCAATTAGGTCTCTGACGGCATTCTATTGTAGAACGCGGTTTATTATCGTAATCATCATTCATAATTTCTTGAGCAACCGCGAATGCAAAATCATCCATAATTATTTCATTTCGATCTCATATTTCATTACTATAGCTCATGGGATTCTTAGTCCTATCAAAATTTTTAATTTATACATTTTCTGAGATAAAGGCTCTATGGAGTCGTCTAGAGCATGCTTGTTAGTATCAATTCTCCCCTTTCTTTTTTGAGGAACATTACCTTTTGAGCTAATAGGTCTACCACATTCTTGTCGGGATATCATCATTCATTTTTTATTTTCATCCGGAACAATAATCCCGACTAGAACATTTGCGGTAGAAATATGAAACTTTGTGACTTTACTAGCATCATTAAATGTATCAGGAAGTCTATTGGCAATATTTTATAAATGAATGATTCTATTCATTCCACTTTCACATTCATAAGTACGTGGATCTAAGGATAAACTTTGTTTATTCCATGAGATACTCTCAACTGGTTTTTGTTTATCTAAAATATCTTTATCCCTTCCTATTGATGGAAATGTTGTCTCATCAAAATGACAATTCGCAAATCTCGTGGTAAATAAATCTCATGTCATTCGTTCCAAATACAGAATAATTAACAAAGAATCAAATCCAACGTATATACCAAGTCTACGTTATGGACCCATTTTTGTCCTCTGAGGTGGTGGAATCGGCACCTGAACAGAATATCCGGAAGTGCATAGATGTGAAATATTTGGCTCAAAACCAAGAGTTAGTTGCATTGGGGTGTGTATATATGATAAGTAGTAGGTGTAATATAATAAGTATTGATGCATGCACATCGCTTTAACCCATGCTACACTCGTGAGCTTGATCTCATTAACAATGTGCGAGCAATGACTTGAACTCGTTTAATCAGGGATTCTGTCAATCCATTTTGAATATGGGCATGTGCTACTGGGTGTTCAACATTAACTCACAGTGTTGCACAATATTCATCAAAAAATTTTGATATAAATTCTCCGACATTATCCATTCTTATATTCTTGATGGGATAATCAGGAAAATGTGCTCGAAGTTTTATAATTTACGCCAATAATCGAGCAAATGTAACATTTCTATAGTAGATAATAAACATATGTGTGACCATCTACACGATGCATCTACCAAAACCATAAAATAAATAAATGGTCCACTTGCAGGATGTATTGGTCCACAAATATCACCATGAATACGTTGTAAAAATGATGGAGATTGTAACCAACCTTTTCCATGGGAGGTTTGGTAATAAATTTTCCTCGTGAACATGATTCAAAGAAGTAATCTGTGGACATTAGCATCTTCGTGCCTTTTAATGAATGTCTATTATTGTGTTCAACAATCTTACGTATCATAGTTGTTCCTCGGTATCCTAGGCGATCATGTCATAACTCAAATATATCAGGGTTCACCAGCTTCCAAGGCGTGGTGGTATAGCATTAAAAAGCTTTAATTTGGACATAGTACAATCCAGAAGTTGTTGCTTCAAATTTCTCATGGATAATCTTTTTTCTCATTTTATAGGATGTGATACATAGACACTCTCTATTATGTTCGTTTATTGTCTCCAAGTGATAACCATTATCACGCACATCCTTAACAGTAGATTTCATTTTGATCTACTAGATAATAATGCATTTTCAATATGCAAGATCGCACCATTAAGCAACACTCTTTGTGGTATTCCTTTAGGACCTATCAATAATCTCAACGGGACCAGATATAGTTGTAATTTTTGCTTTGCACAATTTCACACTCGAGAAATATACTTTATTTGTTAATATTGAGTGCTTTGTTGCACTATCAAGTAGACAATAGTCTCTTTTCTCAGTGTTTCCCATGTACCTTATATACTCATTATTAAATTAATATTATATGATTATCAAAAACTCTATCACTAAAATGTAAAACAACTAAATAATATCAATGCACAAAAGTTCAAAATATAAAGATTTTATTCGACAACATAAACATACATAATTATCTAATTATTACAACGTGTTGAAATAAATTATTGCGGCTAACATAGAAAAAATGGTGATGATAAAAAGCTCAATCATAAGCCAAAAGTGTCTTGGAGGATATTCTCCAACAAAAAGCGAGATAGTGTACATGAAGACCATTGTAATGAGGAACTTTACAATTATGTTAACCATTCTTTGAATGAAATAGATGAGAGTTTTTAGAAAGATGAGAGAATATATATGAAGTTGTTGAATTAAATATTTGTATATTTATAGAATGAAAGTTACTATTACTAGTCTTTATCCGACCATTAACTAGTTGTAGGAGGATGAAAAATTTGAATGTAAAAATTGTGAATGATTTAGTAAAAATTTCGATATTTTGTGATCCAAAAATTAAACAATAATGATTTATTATTTCACATTAGCAATTTATCGGGAATGTATCACCGAAAAAAAGTACAAACATGGGTGCAATCATATAAACTCATTTTGGGAATATACCCTCCGAGAGTGTTAGAGATTTTTCTAACCGCAAGTGTACGGTTGTCAAGTTTTAATATAGTGATATGAGTAGGGTTGTCGTATCCACAGGGAATGCGTGTATAAGTACCAAGTATAAATTACCTATGCTATATTTGGATCGATAATAGATGGATGTCTCAATTTATAAATAAAAACAACTATATATAACTAATCAAAATATAAACATCTAAATCTATGGGAGAATGAATTCTAGAGGTGTGATGAATCTAGTTTTCCTTATATTATCAATATGGTATACCAATCACAAATTACCAATTTATAAGTCTAGACTCTCTACAATAATCATTTCCTCTCTCGAGTGCCAAATGATTTTAGATCACAATTGGGAAATCAATATCTCTATAAAAATCACCAATTGAAATCTCAATAAAAACTATGAATCTTGGTTGATGACTTCAAAGGATTCACAAATCTCTCAATTCTATGAAATCCTAGGTTATGCTATTTCAAGGCCATGTATTCAATTACCTCTCTCAAGTGTCAAATCAAATACACCAAACACTCTAAATTATTGATCAAGTAATTTAGAAGCAATAAATCCAAATAGCAAAAATAGATTGGGAAATCTAGATTGCAAACCACAATATCAAAACATAAGTTCAAACATAGATTACATCATCCCTCTAGAATTATAAAGTTTAGCTCATGATGAAAATACAAATACCCATAATCAAATGAGAATGCATCTCAAATGATATACAAGGAACAACAAAGAAAGAATTAAAGAGATTAAAGAAGAATCTTATCTATTTCTAGATGAAAAATGTCTTCAATCCTCTTCCCCAACTCTTCCCTTGTGTCTTGGTGGTGTTGGTTTTCATCCCCAAGTGTCCTCCATGCCCTAGATCAAGCCTCCCATGTATCTATTTATAGTACCCTCCTTTTAGATCCAAAATCGGACATTTCTTGTTTTGTCCGTCCAGGCGCAGCATTCTCGAAAATGAAGCTGCAGCGCCAAAAAACAAACCCAGACTGCCCATTTTCTGTATCGGGCGCTGCAGCTAAGGAGGGGCGCTGCAGCGCGTAGGACACCCTGGCGCTGCGGCGTCGATTGGGCGCTGTGGCGCGCATTTGTTGCGCTGCAGCGCCTCTTTTCGCGCTGTAGCGCCATCCAAACGTCCGAATTTGCTTTTGGTGTCTTCATAAGAGTTGTAGCCCTTTCTCTTAGCTTTCCATAGCCACTTGAATCAACTCAATATCAATTTTGTAGAGAGAGTTATGACCAAAATACTAAACTCTGCCAGTGCTAGAAATTTCAGACGCGTTTGGACGTTTCTTCAAATCAATCTTTCGTTGTTTGATCATACTTTCTTCTTTTGACACACGACTCATTAAAATGACTCTAGACTCAATATAATTGGCCCTCAACATGGCTTGGCCTCTCAAATGACTCGAAACAATAGAAATTAATGCCTAACCTATGAGATATAACAAAACGACTCAAAATACTCAAAAACAACACAAAACTCAAGTCTAGGAAGCCCAAATCAATGGTATAAAACCAAGTGAACAGAGAGATAACATACAAATATTACATCTGGTTTTATTTTAACCATTCGGCATCTTGTGCCTCGTAAACAGGATTTTCAAAGGAATCGATATCTCAAGCGATTTCCAATCTTGGACAAGATTTTGATCGTGTATAATTTTATATGTGTAGACCTCAGTAGTATTAAATGGCTCTCGCCTCGTGGCATGTGTTTAAACACTCTTGCCTTTATTTTTCTTTGATTTCTGATATAGATTTACCAGGTGTCGGGCAGTTTGACATGTTTTGGCCCAATGTCCATTCATACCACATTTGTTACAGATATCACCACAAGTTCTTTCCATATGCATTTTTTCCTTTATCACGATTTGACTGATTTGACTGTATAATCATTTTTGCGAGAATAATGATAATTATCTCGATTATAATAATTACGACTGCCACGGTCATACCTGTTAGTATTTTGATGTGAAGCACCACAATCACGATCCCTGCGGCCACCATGCCCGGGTTTATACTCATAGCCTCTAAGTCGGCCCCCCTCCTCTACAGGAGTTAGTGTTAGATAAATGTTTTTATCATGATTTTGATGATTTTGTTTTACTGTATTTTTACACCAAAACAATATTCCTAAATGTTGTCCAAATACTCCCGATCGATCTAAAATATTTTTACTAAATTTTTGTAGTATTTCTTGAAGTTTATTTTCGACAAAAATTGGACAACACTTGTCTCGTTTTTCGATCGCCCTATAAGGCAACCCATATCTTATGTTGATTTTTGAAATAGAAACGAGACGGTCGAATTTTCTTAGGAGGTCGACCTGGTCGATGCTTGAGTTTTTGACAAAAACTTGTTGAACTCTCGTATTGCTTTTTGAGGTGGCGGACCGGTCCAAGAAGGGTTTGGTCGGTCACCCCGTGTCAATTTCGTGTGATATTTTCAAACTCTTATTTCTATTCGATGGCCACCCTATATGTTTATCGCAAACTTACCGTTGAACTAGCGACAACTTTTCTCATTTTAGGGGTTGATTTCTAATACCTATAATCTTGATTTTATTAGCAATTTTTTATAGATATCAATATCCAAGAAGGAGTCTATGTCTCAGAATCATTTCCAAGGCCTCTTCTATAAATAGAGGAAGATTTGAAGCAACAAGTACAACACAACAACACTAGCAAATACTTTGTTCTTCATTGTCAAAATTCTTGTTGTAATAGCCTAAACTCTTGCACTTGCACATTTTGAGGTCTAGGCTTTTATTCTTGATTACACTTGCACTCAAAAGTTGTAAACTTTATTATCGAGTTGTAATCTTGAATTTTTCAATCATCCAAATCAAGATATCCTTGTTAGTATTCTTGTGGTAAGAGCACACTTTGGTGATCTTAGGTGTTGAAGAGTGTGGTACTCTTCATAGGTGAAAGAAGATTGTGGTAATCTTCTAAGAGATGTTGTAAGAAGATTGTGGTAATCTTCAAAGTGGTGGTGTAATAGTTGTGGTAACTATTAATAATTTTTTTTTGAAATCCGTCCCAGAGATCTTGGGGTGGTAGAGCACGTAGTCCCTAAGGTGGGGTGAAGCTCTATAAATCATTGAGTGTTGTTTATTTTCTGCATTTATATTATCGCTATCATCTTCATAAGAAAAAAAAGAGGCGAAACTCGGAAAATCGGCATAATCTATTCACCCCTCTAAATTATTGTAGCTACTTGGACTAACAGATTTAGCATGTACTTCGTGCACTACATCAAACCCGTAAGGTCGCAAATCGTGATTTTTCAACAACAATTCATTTGTGTTCTCACCGTGAGAAGAACCAAGATTAATTCGAATATGTCTTTAATTATCGTGGTATATATTGTTGTTGGGGCACAATATTTGATTTATGCAATGTGGAGAATTTTTTCCATCATTTTCAGATAATTTTGTCCCATAAAGATCCTGTCGAGACTCAATTTTAAATAATACCGAATTATAGTCGATAACGGACTTGAAGCCCTCCAACCTCGGTTGTAGCCAATCATATTGTGTTTGCGGGAGTATCATAGTTTTGGTGTGATCAAATCTATCTTTGAGCTTTTACCGAGCTCATAAGGCCTTTCAATATGTATATATTCATTTTTCAAATCATCAAATAGATGATGGTGTATAAATATCATTGCATTCGCTTCATCTTTACGTTGGCCTCTTTGATTTTCACAGCTTCAATGTTTCAACCAGATCTTAATCCTCAAGATCCAATTTAATATCTAGACACCATGATAAATAATTATCACCAAAGTGGTATCTAGGATCCGGAATTGTTGTTTTTCGACACCGGCCATTTTTTTACAACGGAAATAAAAATAAATTAGTACAAAGAAATTCAAACTTGAAATATACAAATATTTTCTCGAGCAATAACTCGTCGATAACGTATTGTAAATAATAAGAAATTAATCTCGCAAAATAATCCTTTAAGAAGAACAATCAGATAAGAGAAAGAAATGTATAGTTTGATTATGAATCAATCGACGTCTATTTATAATATATTATATTTCATTATCAAAGTACTTTGCAAGTATTGTGCACCTTTAGAAATTTCAGCCAAAAATATTGATTTCATTCAAAACGCCGCTTTTAGATACTATGCGCAGTCTTGTGCAACTTCAAATATTGTGGTTATACGTTCATTCTTCATTACACGAGCTTCCCTTTCCCGCATTTTTCCGATTCTTTGTTGTATTTTTACGTTGAGTAATCTAAAAATGTAAATCCACATCGGAGTCAAATCCACAAAAATCGAGGAAGTGGGGGTTAGTCGATGCTACCCACTTGCAGGTAGCTAACCTGGGTTATACCATTGGATTAACACACACCCATGTGGATGTGTGTGTGTATGTGTTGATCTAACGGTATAGAACCTGGGTTGGGTAGCTACCAAGTGGGTAGCATCTACTTACCCGGAAGTGGATGGTTGTTAATTATGTATTGGGAAAGCATTGTTGAACCTCTCTATTTTTATTTTATTTTTTTTTTGTCTTCTTCTAAATGATTATAAATTATGGGTATGCATAATATAGAAATAATTCCTATCTTACCCCGAAATAAATACCTTTCTCGTAATATGTTTTTGAAAAATAAAAAATAATAGAACTTTCTTTTTTATTCTAGTGGCATCTACGGTTCCACATCTCATTCCTAAACAAACAAATCCACAATAAACAAATCTTTAAGGTCTGATCAAACAGATAATCAAATAATTGCAATCCCAAAGATAGAATCAAATCACTTTAATACATAATATATTCCACAAGATACATTTCCAAGTACATGAATCCATCAAATAGACCAAGTATAATTATCTTATCTACCCTCATTTGTTTAGCATTCTACTAGAAATAGTCGTGGCCTTTCATTTCGCCATCCCTTTTCATGGACGTACTCAACATATTCAACCTTCCCTTTTTCTATTTACTTCCAATGCAAAAAAAAACACCTTTAGAGGATAACATGCATTTCTAAACATATAAACAGAGAGAGGCAAATCTTAATGTGATCTCGAATTATATATGTACATGAATTATAATCTTTTATTTTGTAGGGTTGCTCAAATACAACTCCTATATTAATAATTATGAAGGCAAATAATTCTTGACACTATACGAAAATTCCCATTTATTGACAAAATTTACCGACATAAGTGGTTTTGTCACTAGATTTTATAGTTACCTACATAATATAAAATAATAGTTTTCCCCAAATTATACCGACATATCACCGACATATTATAGGTTACCAACGGTTTTAGATTCTATACGTACAATGATTTTATCTACAATGATTTTACTTACAATAATTTATCTACACTTTACATTTATATTAATAATTTTACCTACATATTTTTATGTAGGTAAACTAGATTTTTCTTAGTGTAATTTGATGGCAATCTTGGAGTATGGAGGATGGATATTGCATATAATACATGTACATCAAGTATAACATCTACGAATCCTTTCAACATGTCGAATTCTCTGAATCAATGATTGTGGTGAACCTAGACTCACTGGTCCATGACCCGGCTTTATGTTTTCTATTTTGTTTCTCTATTCCACTTTATTTTAATTTTTGTATATTATTTTTTTGAAAAGTATTTTTTGTATATGAAATATATGTTTAAAAGATAAATAAGCATATTTTAATTATTTGCACGTAATTTATATTAATATAAACATTGTCATACATCAAAAGATATGAAATACCAACAAAATAGGAAAAATCGTTAGAAACCATGAATATCTCGAATTGATGAATTTGAATTTAAAAATTTTAAATCCATAATAACAAATCATTAAGTTTGTTTGGGTAATCTCATAATACATAGGATTTCACATCCTTAAATTCCTATATATTTTGAGTTATTTTTTATGTGGATTTCAAATCGATTTTGGAAAAGTCAATTGAAACTCTTTTCATGAATCCTACCATCAGATAGATCCAAACCTCACATTCAAATGCAACTACAAGAATTTTCCCTTAATATATGTTCTTGTAGATGTCACACCAAGTGCATATACATTTGATGTAGATCCACCATACATGTCTATCATTTTTTTTTTTAAGAATGAAACATTTGCATGTTGCAATGTTGTAAAAAGCGAGAGGCAGCTCAGGCGGCAGACGGAGCCTAGCGCCAGGCGGGCTCAGGCGGGATCTAGCGGATTAGGCGGGCCGAATCGAAAAAAAAAAATCGTAGGCGAACAAGGGTCTAGCGCCAAGGCGGGATTAATCGGGGTTAGACGGAGATTTTTACAACAGGATGTATGTTGTATGTATACCAAGTATACCACTGGTATAACATGGATAATGCTTTAATAGTATCAATGATTTATATGTTACCACAATAAAACAACAAAATTGGTGTAATCAGTTAAGATATTTTTTCCCCATCCTAAAATCAATAAAAAGAAAAAGCCCTTTAAAAGCCCCAACTTATCCTCCAATCTAAGCGCTGGTAGAACCTCAAAGCTTTCACCATCCAACTCAAAGGTAGACACATTTTTACACTTTTCAAAAGCGCGCGCACACACACACACATGGATGGCGCAGCCTTGATTCGGGAGTTGGCAAAACCTATTTTAAAGACCTATAAAAGTAATTTTTCTTCAAAATTTTTGAAAGTGCAATTTTTCACTAGTATAGATACAATTTCAAACAAATAACAAGTAAAAAAATTAATTTTTAAAAATTTTGGGGGCAGTGGCCCCCACTTGCCCCTTAGTTCCGCCACTGCGCACGCACACACACACTGAGTGAAGCACATTATATCATCTTCTAAAATGACATTGCATTTTTGGGATCTAGAGTTAGGTAATAAATCCCATGGGTCAACAGCAATTTGCAAAAAAAAAAACATAAAATTGTGGGTATTTTTATCATATCCGTACAAGAAGGAGAACCTTATCTTTATGAATAGCATTCTGATAACGAAATTCTTTCCAATTATCATTTTTTTCATTCCGCATTTGCCAATATTCACTCTAGATTCTACTCTCTCTCTCTCTCTCTCTCTCTCTCTCTCTCTCTCTCTCTCTCTCTCTCTCTCTCTCTCTATCTAAATTTATTTTGAAATAAATTTAGAGAAATATGTCGAAAATGAGAGTGGCGGTGGTGGGAGGCGGCGTAAGTGGGCTGGTGGCGGCGTACATGGTGGCGGAAGCCGGGGCGGCGGTGGTGCTGTATGAGAAAGAGGATTATTTAGGCGGCCATGCTAAGACTGTCACCATTGATGACACTTCACTTGACCTTGGCTTCATGGTTTTTAATCGAGTAAGTTATAATTAATATTTTCTTCATTCCTTTTCGTTTTCCTTTGTTCTTATTGGTTCATTTTTTTGGTCTCATTATTATTTTCTCTATGGTCCTTAGTCTAATAATTAAATAACTTTTTTATTTAAATAAAAAAAAAAGCAAGAAAAATTCTCCTTCTCCTCCATTGTTTTTTGCATATTTTTCGTCGAACTTACTTTGTAGTCCAAAATAAATAACTGACATATTTGATTGGAGATTCTTTTTCCTTGATTATTGGGGTGTTAATTTCCATTTGAGAGAGTAGTAAATCAAGAAACATTTAATTTTCCAAGGGTTAGGTACATTTGGCAGATTTTGAGAACTGGATTGGATTTGTTTTGGAATTAAAATTATGAATTAAAAAGAAAAAAAATTACTTAAAAGCTATTTTGATTCTTTGAATGTGTTTCTCGGACTCATCAAATATCTTCTACAACAATAACATTATCTAAAATAATAATAATAATAGTAATAATATCTAAAATAAGTCGGAAACTGTGAAATGGCACATAATATCAATCAAAGCTTAAATGCACGTAAATTATTTTTCATGTATGTTTTCTTCACTGTTTTTCTAAGTGGAAAAAAGCAAGAGAAAAATGGAGGAGCCGAAGTGGTTTCAATTTCTCAATTTAATTAGTCATGGAAATTAATATTAGTTTCTTTGATAACATTTTTGTCTTTTAGTACCAAATATTAATTTCACATTAACTTTACGTGGTCCAATATGTTTTGTACCAAAGTTGTATATAGTAGTTCACTTATAGTTTGTCGTTTCAGTTTGATCAACATCTTGATGACATTGTATTACAGTGACGAATATATTTATTTTCTAGTTAATAAATATTTCTCCAAAAGAAAAAAAAATAAAAAAAGGGTTCTAAAAAAGAGCTAGAACTATAAAATAAATAATAGTAGTGACCAACCCCAATCATGTTTGCATGATTAGTTGGTGAATTTGTAATCTTCCATAGATTTATGAAATCTTATTTAATTACTAAGTCGATAGAAAAAGTTCATATGCACAAGATGGACATGTCTTCTAGCCTTTCCCAATATATAAAATTCTATTCTTGAGAAAATGACGTGACTTATTTTTTCTAATTTTTTGAACGTTCTCAGAAAGACAACAAGGAGTTGAATTTTATTAGCTTTTTTCATGAGTCAATTCTTTTTTATTTTTTCTTCTTCTGAAAATGAAAATGAAATGATAAATTAACATCGTTTTAATAATTTTGTTTCGGAAACGTTTATTAGTTTTGCCTTCTTATACATGTTTTATTAAATACTTCAGAATATACGATATTATATGAACATTCCAAATAGGTCAATTATCGAGTGGTTAAAACTCTCAAATCTAATACTAAAGGTCTAAGGTTCGATTCTCGTCAGCCATCTCCTCCATGATTTATACTAACAAAAACATTATAAAGACTTTATATATAAAAAAAAAATACAAAATTAACCCTTTTAGATAACTTGGAAAGATTCTATTTCTATATTCTCTGACCCTCAACCCTAAATTTTAATGTGAACAATAATTTAAAAAAGGTGTATAAAACAAGTACTTGACGTGGCCCAAGTTGTACCATTGAATTATTTCTTATGTAAATGGTGCATATAAAATTGAGTGTGAACTAACCAATTGGGGTGTGAATCGCCATTTTCCTGTTCTGCCTTGCATGCGTAGCTGTCAATGTACTTTTCTTCGGCAATTGGGTCCATTTGCATGTTTTCGGGCCCTATCATTTTCAGACTCGTTTAATTTAATTTGCCCATGGACCTTTTATTACTTGTTGGATATTTTTTTTGAATTGAGCCATGGGTCCATGATGGTCCTCTAGCCCATACCAGAGGATCATTTGGGCCCACTAAGAATCTAGTAACAGTTTTTTTTTTTTTTTGGAAACCAGTAACTGTTTTTTTTTTTATATATCTTCAATGGATTATTAATAACTTTCTAGTTTCTTCAAATGCTAAATATAAAAATTGATATCCTTGCGAAAGCTGTTTGATTTCCAAAAAAAAAAAGAAATTCAATTTTCACCATTGGAATTATGAAAATACTTTTGTGTTATTTATTTGTATGAGAAACATCCTTTATTTTCTTTTAATTTTTTCATTTAACTTAGAAATTGAAATAAACCTACTATTATTTTCTCCTTTGGAAGTAACATTTCAAGTCTTTTCATTACCACAAGTATTTTTATTCCAAATCGTTATGTGAATATTGAGACGTAACTAATCTAAGATACCTTTACTTTTATATGTAAACTTAGTGAAATATTCAAACCTGTTAATACAATAAACATGAAAATGAGATTGAAAATGAACCCTTCCTCCCTTATTTCAAACTAATATGTCTGTTGATATTGTAAATTAATGCAATGAAATAAATTAAACAGTTTGATATTGTGCTGAAGTACAAAAGAAGTGGCGATGACATCAAAATCAAATTTTGTTGGGAAAAAAAAATTGCGAATTAATTAAAAAAAGAAACCAAATAAACAACTGATTTTAGTTTAATATATTATCCTCAAATCAAAGATCAAAGTGAAGGTTATCACGTATCCGATATTAGCTACCCTTTCAATATGACATAGGCAAAAACTTGCGTGACACAGTCGTATCGTGGGACAAAACAAAATTAACAAATTTAAGTGAAAACAACAATATTTCTAGGATAAAAAGTAATAATATATCTAAACATACTTTTTAGTTGTTCAAATAATTATTTGTATTTATAATGTTATAATTAATATAAATTACTAATATTACTAAAATTAAAAGTAAATTTAAACTTTAAATACAATTATATAATTTTTAATAGTAAATTTAAACCTTAATTACAATTTCACTTGTGGGAGCAATATACTAATATTGAGAATTAAATGACTGTCAATTTGAAATTTACTTGTCTATTTCAGTTGTATTATTAATTAAAATTTTATTTTATCTACCCAAATGTCACGTTTTTATTTCTCTACTAAAATCTTGTTATTAATTATTTAAATTTTTACGCATATTATTTAATACTGATGTAGATTAGATACACAATAAAATATATTCATTAATGAACCAAATATGTATTTATAATATTATGTTCATAATAATCTGGTTTTTAATAAAATAATCTTTGTATTGAAATATTAAGAAATTCATTTTAGTCCAATATCTAAAGTAGATGGGCTGGAGATGGATCTTAATTTGGTGCAAAAATTATACTATTCTAGTGTTAAAGTGGAATTTTGGGTTGGAGATGACACCAAATCGTAGAAGCAAGATGAATTTATCTATTACAAGTTTTCTTGATCAAGATCAATTCATTAATGATGTAAATGTTACCTAAGATAAGAATGTTGCTTGGGGTTTTGGACAGGTTACATATCCAAACATGATGGAATTCTTTGAGAATCTTGGAGTTGATATGGAGATTTCTGACATGTCATTCTCTGTAAGCTTGGACAAAGGACAAGGATGTGAGTGGGGCAGCCGTGCCGGTTTACCAGGCTTATTTGCACAAAAGAAAAATGTACTAAATCCTTACTTTTGGAAAATGATTACAGAAATCATCAAATTTAAGGATGATGTGTTGAAGTAAGTGTTCATAACATCTTTCATACATCATATTTCTTTCCGTAGTACTTGTTCTGAACCAAACAATAAATAGTCCAACTTCGGATTCTATTTGCAAACACTGTCAACTTCTGATTCTCAACTGCTTTTACTTCTGCTGCAGTATATCACTTCTTCTAAAAGCAAAAGTTTTTGCAGACATGCCCTTATTACATCTCTTCATTGTCATGCTAAACACGCTTTTGTTTAACTTACTAACTCTCTTAGTTTCCCACTCATTTTTGCAGTTACCTTGAGGAGCTAGACAACAATCCAGACATTGATCGTAACGAAACATTGGGCCATTTCATCCAATCGCGCGGTTATTCTGAGCTATTTCAGAAGGCTTATCTTGTGAGACTGCTGAAATATTTTTGACCTTTTAACTTGCAGGCGTTTTCGCACATTTTTATTACGTAAAATCGCCTTTAATGGGAGCGATTTATTTATGTTCGACTTTATTTTTTTAGATACCAATATGTGGTTCAATCTGGTCTTGCTCTTCAGAAGGAGTAATGAGCTTCTCTGCATATTCCATACTTTCATTTTGTCGAAATCACCATCTTTTACAGGTAATATATTACTTCAAACTCACTCTGGTTTACTTAGATTGGAGTCTATTTGTCTAACGAATAATGTATGTGCTTTGCAGCTCTTTGGTCGTCCTCAATGGCTTACAGTAAGGTGGCGTTCGCAAAATTATGTCAATAGGGTAAACTCGAATATCTTTTTATTTTTAGTTTAGTAATTGCCATAGATTGTATTAGAGGGAACTTTAGACCTTTTGGTAGTTGAGAATTAGATATTGGTAGTGCTTGCTAATACAAACTGAAAACTGATTAAATTCAGAGTGTTTGACAGAGAAGTTGTAAAAGTGCTTTATTTATTTGCGTGTAAAGGTCAAATCAGAAGCAGAATCATAAATCTAAAGTGTCCCCCTTACTTTTAAATTCTGATTAAGTGAAGCAGAATCAAAAGTTCGCGAATGCTAAAATGTGATTTTTTTTCAGCTAAAAGTTGAGAATCACATTTTTCTTTTTAGTGTTTGCAAACACTCCATTAGAGGGGAAAAAATCATGTAGTTTGTATAGTAATCAGATTCTGACAGCATGGTTGTGGCCCTGGAGACAAATGCAGGTTAGAGAAGTGCTGGAAAGTAGAGGCTGTCAAATAAGAACCAATTCTGAAGTATGTTCTGTTTCATCAAATGATGAGGGTGAGTACTAAATAATCATCTACTAATGTATTTTTGTTCTTAAAAAAAAAACCAAAAATCATGAACAACTTTAACCAACTTAAATCTTTTATGCTATTTCATTAACTGGTGATCATGGAGCTTAATGTCATTAGTCGCATTTGTCTTCAAACAAGAATATGGGTTACTATATCTACTTGATTTAGTTGTAATAATTGAATAGACAAAGGAATTTTCAGGTTGTTCGATAAGTTGCAAGGATGGCACGGAAGACACGTACGATGAGTGCATAATTGCTGCACATGCTCCAGATGCTCTGCAAATGTTAGGAAAACAGGCAACATTTGACGAACTACGAATTCTTGGTGCATTTCAATATGCCTACAGGTGCTCGTCTTAGTTTCCTTTCAAAATATCCTCCTAAGGTTAATGTAATCTAGTATTTTCGTGTGCTGTTTTCCGTTATAACCCCTTTTTCGGTACAATGCACAATTATTCTTTAACCCTTTATGGCAGTGATATTTTCCTTCACCGTGACAAAAATTTCATGCCCAAAAACCCATCCGCATGGAGCGCGTGGAATTTTCTTGGAACCATTAATGATAAAGTTTGTGTCACATATTGGCTCAACATTCTCCAGGTTTGTAAGGCAAAATGCCAACAGTGACCTTAGCAAATTTTCCATTTTATTGCAAAGCCTTCAAGTGATTCTTGTTTTCTTGTAACCTTTGATTTTCTGAAAATGCAGAATATTAGTGAGACAGGCCTTCCGTTTTTAGTGACACTTAATCCGCCTTCGACACCTGAACATACTCTGCTTAGATGGTCGACTGGCCACCCAATCCCATCAGTCGCTGCAACAAAAGCTTCATCTCAGCTAAATCTCATCCAAGGAAAAAGGAAAATTTGGTTCTGTGGAGCATATCAAGGTGCATTAAAAAGCCTTTCCACCATTTTCACTGCTCCAGTATGATGAACACCTCATTATATACTTTGGCAGTTTACCTTGTATTGTTTTTGCAGGCTATGGCTTTCATGAGGATGGACTAAAGGTATTTTTACAAACATTTTATTTGGTTTCACCCTGTACTTTTGATTTTCTAGAAATAAGGCTTTGCTGTATTTTTATAGGACTGAAGTATGCGTTTATCTTTATCTTGCGATGGATAAAGATGAAACAAGATTTCGTTTGTTTGCGAGAATTACTTGAACGAATCCAGGCAGATTGTGGAAAAAAAAGGACAAAATTTATTATTGCTCTAGAATGTTTAACTTACCAAAATTAAAGATTAAGAATACTTTAATTTCCCCTAGAAATGGAACCAATAGTTTTCCAAATATTACATATATGTGTCTTTTATCTTTTGCTGTTGGTAGATAAGAATGTCTGAAAAGTTGACTTGCATGCCTTCAAAAGAGTTTTGGGTTATTTTTAACTCATATTTATAAGACTTTCTCAACTGACTGTAAAATGATTTGATTATGGATGGTTATATTGATCTTGAACACTTACAGGCAGGTATACTTGCTGCAAATGGCTTGCTTAGAAAGAGTTGCACACTACAGAACAACCCCAAACACATGGTACCATCCTGGCTAGAAACAGGAGCGCGTCTTCTTGTTACTAGGTTTCTTGAACGTTTTATAGCTACCGGTTGTCTAACGTGAGTTTCTGATAAAATCTTTTTTACCATATATTTTTCGATTAATGAATTTTATCTATCTATAGAATGCGCTATAGCATTAGTAACTTGATAAGCTAATTTATCACTCGTGCTTTCCTAGTCTTTGATACGGTTTCTCAATTATCGTTCGTTTTCCTATTATGTGTTTTAGCTTTAAGGAATGAGAATATTATATGTATAATGATAATAGAACTTGAACTGCCACAGTTTATTGGAAAATGGAGGTACAATGTTCACCTTTGAAGGCACAAGAAAAAAGAGCCCCTTAAAAGTCTATTTGAGAATTCATACTCCTCAGTTTTATTGGAAGGTAACACTCTGATTCTTTATAACCACCTTTAGGAACTTCATATGTATTATAATATCTCAGTTACCGAAAAATATTGTTATTGTTTTGTTCATTGTTACATATCTGTCACAGGTAGCAACTGAAGCAGATTTAGGCCTAGCCGATGCCTATATTAATGGGGATTTCTCCTTTGTTGATAAAGATGAAGGTCTTCTCAACCTTTTCATGGTGAGATAAAAAAAATGCATTTAACTTCACTGTTCTAAGTTTTTTTTTTTTTCCTAGTATTGAATCATAAGGTTTTTTCCTGGTAACAATGACCTTCTTGAATTCCATTTTGCAGATATTTATTGCAAATAGGGATTTAAGTATTTCCACCTCAAATTTAAACAACAAAAGGTAACAGCTTAAGAGATTTGCTCAATTTTATATCATCTCTGGTCTTCTTCAAAAAGGCTTTTTAATAATATACCTTCGACAACCGCAGGGGATGGTGGACGCCGTTGCTTTTAACTTCTGCATTAGCATCTGCAAAGTATTTCTTTCAGCACGTGTCGAGAAAGAATACACTAACTCAAGCACGCCGTAACATTTCAAGACATTATGACCTAGTAAGTTCTTATGGATACATATCTATAAAATAGTAACAAATGTAATTTGCATAATAGAAACAAATCTCAATGCTATTTATAATTTTTGAAAAATAACTGAAGTTTTTTGTGATCAGGCTAAACCTCAAGAGTAATATTTGCAATAAGCTTGTCTATTTTATCAATCTACTTGTACATTATAATTCCACATAGCTGAAACTTTTTTTTTATCTGTATTTTCCAGAGCAATGAATTGTTTTCGCTGTTTTTGGACCAAACAATGACATACTCTTGTGCAATATTTAAGGTTAGGAATGTTTTCTTTTTTTCACTCATCCCTTAACTGTCGTCAAATAACCGTATAACTAAATTTGATAATCCTTTTTAATTTCTCTTGGAAGACTGAAGTCGAAGACTTGAAGATTGCTCAGCTCCGGAAAATCTCTCTTCTCATTGACAAGGTGAAACATTTGTTTTCTTAAATTCCACTTCTAATTAAAGTAGATTCTTGAAAAGCTGATTTTTCTTCAACTTATAGGCAAGAGTCAGTAAAAATCATCACATTTTAGAGATCGGATGTGGTTGGGGAACTTTAGCAATCGAAGTTGTTAAACGAACTGGCTGCAAATATACCGGCATCACATTATCAGAACAGCAGCTTCAATATGCTGAGGTTAAAGTGAAGGAAGCTGGTCTGCAGGTATAAATCATCTTTCTGGTACAAAAGACCCCAACTATATTTTAAAATTACAAATACCCCCTTGATATTCGTTTATATTTTATATATTTCACCCTCAACATGGGCCTTTTGGTTAAGAAATTGCAAATCTTAAGGATATTTGTAAATTTGAAAGATAATTCTGTTTTTCTGTAATGAGGTCAACCTCAAGGGTAGTTTTTTATAATTATCCCTCGTTCTTATTATGCATTTCGACTCTATAATATTTACTGTGTATTGTTCTATAGGATCGTATAAAATTCCTTCTATGTGACTACCGCCAGTTGCCCAACACCAAGAAATACGACAGGATAATATCATGGTGAGCTTTTTTATGGCTGGTACTTATGTCAAATGGACTTTTGTGTCTTAAATGAAAACATGGCATGCTTTGTCAAGTTCTTGATTGTCGTTTATTTATTTTTGTCATGAATTTTGTTAAGTGCAGTGAGATGTTAGAAGCAGTAGGTCATGAATTTATGGAAGACTTTTTTAGGTGCTGTGAATCTGTTTTAGCAGAAGATGGTCTTCTTGTTCTTCAGGTGAGTCGTGCAACGAGTTTAAGTGCTTGTTTGCTAATATTGTCACTCTTTCTCAAACAATTCTTCCTTTTCCGCAAGATTTTTACCATTTTCAAGTTTATTTGGCTCTAAAAAGTGTTTTTTTCCCCTCTCAGTTCATATCGATACCAGATGAGAGGTACGATGAATATAGGCGTAGTTCAGATTTCATTAAAGAGTATATATTCCCCGGTGGATGTTTGCCTTCACTTAGCCGAGTAACATCAGCCATGGCTACTGCATCAAGACTTTGGTAAATATTTGTTTTCTTATTTTTCGTTCAAAGGCATTTATAATCAGAATAACAAAACAAAAACTTATTACAATGTGTTTATGCAGTGTGGAACACCTTGAAGACATAGGGATCTATTACTACCAAACACTCAGATGTTGGCGGGAAAACTTCCTCAAAAAACAAAGGTAAGAATCAAGAACAGATTGATCGCATGTTAAAAGACCTTCGCGTGTGACCTTGTTCTGGCTCTGATTTTCCGATGATTTAAGATAAACGTGTTAACTAGAAGTAAACACATATTATTAACGATAAAATGTCTTGTTCGTTCCTATTTAACACAGACAATTTTGAACTTTTTTAACTTAGTCATCAATATACATGGAACTAATACATGATCTGTGCTTTTCAGCGAAATCCAGGCTCTGGGGTTCGATGGGAAGTTCATCAGGACGTGGGAATATTATTTCGACTATTGTGCAGCTGGATTCAAAACTTGTACTCTTGGAAATTATCAGGTATGCATATTTTTGCTACTTTTTCCTCTCTTCATCAAAATTTTATCAGAATTGCATTACAAAACTGAATAATTTTTTTAATATTTTTTTTTACCAGATTGTATTCAGTCGACCGGGAAATGTTGCCGCATTTGGTGATCCATACAAGGGTATACCTTCTGCGTACTGACAATATCCAATTTGCAACATATAGAGTTTGTTGAGGGTTCAAGAGGAGAAACTAACCCTGTCAAATTGTTAGTGGCAGAGTCATTTTTTTCTTTCCACTCCATTTTAAAGAGCATCCAATTTGCATTGCCTGTAATTTGCATAACAAATGGCAGTGGGAAGATGGTTTGATTGTTTTGTGGATTTATATTGATTGATTCTTTAGGACCTTTTCTTCTGAAAATAAAAAATTATGGTGTTGGTGTTTTGCTCAGTACTCATTTGATTCAGTGATACATCTTGGTGAAGAATAATGAGTTACAGGGTTCCCAAAATTTACTCTATTTTTTCAGTTGATATAATTCAGAATTATAACGGAGAAATGTGGTGGGGAAAATTATTTACTAGATAATTTTTAGGGTTAATTACAAAAAAGTCCAGAGCTTTTAAAAATTACAAAAACAAAACCTCGAAGATTCATTATCTTAAATTTGAGGGTTACCTGTAATATTTCTATAAATGTTATAGACGGTTTGACTTGTTTTTTGCTTATAAAGGAGAAAAAATGTAAAATCAAATCAAATCTTAATGGGATTTTTATAATTTTCAAGAACCTCTGAATTTTTTGGTAATTAGCTCAAACGTCATGGTTCTTTTGCAATTATCCCTAATTTTTATTTTTATTTTGCATTTGCTGTAGTCGAAAAACTATACTGACACCAGAGATAATAAGTTTTTTGTTACACAAATATCATAAATGTTTAAGCAAATATTGTAAGTCTACTAGTAGTTTATATCTAACTGAAAAAGAAAATCAAATAAGTACAGCAACAGCAACAAAATTTCTATTTCTACTACAACAATTGTTTTCCTCAGATTATCTCAGTACTAAAATAAAGGCTCTATGAAACACTATTACAATGAAACAAAGCTAATAAGAAACTCTCTTTGTTAGTAAAAACATACTCTCTCTTTTCCCCAATCACACAAAATGAAGACCCGGATGGACCTACAACAGACCTGTCAACGATTCATAACCCGCCGGGTATCGGGTTTATTCTGCTTCATTTGATCATAATCTACAAACAGGAAGATGCGTGTTTTAGATTTCTAATTCTCTTCTGTTTTAAATTTTACAAACAAATAAGCATTTTTGCAACTTTTTCACCAACTACTCTCAATTATTCTCCACTTCTGTTCTATTTGTAAATACTATCAACTTCTGAATGTCAACTACTTTTACTTTTGCTACAATAAATCATTTCTGCTAAAAGTTGAAGTTTTGCAAACACTTCCACAATCTCACAAAACAAGTTATGTCAAAACAAGCCAGAAACATTGCTTAATCAAGGTACTCTGAAGTCAAACAGTAGGATATAACTGGCGGTTTGATAGACAATAGATCTAATGGCCATCACATTGCTGGTAATGAAAAAGAAACACAAAATTTCTATAAATTTGAGAACATCAATCTTCTGCAAGCGACTTGATATCACAAGAAAACTATGTCCTAAAGACACAAATCAGTTTTGCTACACAAAACTGTCGAGTTTTACAGAAGCACCTGTAAATTCGCTATACGACAAATCAAAAATAATCATATGTTCCGTACGTATCAAAAGCACACACTATGATAATCTTTATATACTACTTGATAAAAGAGAGAAAATTCACATGATATTTAAGTAATCACGAAACTCTTGATACCGTATGTGCGATGTCTTCCTTTAGTTATTGTATGATTCAATATCGTGTTGTAGCAAGATTCATTTTGGTTATAGGACGTGGATCTTTGCGCAGTTAATCCTGCAAATCTCAGCTCCGTGGAAAGAAAATTAATCTCTCAATAATCCACCAGAAAGTTACTGGGAGAAATGATCCAATGAGTCTGATCTACATTATTCTACAGATGCAAGCATCTGAATCTTCCTCTTCTGAATCGCTCACGTCACTGAAGGCCAAAAGAGATATGTGAGAGGACGATAATGAGTACATTTATGTAAGTAAAAAAGCTCTGTATTCAACAATTATTCACCAACTCAATTAATTTATCAAATGATGATAGGACCAATTTCACCTTTATGTAAACCCCCTGAGGTTCAGCCTAATTACAAAAAAACCCAGTTATCCCTAACATAAACTGGAAAAGTTTATACAAAGAAGGCTTTTCATAGATTTTCTAGCCAATGTAGTACCTCTCCATCATATAGAGGGTGGTTTGGCTAAGCTTATTTAATAGATCTTAGATAAGATGTTTTAAGAGCTTATAAGATGTCAGATCTTATTTCGAAAATAAGATCTTGAAGTTTGAAAATAAGTTTGGATCCCCACCTTTTCTAAAAACAGCATATAAGCTCCTACAATATTATTTTGGAAACTTAAAAGATTCTTTTTTTAAAAAGAATTACCAAACAATTTGAGAGACGTTATAAGCTCAGCCAAACACCCTCTTAGTCAATAGAACAACATACATATACCTTGTTGAAGCAATCATTCATTTTTCAGGGAGGAAAAAAATAAAGATCAGACAAAATGTAGGTCCACAACACACCATATCCTTCCATAGTTTCATTGAAATTTCTCCTCGATGATACTTGAAAATAATATAGTCTCCCTTTCCCATTTCCTGATGATATCCTTTCAAGTTTCAGAGTATAATCTTGACCATGAATGTAACTGATTTTTCGTAAATCAGTTGTCCCAGAGTTAATTTTCAAGGAATCAATTCTTTAAAGAGCTGAAGAAAATGTTCTACAGCTTATGGTAAAGATTTTTTTTCAAGGAAGGAAGATTTGTGGCATTCAACTAATGGGTCATTGAATGAGGGCCAGCAGTACTGACAAAATCTTCGTAAATGTTCTGGTCAATATCGTCGATCGCAAAATGTTTCAGTAAAGCATAGAAAGTACAAATAAAGACTAAAAGGCAAAAAAAGAAAAAGAATATGTCATACATAGGTCAAAATTCAAAAACAAGCTCAACTGCGTTTATAAGAAAGACATGAGCCAACCTAAGGAAAAAAAAGGAACAGAAACAGTAGTAATAGCAAAACTGATAGAAAGGAAGGAACTGTAGCAAACATACAATAGTCTGAAAGACTCAACCAATGCATGGAGATTTTCAATTAAACGACTAACTGGATCATACATCACAGAGATACTTAAAAATGTAATAAATGTTCATATAAATACTTTATACAAACAGCTGCTCAAATTCTAGACCATAGTTAAGTTACAACCTCATGCATAAGAACCAAAATAATTCAACATGACTATGATTGAATAACAAGGAATCAGTTTCTGACACTTATAATGAACACAAGTGATGGCACTCAAGTTTGTCGATATAACAGGGGAATCAAGTGGTATACATTGAACAACATCCTTTTCACCTTTACGGTTGTGCCGCTTTCGATAAATCTAGTTGAGTTTAAACGACACTATATCATGCAAAGTCCTAACATTCGAATTCATATTGAAGGTCCTCATCAATTCCTAGCGTTTAAACTTACGCCATGTCATGATTTGAAATTAGCAGTCCTTCAGTTATACAAATTTCCCAAAAAGTTCTATGCCTTAAAAGTGCTATGATTCAGCAATCAAAATTAAAACATACCAGCATAAAGCCTCAAAATAGCTGTCAACAAATCATCACTTCATCATTTTACTCTACAACAATATCATTATTCTTCAGGTCCAACCCATTACATATGCACCTTACTAAATTATGTTACTAATTCAATCCCTTAATTGGACTCAATCATAAAAAATTGAGGTAAACATGAAAAAATAACTTACATTGATAATAATAAGCACAACTATGAGAATCAAATTTCATCAGAATCAGGCAACATCAACATAATAAAACATGTTAAAGATCTTAATTACCTTGGCTGAAACTCCATGATTTGTGCAAGTTTATCTCCACTGCTATCTGACCACTGAACTTTCCTCTTAGGTTTTTCTGAACCTTTTGACAACCCACCATTTTCGGAAGCCAACAATGCCTGGGACTCATCATCCACATCACTCTCCTCAATCATTACTACCTTTGGAGACTCTAAACTGTTCACACCATTATTACTTACATCAATCTTCAAACCATTATGATTCATATCCATTGACAAAACCACACTCAAATTCCACAAAACTTCAATGTATAGCCATCAATAACGGAGAAAGCCAGGATCTTTCACAAATCTCACCAAAACCCATTTGCCCAAATCAATAATTTAACCCAGATCTTTGAAACCGAACACTGAGAAATCAATAGATATCCACACAAACCCGGAAAAGTCAACGCAAGGTTTGACCAAGGCAGCAATCAATATGTAACCCAGTTGATCATTACGGGCTCAGAATATCCGAAAAGCTTCATCAATATGAATTGAGGCAAGAAAGAATAAAGACCCTGAAATCAAGAAAAGAAATAGCAACAACAAGAATATCATAAAATGTTCATTCCCTAATCCCTATCAATATAGAAATCCAAGAAAAAATGTGGGGGTTTCACTAAAATAAGTAACGGATAACAGATAGCTTCAGATAGCAATCTTGAACAATGTGAAGCAGAGAGAGAGAGAGAAATGAAAAACCCTGAAATTGAAAGATTTGATTCGAGAAAGAGAGAGAGAGAAACAAAAAGAGTGTGTGTGTGTGTGTGTGTTTACTTTTTGTTTTACAGGTGGGAAGTATTTTCATTAAAATTATTACATACATTAAAGTAAATTTATTGCCATTTTTACGAGTTGTTTTTAATGTTGTTTCTATTGCAAGGTATTATGTTACTAAATCTGTGGGGGACGTTGAGCCCTGAGGGAATGCGACGAAATCCAACGGCTGACATTTGACGGCCATTTGGTTCATTTGAAGACGTTTTATAACTTGTGTGTCTTTGGGGTGGTTAGTTAATTTCGTTATCATTGAATGTTCCGACGCGTTTGGCATGTCTATCCATGTCTTTTGTGAGTCTTTCAAATGTTACAAATAATGTCGGTAGTGGATGATTCGCAATTATTATCAAAAATATTTGTAAATTCATTTAGGTATATGATGTAAATGTATAGCACCTTATAAATTATTATTTTTACTTATTGTTGACGTCAAAATCCAGCAAATTCACGTGTCAAACAATTAACTGATCTTGTTATAGCAAGTAGTTGATATGGAGTGAAATCATATATATAGTAAGATAAAAAAATATATATTTGAATACGACTGAATGGTTGTGTTTGTATTCAATTAGCTTGGAATTTTAAATGTTCGTTAATATTTTTAATACAGGATAAATATTCATGTCATCTCTTCTTAGTCAAAAAATGAAGGTATTTGTAGGATCAACACAATATACATGATATTCTACTGAAATGTAGGTTTAATCATCTCTAGAGTAGATTAATTTAAGAAATGTCATGGTCTTTAAGATAGGATGTAAAACAATTTTATTGAAATTATAATAATATAAAGGCATTTCTTTATCTTATGTTCTTTTTGCATTTATCACATATTTGCACATACGATAAAAATCTTAGATCAATTTTAGCTTACTTAATGCGATGGTCGCGCATTTGACGATGAATACGCCTCTACGCTGATCTTAAATTTGCTCCAAGTCGATGGCTTTTCAAGATAGACATTAAACAACCCCGTAAGACTTGTACATATGGACATGCCACGGAGACGGGATGCAGATTCCATTAACATCGTTGTTGAGACACAAATGCACATATGTGGGTGCTTGTTAGCGAACAAGTTCACGAATACTCAACATGACCAATGAAAATTCTGACAGAAGTTTTGATTGTTAATAGTTAATTTTCATATTGCAATAAGATGATTAATCCTCGTACTTTTGAGGCACAACTATACCAGGTATATCCTACAATACTTTGATTTACCTTTTGATTGCTTGACAATCACAAAGAGGTATTTTGGGTATCAGAGTGATATAGTTATGGAGGTCATGTTGATCAACATGTAACTCGACACTTGTCATTTATCAGGAATTTCCATAAATGTTTTCATGTTGTGTTAAAGACGCCAAGACAAATGAATTTGATTCATAAGAGAATCACAAGTACTTGAAATGGAATCACAGCTTATTAAATCAATGTGTTCGACTTATAAATCTACGCCAAGATTTAATCTCGGGAAATTAGTTGTTTAAAGGATCAGACATGTATGCAATTGCAATTGAAATAGGTTTACTCGCTATTTCACCTAATACTAGGTAATCACGCTATTTGCTAGGTGTTACCATGATTTGCAGGCTCTTGAAATTAAAGAGTTAACTTCAAGTATATTTATTAATCGATTAATAAATAAAATAAGTTATTATTATTCGAAAGTTACAAAAGTTGTAAGCCTACTACTTTTTGTTAGTCGTGAACCTAAAAGGGTCGCCACACATAATTTGGATGTGTCGACATTTTGAGATTGAAAGATCCACCCGGTTGGATGCAATTAATTGATATAGATTAATTAATCGTTTTAATTTAATTCAATTGTGGAATTAAATATTTAATTATATAATTTGATTATTTAATTAAATCTAATTTGATTAGAGAATCAAATAATTGAATAGAATGAATTAATCAATATTTGAATTGATTAATTGGGATTTAATTAATTAATTAGTAGAATTAATTAATTGATTTTTAAAGTCCAATCCCATACCCTAATCTAGTAGGCCTAATTGTAGAAGCCCATTAGATAATTGAAGAGAAATAAAATAAATAAGATTTATTTATATATATATATATATATTAGATATATATATATATGATTAAAAAATTAAAAAAAAAATCACATTACTCATACATGCATGTGACCATGTGGGTTTGTGGTATTTTTTTTTTTCTTTACTTTTATTTAAGCCACACAAACAAATGTTTTTAATTAAAAAGGGTGGCTTTAACTTTTTATTTTTTAATAAAAGGTTGAGTTGTTAGAATGATTATGTTTTTTGGATTGTGATTAAAAGCATGTGTCTTCAATTTGGTGCAAGTGAGAAAAGAGAGCAGACGGTTTTTCTTGGAAAATGAAGATGGGAAATTGATCTCAATGCTCTCTATCACAAGTGTACTAAATCATCTCTCTCTCAATCTCTTACTCAAAATACATTCTTCTCTTTCAAAATTTATGTAGAGAATAATTAATCAATAATTATTCATCTACAAAATTTTAACAATAGTTGATTGTTGGAATTAAATTTATTTCATTTTTCAATTTCTAAAACGTGGTAAATTCTACTAGCGAAGAATTTATCCCGTGTCACAACCAAGAGGTGGACTCAATTAGAGTGGAGGCCAATCTCTATTTCATGAAGTTTATGGTGATTTACCTCACGCGATGATTTGGATTCCTTCTACATCATCTTCAAAAGGAAGCATTTTAGGTAAGATCCTAAATCTTATTTTTACAACTTGTATAAACGCGATCGTTAAATCGCCACGATAATCGGGCTTTATTTTATGATAATCAGATGCATGATTTAAATTTTAATTTTCCATTAAGCTTAGCCCTCAAGAATATATTTAACCCAACACAACTTGTATGAACTCGGTTGTGTTTGTATTCAATTAGCTTGGAATTTTAAATGTTCGTTAATGTTTTTAATACAGGATAAATATTCATGTCATCTCTTCTTAGTCAAAAATGAAGGTATTTGTAGGAGCAACACAATATACATGATATTCTACTGAAATGTAGGTTTAATCATCTCTAGAGTAGATTAATTTAAGAAATGTCATGGTCTTTAAGATAGGATGGGGCGTCAAACAGGTTATTTAAGAGAGATTTTATGTGGATTAATTGTAGATGTGCATTAATGACTGAATCATTTAAAGCGACTGTAACCTTTAGAATTTCTTTTCCCAATTCTTTTTTATAAGACATGCTCGAGAGATGCGACCTGCTGCTCAGGACGGTATCTTGGGGTTTAATCCTTAGGTTGGGCTTCTGCTACTTGGTCAATTCTTTATTTGGTCTCCACACATGAGATCCAGTACAACACATGTCAAAACTAAAACTAGAATTATAATTTCAATATTTAATGTATATATAGTATGTAACTTGCTGTTTTAAAAAGCTGATTACTGAAATATCAAATTATGAAGAAAAAATGGCTATAACCGAACCAAATCTATTAATTCTGTCCGATATTTTGATATAGCATTTTGACTTACTAAATTTACCAAATAGACACCCCTAGTTGCAGTTAGTACGGCCATAACTTCCTATATAAATGCTGTGGGTTTGAATTTTCTTACGATAATATGTGAATTTAATGATTTTGTGATGAAATGATATCATTTTGACCTACATATTAATGGAAGTAGTGACAAGCTAAGGCATTATGCATTAGTTGTAGCGAGGGCTATTACTTGCTAACATGGTTCTTCAACTAAACTTGTTTGCATAGCGCCCCCAAACAATAATCATATTAGTGATGACAACGAGTCAAGACACTGGTTGAGTTGAGTAGATTTTCAAGAATCCAACCTCAAATCGCCCCACCAAGCCCATTAGGTGGATTCTTTAGATCTGTTAGATGCATAGATCCCTTTATCATATATAAAGCATTAAAGTTCATAGTTTTTAAAAACTAGTAAGAAACACGTGTGTCGTGACGTGATCCATGTGACTTTACTAAAAATAATTTTATTGATTAATATTATAATATTAAAAGTGAAAAATATTAATTAAATTTAAATATTACACAATATTTATTTAATATATATTTTGATTTAATTTAATTATAGATCGATATGAATTGTTAAATAATCATTTTAAAGAACTCAATTCCACAAAAATTTAACAATTAGTATAACAACGAAATAAGTTTTATATTAGCTTACAATCACATTTATCGATCTTTTATTTCATTGTTATGGCTAGAAAAGTATTTTTCTTACATGATTTTCGAATTCTTTTGGCATTGGATGCATTTTACATAATCAAAATAATTTAGCTTATAAATCATAAGCTAATGATTAGTGAATCAAATGCAAGTTATCGCATAATAAAAAAAAAAAAATTAAGTAGTATACCAAAATACATCATAATATCACCATTTTATTTGTTATTGTTATTCAAATAAAATAAAATAAAATAAAAGTTAGTCAAATTCTTACACTTCATGTGCTTATTTTTATTAAATCTCGATTAAAGAAATGTAAAAATTACAATATAATATATTCATTAAAGAAATGTAAAAAAATTACAATATAATATATATGTCCCAAAAAAAACAATTCATATATTATTTTAATTCTAGTAACAAAGTTAATATTTTATCATTAACACTTAAACTTAAAGTTTGTAGTCCCCCCTATTTCCACGTGTCCTAAAAATAATAAATATTAACCTAATTTATAAAAAAATCCATTATTTTTATCTAAGTCGTATTAAATAAAACTATGAAAAAGTGATAAGTCGAATATGAGTTTTGAAACTCTATTCAATTGTACACAAAATATAATAAATAATAAAACCAAAGACAAATCTAATGAAAGAAAAATAAGTTAACAACTTTCACGTGTCAATCTTAAATAATTAAATATAATACTAATTAACTTTTATGTTTGAATTTCTTTTTGCATTCACTTATGTTTTTAAAAGTTATACATAATAAACTAAAACTAATATAGTTTTTAAAATTTCATAAAGTTTTAGAAAGATATGTTATATTATTAGAGTTTGTACTTGCAATTGAATTTGGCTATTTTGGTTATATTAAAATTTACATAATTGTAATTTTGTGAGCAAAAGATAGTTATGAAAATTGCAATTATTCTTAATATACAAAACTAATCTATATTTGTTTGAAGAGACTGTAAATTTAAAATTGATCTCATTTAATCTCGTTTACAAAATCACATTATTTGTGGTAAAATATAATTATCAATCCATTTTTAGTGCTTTTATTGAGAAAATAGTATATAGTACTTTAATCTTTATTTAAAATTTTGATTGAATTTTTATCAAATAAGAAAATATAGTTGCCTAAAATTTAGATATCATGTGTTAAAAAAACCCCCTTAATATTCTCTTTCACCTCCTTATGCCCGAAATAATTCATATTACTTGACACTAAGCATGGTCACTTCACTCTAATTTTTATTATATATAGTTTAACACAATAAATTTGATACATAAATATTATTTTGAATATTTTGATTATTATATTGGTACCTAAATTAACATGTAATTTAAGAAATATTAATCTTGACATAGATATCAAACTATTTCATATTAAATAAGTTTAGTTTATTTATTTATTTATTTAAACTTTCATATATACACACGGTGACTTTCCATTTCTCGATTCTTGTTTTCAAGTTTTTCATAATATTTGATTTTGTAAAGATTAGAATAATTTGTACCCAATTTATAATAATTGTCGTTGTGCTTGAATATTTATAAGTCATAGAGGTGTGCTATTAAAATTAATCGAGGGGTTATCCGAAATGTCAAATTATACATATTATATGAAAGCCATTTAATTTTTCTTTAGAATTCCTAGCTATGATCCACATATTTTTTAACTATTTACTTTTATTCTTTCAAATATTTATAATATATTTCATTTTGTTTAATCCTAGACTATCTAAATATGTGAGATTAACCCCCAAATTATTTAGATCAATCTCAACTCATTAATGTCAAAGTATAACCATTTATTTTTCAATATTTTTATACTTAGTTTTCACTCTTATTTATTGTAATTATTTAATTTACTTAGTTTTTATGAATGTTATATTAGTATTTGAATTAATATATAATTTGTAATATATAATTACTTTCTCGATGAGTCAAATTGTTACATATTAAATGAGTTTACTTTTTTCTTTTGCATAGATATATCTTTTAGACTAATCCAATTTTACCTCTTGTTTTCTCTTTCACACCATTTTATTAAAATTTAATTATTTTGGTATTCGTTTTTATTATAAATATGTATCATATTGATATTTTAAACTTATAATTTTTAAGGGTGTTCAAACGACATTCAAGTTTTATCACAAATATCAATTTAATACATATGAATTTTTTTATTAAATTTGTCTTCTTTATTTTTTATAAATTTATATATACAACTTTTAACACTTTTTTGCACTTGTTCTTAAAATTTCTAGGATATAAAATAATTGAAAGATTGAGATCACAATATATTAAAAAATAATAAATTAGAAACTACAACTTATAATGTTATATATATAAAATTAAGTAAAAGTCATATTAACACATATAGTTAACATTTAAAGGTAACTTTTTTGTCGCGACAAACTTGTTTTGGTTCTTGTTCGCTTTTTTCATGTTAATCTTATTCCTTTTATTTTGTACTTTTATTTTATGATATGGCTAATTAAAATAAAATATACATGAAATTGCAATAAAAATAAAATATGAAACTCTCTTATTTTTAATATTATTTCTTTAACAACCATCAATAAATTAATTTTTTAAATTACATTTACTAATTGAGGAGAATGTTTTGACCATAAAGGAATTATATATTTTCTCTAATTTTTATTTAGCATCAAAACCACCTAAAATATATTTTTATTTTATTTTTCTTATCTTGTATATTGTAATTTGATATTTTTCTTATAAATTATAATAAACATATTTAATTATTAAGAAAATTTAAAAGAATATAATAAATAAACAATTTTGCATCATACTAAAAGTTAAATAGTTAAAATTTTTTTCTTCTATAACGACTTGTGTATATGTTTAGAATATATAGTTGAAGATTTTGAAACCTAGTTTAAGTTTATAATTGATTTTATAAAAAATTAAAGTATTCTTAGTGTTATGATTAAAAAAATATATTTTCAGATTCTGAATTTTTTTGGCTATAATGAACATCTCTCATATAATTAAACAAAAAGATTAAATAAATAACAAAACTATAGAAAAACATAAATTCTTAATTTTTACATAGTGTTGAACTTTATATTGTTAAAATGTTCTCATGTGAAGTCCTTATATATGCTTATAATATATGGTTAGAAAGCTCTCAAATCTAGTTTAATATGAAGCTAATATTATTTGAAAATTCAAAATATTTTAAGAGTTATAGGTGAAAGAATAAATACTTTTAAATGTAGAACATAAAATATGAAATTCTCTTTATTTTCAATATTATTTCTTTAACAACCATCAATAAATTAATTTTTAAATTATATATTACTAATTGAGGGAGAATTTTTCACCATAAAGAAATTATGTATTTTCTCTACTTTTTATTTAGCATCAAAACCACCTAAAAAAATTTTATTTTATTTTTCCTTATCGTGTATATTGTAATTTGATCATTTTCTTGTAAATTATAATAGACATATTTAATTATTGAGAAAATTTAAAAGAATGTAAGAAGTATACAATTTTGCATCATACTAAAAGTTAAATAGTCAAAATTTTCTTCTATAACGACTTGTGTATATGTTTAGAACATATAGTTAAAGATTTTGAAACCTAGTTTAAATTTGAAATTGATTTTATAAGAATTTTAAAGTATTCTTAGTGTTATGATTAAAAAAATATATTTTCGTATTCTGAATTTTTTTGGCTATAATTTACATTTCTCATGTAATTAAACAAAAAGATTAAATAAATAACAAAACTATAGAAAAATGTAAATTTTAATTTTTACATAGTGTTGAACTTTATAATATTAAAATTTTCTCATGTGAAGTCCTTATATATGCTTATGACATATGGTTGGAAAGCTCTCGAAATCTAGTTTAATATGAAACTAATATTATTTGAAAATCCAAAATATTTTAAGAGTTACTGTCACGCCTCAAACGCGACGCGACGATGATCAACCACTTAAACAGAAATGATCCCAACAGGAGACAAATGATACAACAATCCCAAGTGAAACAGAGTCTAAAAAAGCAGCGGAAATAAAATAACATAAGTACGAATTACAACTTAAAGTCTAGCGAGATCCAAATACATTCGACATAATAACCTCGAATAAGTTTACAGCCAAACTAAAGCGTAAAGAACACCATATCCAAATCTTAAATGTCAAGGGTCCTACGCCCTTAAATTATATTCGAAGAGAGAAAAGAGTAGATAATAAAAGGAGTCCAACATCCGCAGTATACATGAAATAAGTACAATCATCGAAAAATGGTACAAGTTCGACAAAGCGGGTGAGGTCAACAACCAGGGTCGGTCGACATCCTCAACATCGTCCCCATCTAAAGGTTAGAAAAACAGGGAGGGAATGAGACAAATCTCAGGTGGACGGGTGATCATGTGCAAGTGTGGCGATATATATTTTGATGCAAGAAAACAATTATGAAAAATGCGTGAGATATGATGCGTGATTTCACACACATCCACAAGCGCCGTGAGAAATATATTTAAGTAATATACTTATACGCTTTAAGAAAAAGTTGTCAGGTCACATGTGCACTATGTGATTCAAGCAAGACACATTGGAGAGGATTGCGTGACGGATTTGTAGCGTCAATCCTATGCAAGACAAGTAGCGGTTGCATATGGATTTGTAGCGCCAACCAATGCAAAACAAGTAGCTTTGATAAGGATTTGTAGCGCCAACCAAACGGTCCGATTAACTCCAGAATCGGGTGGATCGGATAAGCGATTCCTTCGTTCTTCCTTGTAACTCCCCGAGCAAGATGGTCAAGACTTCGTCACCTTATCGCTCCATAGGCAAAGACAAAAATCACAGTGGAGCTAGCTAGACTCTCTGATTTGTCATAATCATGATTATACCTCAAGTACTACGACCCGCTTCCCTTTGGACAAACTCCGCCCTCGGGTTGGATTAGGGACGATGGGGCCTAAGAGGGAATAGCGAGCCGCCCGGGCCCATCCCCGACGTATCCATTCCGATCGTGAGCTCGACACACCAAGTTGACTCGAGGCAGAAAGTAAATATAAGTTCGTAGTCAACCAGCTTGAGTATTATTGATTCAGGAAGCGAGTTCAGGGGAAAATTTTCAAAATCGCGAGTGGCAATTATGTCGTTGGTGGAGTTATTTGGATGAAGATGATTATCGGGAGGATAAGCAATCTTCGATATCTTGAAAGATTAGGTGGAACATAAGTCCTATTATAGATTCAAATCGCAAGACGAGGAAGTCACCCCGCGATCAGATTGATCGGCCAAGACGATCCGATAAGTCAAGGTGTTTTAAGAAAATAAAATCTTTTATATCATTATTAAAAGTCAGAGGGTCCAGGGCTGTTTCTTTAAAAGAGAAATAATTTGAGTTAGGTCCTTGTAAAAAGAAAATTTACAATTAGCCCCGTTTTGTAAAAACCAATACTTTTGGGGTTAAAAATTGAATAAGTAAATGTCCCGACCTTGAAAAATTATGAGGTCAGTTCCTATAATCTCTAAATTGTTTAGAGATTCAGGTTTTTAAAGTTTTGAGGTCAAGTTTTTATAAAATTCTCACATTGGCCCCAAATTTGTTAAAATTGTCATTTCGGGCCCTAAGTTTAAAATAATCGGAACTCACAAACCGGAAGGGCTTTTAATGTGATTCCAGTTGGAAAATGTCACTAAGGTTAGTGGGATATTGGGACAAAAACAGTTTTAAAAATAAATAAGTATAGGTCCCTTAACTTTTGAAAATCTCATTTTTGTCCCATTTTGAAATAATTGCCTTTAAGGCTTTTAGGGAGTCCAATTGTTATGAAATTTGAAACTTGGGTCCAAAATATAATTATGCTATAGTTAAATTAGTATTTCCAGGTACATGGGCTGTATAATTCCTGGAAATTTCATTTGGGTCCTCAAGTTTAATCTTTTACAATTTGGTCCTCAATTTTTATAAAATTACTTTCCAAGCTCTAAACACTTGGATTTTTGGAATACACTTAAAATATGTTATTTCCAGTCTCTTAAGAGTTAAAATTTCAAATTTTTTTTTCTCAAAAAAAAAATTCAAATTTTAAAAATAGGTCTGGTACAGTTTGAAAAATTGCAATATAGCCCTTAAACTTCTAAAATTTTACAATCTAGTCCTTGGGCTTTTAAGAGTTGATTTTATTTATCTAAAAACTCTTAAAACTTTATTAAAATGTCCAAACATCATTTTTGAACCTGAGTACAGTCCTAAAACTCGAAAATTACAGAGGGATCCCTTAAGTTGTATTTTCTTGCAATTAAGTTCACCAACTTTCCATTTTTGCATTTTAAGTCCGAAAAATTGAAATTTAATCAATTATGCTCGACTTGTCCAGGTTATAAGTCATAAAAATATGGATTTCAATAGTCATACATATACAAGTCCATTCACACAAGCATTCACCAAATATCACAATAAAGTGTACATATATACACATATTTTTCAACAAATAGCATTTTTGAGCCATACTTGAGAAATTTTCAACTTGATACAAGAAATTAACATGCAATACATAACATATATATCTCAAGTGCTCAACATCAAAATACTACATGCATTTTAAGTAAAAACACCTAGAAGTTGGAAAGATTTTTCCACCCACCTTAAAAATGAACTTGTTGGTGAAAGATGAAATAAATCACTCTTGAAGGAGAAGTGACTTAGGTCAGCCCCCTAGGTCAAGGAATACCAAAAAAATGTAGGAGTTAGGAAATGAGGTTAAAAATTTAAGGAAAGAAGAAGGAGGTGAAGAAAATTGGTAAAACTACACTTACCTTGTGTAGTAGATGAAATGAGACTAGTAGAGGTCTCAAAATGGGTCTCCTTGCTCACTCTTAAAACAACTCTTAAGGTCAGCCCCTAAAAGTCCAAAAATGAAAATGGAGTATCAAAATTTTGGAAAATAGAAGAGAAGAAAATGTACTTAAAAATCTCATTTCTTACCTTATTATACCCAATTCTCTTCAAAATCTTCAAAGTCTTGAAGTCCTTTTCAAGATGATGGTAAGGATTTTAGTGTCTTCCAAGTCTTCTAAGATATCTCAAACCAAAAATCAAACTTAGGTTAAGAAGTGAAGATGATGAGCTAGAGGATAACAAGATGATTTTAGAACACAATTTCTTACCTTGTTGAAGGGTGTTCGAATTTTTGTTGAAGTAGAAGGGATGTTCTTGAAATTTTGGTTAAGTGTTTGAAGGTTTGAAGAAAGAAGATGAACTTATGCTTAGAGAAAATGTTGGAGGATTTTTGGAGAGAAGTTGGAGAGAAGATTTGTGTTTTGTTTTGGTTAAATGATGAGTTATGATAATAATTGGGGAAGTTAGAACATAAATTAATAGCTAGGTTACTTTCTTAGGGACAATTGGCCAAAAGCTAGGTTTTAGGGGAATCATTTTATTTTGTTTGACCAAGATGTAGTGGGATTTGTAGAGAAACTTTTAAATTGTAGGCTTGCAAGATATAAAAAATAGAAATGAATTTATCAATTTATTTGTCCAATAATTAACTAGTTGGGAGATACATAATGATAAAAATAGTGGTAGAAGAAAAATTGAGTTAATTTCCCCATTTAAAGTGGTAATTTCGAAAATTAGGGAAAAAGAAAAAAAAAAATTATTTGGTTTCTTTTCTTTATAAAATTGAGGGGAAAAAATAAAATGTATAGATATCCATAATTAAATATTTAGAAATTTAAAATAAAGATGTGAAATAACAAATGTGTATTCCAAATTAAATTGGAAATTGGTTAGGATGAATTATAGAATAAGAAGAAATATTTGAATAATGATTGGAATATACTCCTAAATTATCGAGGATCTAATATTTCTAAAGTCGTAGTTAATCGACCAAGTATTAGTACTAGAGGAGAATATAAAACCATTACGCTCGAAAATAAGGAAGACGTAATTGACATTGGAAGAAATAAATAAAAGTCGAGTCGCGTTTCATTAATAATAGGTTTGTGATACATACCGAATAAATAATCACTACATAACATCGTATCTCACGTTGTTAAAATTGGGCCTCAGGTTATAGCTAAAAGAATAAATACTTTTAAAATGTAGAACATAAAAGGTCACATTGTCTTATAATTGAACAAATAGAAGATAAATAAATATCAAATTACTTTGTTGTCCTAAAATTTTACTATCTCTAAAGGATATTTTTGTCCAATCAAAAATTGCAAGAAACATTAACACTTTTAAGATAGTATAGATATATATAGATATAGATATATAATAGCAGATTTTTTTTAAAAAAAAATATAAGCTTCTAAATAATACAGTATTACAAATATATACTAATTTTTAAAGTAAGAAAATTAAATAGGTTGGGTGTGGCTCCTATCTTGTATGGAAAAAGGACCCTTTACACTATTAAAACCTGCCCCAAACGAGGTGAGGCACAAGACGGTGCCCTTTCACTTCGAGTTTCTTCCTTCGTAGCCAAATCTGATGTCGTCACCCCTAAGTCAAGTGGTACAAATTGCACGTTTCCAACATCATTTTGTATGTTTACTTGCATCAATAATTTTCTGGTGATATGTAAAATCTATATTTCATGACTTCATTCTGTAAATATATCTTAATCAAGTGGGTATATGTAATACCACTCAAACAAATGTCAATGGATTCTCTTGTAATTAGACGGAACGTATTGCTTGTAATTATCCCTATGTACATATACACACATATATACATATGTGTACACATTAAGTTATTCTACAAATACTAAGAAAAACAACATCACAAAGAAATACACCAAAAAAATGATGAGTATGCTTTGATATGAAGCATTTTTCTACTTTGAGGTAATAAAAAGAGAGAGAGAGAGTGGCTGTGTGTGCACTGTGCATGGTAGGTAAATATTGCTTCTAAGGTTGTCAACCATGATTGATTGCACCACACACCTTGCATTTTACTCAACAAACTCTTCATTCAATATATTCCCCTCTCATCACTAAAATGTCCTTATTTTTCCAACACACACACACAGTGATATGGCATGCTTTGAAAGGGCTTCACCAGCACTGGGGGAAATTCTTCTCAAAATACACAGGTATGAGGATCCAGTATTAACCTGTTCAATTGTGTCTATCTAGAATTAACTTGAGTTGATTATTACATACAAAAGTTGTCAAAAACAGCAATGCAAGCAAAACTACAACTTAAAAGAAAAAAAGATGTTTTCGTCAAAACCAGAATCATAGTACACATTACCTTCTCCAAGAGAGAACTCTTCAACATTTTAACTGTCATAGCAACAAAAAGAAAAAGATGTTTTCGTCAGAATATAAAAGGGCATATATGTCATATAGAAAATGCTGTATATTCAATTATAAACATAAATTAAACTGTAAAGATTAAGATAAGATCACATAAGTTTGATATGACAAGTTAACTAGAGAAATAGTACAATCGTAACAGCCCCACGAAGTCATTGATTCAACAAATAGTGGTTCATACTTAAATCTGATGTCTAATAATATTTCGTTTTGATCACAGAGCCGAGAGGCCCATGGAGATAGATCATCACGTGCATGAATTTGGTTCCGTACACTATCACGTTCAGGTAAACAACAAAGCTATCGCTTTAGAAAACTGATTTATCAACATATTTCTGTACACGAGATAAAGGATTTCAGTTCTTGAAATTTTATTTGATGATTATGCTAATTATAAGAAACATTTATCACGTTATCTCATCTTATGGAAAGTTCAATATTGAAATAGAAAGTTTCTAACTATTAGCTTCCGTGTCTAACAGTGTTCAGCATCGGATCCAATTTACACGTATTTATCAATATCAACACCTCTTCTATCTGAAGGACTACCACTCTCATCAGAACTTCCAAGGCACACTCTAGAGATGGTTAGAGAAATTTGTCCTGAGGTTATGGAGATTGTCGAGCCTCCGAAAGAAGGCTATCAACTAACTTTGAAGCTGAACTTTTCAAGAATTCTAAACAGTAAAAGTTGGTGAAAATTAACCTTCATGCCGATATACTTTTTATAGACTCCCAAGCAGACATAAGATGGGAAACCAAAATATTCCGACTTAGTTCTTGGATAATATATTCAACCCAATCAGCCAAGCACATGAGCCAATATATGTCATTTTAAAAAAAAAGAAAAAGGAATAATTACAAAAAAAAAATACCCTTGAGGTTCAGTCTAATTACAAGGAAAAAAAAAAAAAAGCTATATATCTTTCACAATTATAAATACACCCTTGTATTTGTTTCTATTTTATAAATTACACCCTCGAGAGGGGGTATTTGTCAAGCAAATACAAACTTCAAGGGAGTGTTTGTTATACGTTGAGTGTATTTGTAATTTTGGAAGATAAATGGAATTTTTTGTCTTTTTGTAGTTAAGCTAAACCTCAGGGGTAGTTTTTGTAATTATGCCTAATTATAAGTGCTTATAGCATCTAAACAGGATATGTGCTTTCAAATAACTGTTACTAGCATTAATCCTCACTGATGCATTATTGGTGGGGATTTAGTTAAAGAAAATATAAACTGACCTCTATGTTTTCCGAAACTGTCTTATTTCCTGATGCACCTAATTCCCTTGTCAACTGTTAGATATGAGATATTGAAAACTTGCAATGGTGATTAGTGTAAAATAATTGCAATCCATCTTGAAGAAATGAAGTGATATTTGGTCCAAAAGTCAGACTATTAGCAGAATAACAGATACCTGTTAGATTATAACTTACTTTTTAATACTCCAGCCTCCACAAATATGATCACCGACATATCCTCGGTTCAAGCAGTAATACTGAGCTCCCAGCTGAAAGAAATTTTAAGGAATATTGATACCCACGAAATGTCTCACGGGATGTATAAACCAATCAAACTCGTCTATCATCCAAGGGAACCATTTTTTGTAATCAAACAGGTGAATTTCTATCAGCAGCTGGCTACACGATGAATCAGTTATTCCAGTTAACATAAAGGGATAATTACAAAAATAACCTAAGGTTTGGGCTAATTACCAAAAAAACCCAGAGATTTTGAAAATTACAAAAAAGAACCTCGAGGTTTGATCTTGTCTTAAATTTAAGAGGGTAATTGTAGTATTTCTATAAAAGTCATGGGGTTTTTGAAATGTCTTTTGCCTATGAAGGGGTAAAATGTAAGATGGAACCAAACCTCAGGGGTGGTTTTTGTAATTTTTAAAAACCTCTGGGTCTTTTTGTAATTAGCATGAATCTCATGTTTGTTTTGTAATTATCCCTAACATAAATTATAGTTTCAGACTTTCAGTACAAATTGAAAGCAATACATGTGAAATAGTTAATCTAAAACTAGATTAATAACATATCCGAAATCAAGTAAGAGCATAAACACTACAGATTCTTGGAAACTTTATTTTAACTGACTCACCTAAAGTGTATTAACACCTTTGACAGCCAGCAAATATCACTGCAGTATTCCCAATGCGCTTCAAGGAAAATGAAGATGTGATTATTGCTACGGCCTTCTTTCAGGTAACTCCAAGCTATAGGAAGACATTTTTATCATAAGTCACAAATTTTATGCACGTCTAACTTGGAGATAAAAATATACTTCAGGAACTTATGGATGTAGGAAATTCAGAAGCATGTCCTAAGGCTCCTCATTGCACATGGTCCCCTATTCCCCCTCCAGAATTAAGAGGAGAGCCCATTGAAGACCTGAGCACCAATTGTGGATTCGTCTCGTTTGGTATTAAATAAATGGATAATTACAAAAATACCCTTGAGATTCTGTCTAATTACAGAAAAGCTCAGTTATCTTTCAGAATCACAAATACCCTTAACATTTGTTTCTATTTTACAAACCTCAACCTCAAGAGGGAGGTATTTGTTAAGGAATGCAAACCTTAAGGAGGTGTATGTACCTTAAGGGGGTATTTGTAATTTTGAAACATAACTGGATTTTGTTGATATTAGACTAAACCTCAGGGATAGTTTTTGTAATTTACCCTTAAATAAACTCACATTTATATGCAGGTTTGTATATCAGTAGTCAATTATTGATGTACTAAAAAAGGAAAAAAAGTAGTCAAATATTGCTATTCATGAGAAGAAGGAAAATGAATAATGACGCACTGGACGCAGTGTAGTTGAAGAAACAAATCAAGATGTGAAAATCTTCATTTACTTTATATGATCAGTTTTCGGTTAACCTCATTCAACTATGTTTTCAGATATTACATCACGTCATGTGGAAGGCAAGAAACTAGACAAGACTGTGTGGAACCTACTGAACTTTTATACATTTGTGAAATATCATTTGAAGGTAAACAATCTTCAGAAGCTATAAATTACTGGACTTTATCGCATCTTGAAGCTAATCTACGTCTAAAACAGAGCACAAGAGGTTTTATACAAAGAAGGATGAGAATGCGTGTCGAAAGATTGGTTCAGGTAATTAAATTCATATCTGAAACTGAACTATACCAGTCGCAACATTGAATAATTTATCACGAGTTTATAACTCTTCAATTTTGCTATTTGAGATTCGCTTTTGTAAGATAAGTGCACTAATATGCTAACCTGCTTACATTACAGCACCTACAACATGTAGAAATTGAAGAAGATCAACAATTGAAAAAGAAGGCCCAAGGTATGCAAATTATTATTGTAACATCTATAAAAGCATTGCAGACTAAGGTAGCTGTCTCTTAAGAAGACACTTGGCTAAAGGCACTGGCAAGTCAAGTCATTACGTTAACAGTTCCCATGATAAAATAAAATAAAAAGATTTAAAGTCAATTCATTTTCTTCCTTATTGTGACACATTGCGAAACCGAAAATTTACCATTTCACTTCATCAACAGCCACTGGTAATGCTTATATAGGTTTAGCATACTTTTTCAGTAATTTTCTTTTGCCCCTTCCGCTAATCTCTTTTTCCTCAATGCTCAAGCCTAATATTCTGATGCAGGATGTAAACGAGTGAGGAAATGGATACGCGCCTCAAAAATAAAAATCCTTAAAAGAAAGTACGACTTCACCAATAAAATTAAGCGAATTCGTTCCAGAATCAAGATACATGGCTTCAGCCGTTTTAGAAGACGATGGCTGTCAATGCCCAGATTTTCTCCAGTGACAAAGTATATAAAACTGGAATAACTTATTGGTTCTTCATTAATATTAACAAGTAGAGAGTGATGTTTGACAATGCCCATAGTTTCTTAAATGACAATGTATGTATAACTATAACTGTTGTTTATTAAGTTGTATAAATAAGTGCTATGGAGATACTGTCATGTCTCTTGGTGCAATTACTTTATAGCTTTATTACATGAAGCATGCTTATGTAATTTGTTTAGTTGACTGTTCCAAGTGTAGTGGTGAAGAAAAGAACAAAATGTCACACTCTAATTCAGCAGTCAATTCTACATCCTCATGATTCAAGAAGAAGATCATATGTGAGTTAAAGTTCTTATCAAAGGTTTAAAACAAATTATCTCACTAAAAATGACACAGTTGTCCTGCTGAAAATATATATCTTGCCCATCAGTGATAAGAAAAAATTCAATCTCGCCCATTATGGAAAAAATCCAATCTCGTCCTGCAAGATTATAATCCTGGCTCTGTCCCTGAACATCAGACAATAAAAGCTCCAAAGATTGCAATTACAATATGGGGCAGAAGGCAGCCATTACTACATTCAAGGTGAAAAGCAGCACGGGAGACCAATTTAATCCGAAGAGGAAAAGAAGAAACAACATAAGTAGTCTTTGGTAAAAGTCATGGAATAAGAAAGGTTGTTAATTATCTCTTGTTCCTCAAATGCATGCAAGATGAATTCAATGATTGGAGCAGAGAGCTCCTCATTTCTTTCACATTTTTCATTCCCCCTGTATCAGAACCTATGTTAAGATATTTAAGGACATTTTAGCGTGGTCATGTTCCATGTTGTACATGTTGATTTTACAATATCAATCATGTAATGGGACATGACTAGAAAGAACTATCTCAACTCATCGCTGTCTCATCGTATTTTCCATGCAAGTGGAAAGACCTGTGATGATGATGGTTTTTGGAATTTCATCTCATTTCTCCTTCGTATGAAGGTTGCGTCAGGAAGGGCATCCGGCGTAAAACTTTGCCACTTTGCTTTTTGTGTGAATTTGTAGTGTTAACTAATTTTAGACAATTAATTGACATTATAAACTTCACACCACCGACCCCACATAGTGGGATAAGGTGCAATTGATGATGATGATGATGATGATGAAAAGACAATTTAAATTATCCAACTAGATCACAAATTCACATGCATATAAAAGTATCGATAATAATTCCAATTTGATGTGGCTTTTTTCGATGTTATATTCTTCTTCAATCTTCACCGTAATGTGACCGGTGTCTAGGTAAAATTGAATAAGAAACAAGTTTACACGCTGGTTTTTGTTAGGTATCGACCCGCCGTATCCGAAATAGCCGCGCCATTAAAGACGATTTTACAAGCCTAACGAATAGCCTATTACAATAAATCGCCTACGGGATAGGGATTACGGGATTACATCCTCAGGTTCTACAATAAAGCTATAAATTACAAATGATAACTAAATATTACAAGCTAAAACCGAAACTCCTCGAATCAGCCCGTAACCTAAAAACAGTAAATATAAGCGGTAAATACAAAATATAAGTCGAGAATTACTACGATTTACCGAACACGAACGCGCCACAAAGGCCGTTGAGGCTCGAGTCAGAAGCTCGATTTCACCTGGGAGAGTCGGCTCAAACTTGATTGCAATGCCCTCAAAATGTCGTAGCAATCCAAGGCAAGAAGGAAGGGTGGAGTTCACGAAGAATCAACCCAAGAGCATCAGGAACCCACAAAGGAATCGAACGCAACAACACCCGAATAGTCGAAATCGCCAACTCTCCAAACTACTCCTGGTCCAATCGGCACACAGGGGACTACTGGAGTATTATGTCTCAAAGTCTCACTAAGAAACTCTCAATATTTCACAGAGAAATGAAGAAGAAGAAGTGCAAGCTCAATATGGAGAGAACTGAGTTTTGGGAGCAACTTTGGCCGATGCTATGTAGGGTTTAGGAGTTGGAATATATTAAGGTGTTGAGGCCATCCTCAAGTGGGTTAGTTGCTTCTTGGGCTTGAAATGTAGTTGGGCTAACAATAAGAATATGGGCCACAAACCAACATTCTCCACCTCGCCCAATGCCGATTCACATGACACAAGAGGTCACCAACAACAATCATCATCGCTTTAACCTTCCTCACTATACACAAAGTACAAGAGGAATCAAGTTATAGCAAGCACAAAGCAAGCTATAACAAAATAGTGTAGTATCTGCGTCTGTTTCAACCACCGATTCACAGCTTCAAAATTTTCGACATGAAAGAAATTTACTCACCAGAAACATTTCGCACTCCATATCGCCAGGATTGAACTCGAAGGAATCTTTTCAAGGTTAACTAAGCCTTTAGCAACAATATCACGAATGTAATGAAATCTTACATCTATATGCTTAGTTCTATCACGAAACACAGGATTCTTGCAAAGTTGGATACCGATTGACTATCGAAAAATACAACAACTTCATCTTTAAGAAAACCATTTAAATTAAACCTTTCAACCACACAAGCCTTCTTTTAAAGCTTCAAATGATGAGAACATACTCGTTGATTCAGTAGTTGAAAAGTGCAACAATGTGTTGTAATTGAGATTTCAGCCTAATGCATGAACCACACAATGTAAACACATAAGAAGTTGTAGATTTTCCGTTATCCCTATCATTTGCGTAATTAGAATCCACATATCCTACCAATTTCACACCTTCAAGAGATTTACGTAATTTCAAACCAAAGTTCAGAATGTTTTAAATACCTTAAAAGCCATTTAACAACACTCCAATGTACCATACCAGGATTAGACATGTATCTACTCAAGCAACTAACAAAGATATGCAATGTCGTGCCTAGTGTCTAACCATAAGATACATCACGATCCAATAGCATTGAATAAGGCACATTTTTCATACAACTCAAATCACGTTCGTTTTAGGAGACTCGTTTTTTACTCAAAACAAAATGGGCACAAGGGGAACATTCACAGGATTTGCGTTGACATAGAAAATTTACTCAAAATCTTTTCAACATAAGAAATACATTTTAAGAAAAACAATTGAGTTTTTCCTATCTCTAACAATGTTCATTCCTAAAATCCTATTTGCATCTCCTAGATATTTCATGTCAAATTTAGACTCAAGCAATTTTTAACATGCTCAATTGATTTAATGCAGAACTTATCAACAACATATCATCAACATAAATCAACAAGAAGATAGTACGCGTACATTTTCTTTAAAATACAAGCAATGATCATAACTACTTTTTTTAAATTTTAAAGAAAACATGCATTCATCAAATTTCTTGTTCCATTGTCAGAGATTGTTTCAAACCATACAAGGATTTTTTAAGCAAACAAACATGATCGGGTTTTCATCACAACAAAACCTCAGTTGTCTCATGTAGATCTTTTCTTCTAACTCCACATGCAAAAACGCAGTTTTAACATCCATTTGTTTTAATTCCCAATTAAATCGAGCAACTAATGCAAGCATGATTCTAACAGATTTGTAAACTTAACAACAAAGCAAAGATTTCGTCAGATAATCTATCCCTTCTTTTTGAGTAAATCCCTTAGCCACAAGTCTAAATTTCTTATATCTAATCGATTCATTTTCATTCTTGATTTTAAACAACCATTTACAGATCCACAAAGAACAATTTTCGGTTTAGGCACAAGAATCCAAGTATTGTTAACATGCAAAGAGTTCATCTCATCTTTCATAAGCATTTAACCAATCACAGATTTGTTCGACTTTAAGGCTTCTTGATAAGACTTAGGTTCATTACCATCAATAGGCTCAAACACACTACAAGCAAATGAAGCCATGTGAAAATCATCAAATTTAGAAGGCGCGGCCTAGAGTTTCGTCTTTCTCTATCTCTAGCAAGTTGATAATCATGCAAATCAACATTTTCATTTTCGCTCACATCAACTAAATCATCATGCACAACAAACATTTTCATGATTTTCGTGCACATCATTCGCAACGAGGTTGATTTTCGTGCAAAATTTCGGTTTAACATGCATATTTTCGATTCATCAACATGACTCAAACCAGGCAATTGCTCCACCTTATTTGGAGCATCTTCGAGTTTAGACAAAGGCAAAGAAGCAGGCATTTAACAAGGAAAATCGATTCATTAAAAATGACATCTCTGCCGGTTATAGTTTTAAAACCAGGTTCACCCTAAGCCACAACCTATATCCTTTCACCCCTTCAGATATCCTAAAAAAACACATTTTTGGATCTTGGTTCAAGTTTATCAACCTTTTGATGAACAAATGCAAAGACAACCAAATACCTTCAAGTTTGAAAATCAATTTCTTTACCATAAAAACAGATTCGTGACATTTTCCTTTCAAAGGCACAGACGGTGATCTATTAATCAAATAAGCGATCGTATGAACAGTTTTTTCACCCTTAACCTTTTTGAAAGTCGAGGAAGTAAGCATGCTCCGGACCCTTTCAAGTAAGGTTCTATTCATACGCTCAAAGAACACCATTCTTGAGGCGTATAAGGCACGCGATTTTATGCCTTCGAATACCAAATTCAAGACATAAGTTGTCAAACAAATTATTGCAAAATTCGAGCCCATTATCTCATCCCAAGAGTTTTAATCCTTTTCCGGTTTGATTCTCAATCAACATTTTCGATTTTAAATTTTTCAAACACTTTGATTTGTTTTTCATTAAGAAAACCCATACTTTTCTTGAAAAAATCATCAATTATAGATAGAAAATATCTATTTCCACCTGGGTGGGTTCACTACCTAATTGGACCCCACACATCAAAGACATGCAAGTATTCAAGAATGTCGAACATATACCGATTTGGGAATGGGGAAACAGTGGAACTTGACTCTAGATTGTTTACCAAGTACACATGAATCACGAAAGGCATACAAGACAACTTGTCTTTTCCAAAACAACCATTTTTATGCAAAATTTCAAGTCCTTTAGCACTCATGTGACCTAACCTTTTATGCCATAAATCGCTTTTATCGCTTTGGACAGACCACGAGAATTATGCACGTAAGATTCATGTTCGATTCAAAGATTGCAAACATACAAGTTCCTTTTCTTTTCACTTTGAAAATAACAAGGTTTCCTTCAAAATTTTCATAACTCCTTTGCCCCATCTACCTTCTAACCCATCATCCTCTAATGCAAAGACATAAAATCAAATTGTTACAAAGATCGCACATGTCTCACATTTTTCAAAGTTAAAGCATATCCCGATTCGAATTTTAAGCACACATCACCAATCCCAGAATTTTACTGTTTTTCATTAGCCATCAAAACAGAGCCATTCACAACTTCTTTATAATTAAAAACAAATTTCTAAAAGGTGTCATGTGAAAAGTACAAGCGAGAATCAATCAACCATTGACATGCGATTTAGGTGAAACAAAATTCACAGAATCACATAGATCATAAACCATAAACACATCACCCGTACTTCCACTACTTGAAGCCATATTAGCCTGATCATTGGATTGGTAATTATTAAAATTCTGATTTTGCTTTCCTTTAGGACAATTCCTAATGTAATGACCATGCTCGCCACAATTGTAACATTTCTGTTATTATTAGGCCTAGACTTAGACCTAGTTTTACTCTTTCCTTCTTTTTACCGTAAGACTAATTTTGGTTATTAAACCTCGTTTGAGACCGACCCCTAACATGCATAACTTCACCAGAACTTTGTTTACTACCTCTACTAACTTTTAAATCAAGTTCCTTGCTTTTTAAGCCATTAACAACAATGTCAAGAGTAATAGAATCTCTACCATACTTAATAGCAGATTTAACATCACCAGACGATTCAGAATTGCATTTAAAAGCAACAATAGGGTATAATCATCAATGTTCTTATCACCTGTTAATTTAATATCTTGAATTAATTTGGTGAACACATCAAGATTTTCATCAATATCTTTGTTTAAATCCAATTTAAACCTAAAGAATTTTTCTAGCAAAAACAATTTACTAGGCAAGGATTTTTCCGTATATAATTCTTCCAATTTTTCCCATAATTCTTTAGCAGATTTCAGGTTGACCAACCTTCCTAAGCACAAAGTCGAGAAAGATTCAAGATAATAGAAGAGTATGCATATTCATCAGTTTACTTTGGTTTTTTTAGTATCGTTGTCCGCATAAGAATTATTAATAGCTTTATACACTTTTGATGAATTAAAATACCTTTCATTTTTGTTTCCAAATAGAAAGTCGATTTACCATTAAACGGTTCAAGATGATAACAGACATGCTACCATATTAAAACACAACAGCTTAACAATATAGCAAACCACAAAAGACAAAGAATGTCACAAAAATGGCAAATCCACACAAATACAGAGTATACAACTAAGCAATTCATCCGGGCCACAAAAAAATGAGAGAATCGAAAATCAAGCAAACGGACAAAGAAGCTCTATAGCAAAAATAAAGGTTCACACAAAGAACCTAAAAATATTCTACAAAGACGTAATCCCAACACAAACCCGCTAAGCGGTATTTAAGCTACAAAAGCAATAAACCCGCAAGCGGTTACGCTCTAAAAGCAAAGAAAAGTAAAGTTCAAGCCGCTTTACAGAGCGAAACTCTATAGTAAGAGTTTCGTACCACCACAATGGGAGGAGCTCGATACCACCGTTAGGTATCGACCCCGCCGTATGCCGAAATAGCCTGGAGTGTTGTGGGAGGTATAAATAATTGCCTGGTGGAATTCAAGGGCACAATACACATGGGTTGGATTGTTGGGCTTGGGAGAAATGATAATGGGCCAACAATATGAATATTAGGCCACAAACCAACAGTTTTAAACTCGTTAACAAAGAATCACCAAAAAAAAGAGACAACTTCCTCCAAAAAATCCAATACATATAAGTACGAGACTTTATAATCCATCAATTCTCACACGAGAAGATTCTACCACCCTAGTTTTTGCATTTAATCAAATCAAGAGTTCAAATATATCAACTCCGGAGCATATCATCGGCCCCAGACTTTAACTAGTGTTAGAGTTTGTGTTTGTCCCACATTGCCTATTTATTGGGTCACATTATGTATAAATTTGGGTTAGGCACCCTCCCTTTGAGCTAGCTTTTGGGATGAGTTCTACCCAAGCCCATTTAACAACTAGCATTTAGGTGGTATATTTATATAACTCCGAGGTCTTCAAACGAAATTATGTTCTACAAATGAAAAATAGTAGATGTTATGACTCATATGTTCTAGTTCAGACCACTAGGTATATCAACTCGAACATTGATATCATACATAAGTCGGAACAGGAAGTCTTTAGGAATTTTATATTTTAAAAAGAATTAAATGTATGATAAAAGCTATTTGGCATATCTGAATGAAGTATAAGTGCTCTAAAAGTATGTTCCCCTATTGCAAACAAGTCATTCAACGCTAACCGTAATGCAACTCCGATAGCAAGAAGGGTGCATAAATTGAATTAGCCAAACAATAACAGAAAGAATGATATGCTCAAAAAGATGATGAAAAAGCTAAAACAATCAACGGTTGCAAGGCTCCAATTTAATGTTTAGCATTGCTTTTGAACGGAAAAAGAAGCAAAACTTTCATTCCATCTAGAATTGAAGAAGACGATCTTCCCGTGTCTTATCCCAACTACGAAGGTTCCATTTGCCTCAAAGACAACTCATTCCCAGACATAATGCCAAACAACACAAAGTCGACAACACTCACCGCAATGATGAGCTCAATGAGCAAACAATTCATCAATGCAACATTGCCACCTTCAACCTAGTTCATAATTGACATCGCCTCCCATTTAGGGGGCACTGTATATTAGCATTTCTCATTAATGCATCGGAGTATAATAACAAAACAACTTGCGTAACCTCATTACTCTTCAAACAAGTCCAGAGGACAACAAAACTCGCAAGTAACATCAATGACCTAACGGGTAAATAATGCAACAGAGGCATATAAAATAGCCAAGCCACCCAAAATTTTATACAATAAACCACCAAGGCCGCAGCCGGTAATTGCTCTCCCATTCATGTAAAACTCTATCTAATTCTAAAATCAAAGAATACGACAAAAATTCTCGTGACGAAATAAAATTCCAAATTTCTATTAAAACGATAAAGAATAGGAGTTCCGGAAGGTGAAATCAACAAAACTCGTTGCTAATAAGAATCAGAAGTCGAGTGGCCCGAAAAATGCCGAATAAGCGGCGTTGTCCAAGTGAAAAGAGGAAAGAGATCAAACCGGAAGCCGATGACAACGTTTCCTTTATTGTACTTTGAGTTCCTTCAAAAAATGCGATTTTTACGTCGGGTTATTGTTAGAGAATTTTCTAACCGCAAGTCTACGGTGTCAAGTTTTAATATAGAGAAGTAAGGTTGTCGAATCCACAGGGAATAATTATCGAATTATTGCTAAGTACTATAATATAGTAGTCTAACTTTATTTAGAAATTCAATATATGATGGAGTTGATTATACTAAAAATACTAAAAATAAATCAAGAATATGAAAATATCAATGAGTTTATCCAAATGATTAAATGAATTCTAGAGGTATGATGAATCTAGTTATCCCTTATGTTGTCAATATGGTTTATCAATCATCAATTATCAATTTATAAGTCAAGATTTCTACAATAATCATTCCTCTCTCAAGTGCTAAATGATTTTAGATTCAATTGGGAAATCAATATCTCTATAAAAATCACCAATTAAAATCTCAATAAAAGCTATGAATCTTGATAAATGACTTCAAAGGATTCATAAATCTCTCAATTCTATGAAATCCTAGGTTATGCTATTCCAAGGTCATGTATTCAATTACTCTCTCAAGTGTCAAATCAAATACACCAAACAATCTAAATTATTGATCAAGTAATTTAGAAGCAATAGATCCAAATAGCACAAATAAATTGATAGATCTAGATTGACAAACCACAATCTCAAAACATAAGTTCAAACATAGATTACATCAATCCTCTAGAATTATAGTGTGTTTAGCTCATGATTAAAGAAAATAAATCCATGAAAATACAACAATACATCTTACAAGATATGAAGAAAGCAGAATAAGAACAAGAGTTGAGGGATCTTCTCTATTTCTAGATGATAGAAGCCTCCAATCTTCTTCTCCAAATTCTTCTCAAAATGCTCAAATTCTTCTTCCTTGTCTTGTAGCTGTTTTTATTGCTTTCCCAAGGGTTCCAAGATACCCTAATTTCAAGCCCCAAGGATGGTATTTATAGTACACAAAAGTCCAAGAAGGGGTAGGTGAACATAGGATTTTTTCGCCCCCGGGCGCTGGGCGTCAAGGCATTGGAGCGCAAGGGGCGCCAAAGAATCTCATCTCAGTTTATCGCGACGGCGCTGCAAGGGCGCCTTCTAACGCTTATCGCCAAATATCGTGACGGGCGCTGCGGCTGCGGCGCTATCAACATACGCACACAACCGCCTTGGGCCGTAGCTGCAGCAAGCATTAGCATGCAGCGCCCACACGTTTCCGCCAGCCATCATTCTTCGCGCGGGCGCTGGCAGTGCCCGCCTAAGGCCGCAGCCCCGCCTTGGTCCTTGGCCAAAATGCGATTTTTCCTTCTTTATACGCGATTTCTTCTTTCTTCAAGCCCTTTTTCACCGTTTTCTTCATCTCTCGGCTACCAAATCAGATTGACTCTACATCGACTCTAATTGAAATAAATAAGACTCTAACGACTCTAAAAACACCCAAAATAAAACCAAATTCTACTCTAAAATATCAAATAAGTTGGTGAAAATACCAACTTAACAAATACCCCCAAACTTAAGCTATTATTTGTCCTCAAACAATTATAACTCCAAAATGAAAGACAAACAATACAACAACACAAGCAACTACAAAACTCCATAAACCAATAAAATTTGTCTAAAACTCATTTCACTATCAATCAAGCATGCATTTTAACATTGTGATCAAAAGTGTTGAATATTCATGAAAATTCCGTTTACATTATTCAAATTGATTTACGCAATCAAACGTTATCAAGATGATCCACTTCTAAGTATCAAAAGATAATGACTATCGGATTCCATAGCTTGTTATTCCCACTAATCTCCACTAATGTAGCTAATATAACACATGGATCAATGGGCTTCCAAAGCTTGTAATGTGGCTAGTGGTCGGTAGGAAAATTTAGGATTAAGTGGCTCAATTCACCCAAACACACAATTACCTTTTCAAATCACCAATTGCCAAACAAAATGGCTACCTTCACATTTGTTGAATTTTCAATTATTCTCCCTTTACGAGCCTCTATTTTCAACATTTTTTTCGAGACCCCCAAACTTGGTCTTTTGCATATTTTAACACATGGGGTTTCATTATTTCTTTTCTCGGCAACATCATGTGAATGAACATCTACCTTACTTATTACATCCTCCTCAACCTTCAATCATTTTGTGTGTATGAGTGATGGGTAATTAGGATTTTCACATGTAAGCTCAAGGTAAAAACAATTGGTTGCCAAAGAACAAGGTTTAATAGGCTCAAAAGGGGACACTAGTGAAATTATATCGTACAAAGGTAGTCATTTTGGCTCTAGCTTTTATTCAAAGATGGCCTAAATCATTTCCTTATGTTATTTCACCTAGATTTCACCCTCAATTAGTGATCAAACAAGTTCTAGAATCCTGGGATCATACAAGCAACACTTGACTTCATTAATCATTTTCAAATAAGTTAACATAATTATGCATGAATATGAAATCAATGAAGCAAAATATAGATCACCACTTAAAAGCATGCTTTCGTGTGATTCAACTCGCAATCAACAAATCTACTTAGTCATGTAGTTCTATAGTTCAACAAACTACCCGACTCGACTCAACTCAATATTTTTTTTTTGACACGACTCGACACGACTCAAAAGACACAAATACAGATTACACCCCCCAAACTTAAATTGAACATTGTCCTCAATGGAGAGAGTGAGAAAACTTTCCGATAGCCGGAGCGCCAGACTCCTCATCGAGTCGTGTGGTGGAAAATGAGCAATAGGGCCCGGTGGTGGTGGTATTAGGAATGGAATTGCGGGTGTGTCCGGCTATATATCCGGGCAAGTACTCGGTTGTGCTCATTCTCATATTCTTCTCGTGCCGCTCGTGGGCGTTGCTCCGCTACAAAAGCCCTTCTCAATTCTCGTACTTCGTGAACTAGTGCGCCTCAAGAGATGTTATGTGAGCGCTAGAACGAGAATGTCTTGCCGCCGAACCGATGGGACGTCAATATTCTCGTGGTTGGGCATGACTATCGTGCTCAATAGTGGTAGAGCAAATTCGGGATGAAGAATATATCCCGCACCTTTGACAGGCACACCGCCCGCCCACTCGTCATAAGAAGCAATAGTAGCCGAATCTATGGGTCCCTTTGGATTTTCCAATGGCTCGAGTTATCCCATGTAACACCCTTCTCTTTACATAACCCACAAATTAAACTCGGTAAGATTAGTCCCCCTGTTTTGGGTTGTAGCATTTTGTTATGAAGGGACGTTGCAATAATTACCGGGTCGAATTGTATGTCAAGAACTATGGCATATAGAAGATGAGCTCGTTCTTAGTTACATCACTAACATGCTTGGTTGGTATCAAGTTGTTGCATATGAAGTGGTACCAAGCTCGCCCATATCGACTAAGACTGCGTTTGAAAAGCAAAGAGCACCTCCCACAACTTTTATATGACGCACCTACGAGTTCCAGCGGCATAAGGTATTACAAATCTCCTCCATACTCGGTGGTTGCGAGATAAATTCAATGTACGGTGAGTGATCCACCGGAGTCCATAATATTCTCTTATCGCATCGAATGAGTGTATACCTTGTTTACTCCACGCACTAAAAACCTCTCGAGTTATAGCCATTTTTGGTCTTTGCATTTGCATAAAACTCTTTGACTATATTCGGTGCGAATGGTCTAGGTTGTGCACAAAGTTTTTCCCATTGCTTCGATGTATCATTTGTGCAAGTTCACCATCATTTGGCCCCGGTTGTAACCCCCTGCTCCGCGGTTATGCTCTTTGTGCTTAATTTCTCATAAAAAGATTTTGTGCCTCTAAGCTTACGAAACGACTAGTATCATATTCTCTGAGGTACTCGCCACCTTTTTGCCCTTGCTTGCATTCTTTGTTCTTGGCATTGTGATTGATTTGAAAATCACTCGAAAAATGACACAAGCAACATAGCACATAGGACGACAATACGAAAGTTAGTGGTTAGAATTTTGCAACAACTCAAGAATTATGCATCTTTGTCATCAATTCATGATCAAATAACCTTTAGTACACAATGATGACAAGAATCAAATGCCTAGGTGTAATATTTTTCATTGGTGCATTTTAACAAACACCTTGTAGGCATATATGCAAAGAAGAGATGTTCACCAAATTTGAAATTCAATTCATGCCCATTTTTCAACACCAATCAATTCAAGCACAATATTATTCATATATCATCACAATTTATCAAGAATTTATCAAGAATTTGAAATTATAATGATAATGAAAATTCCCACATTTTTAACCTAAGCTTGAAAATTTGAAGAAAATTGGTGTACAATTGAAGCTCACTTACCCAATTGATGAAGAAGATGAAGATGATGATTAAGTTGCTCAATTGCCCACTTGAATGGTGTATAAGTGAATGCTAGGTGGGATTTTTGTAGAAGAAAGAAGATAGGCGTGTGTGTGTGTTATGTTTGTAAGGGAAAAAAATGAGGCTAACTCACCCTTTAATCGCCAAAGAAACCATCGGGCGTTGCGGCGCCCGGGCCGGCCTGGGCGCCCGCACACTTCGTTCCTCAAAGAAACCATCCAAGGCCTGCGGGCCTAGGGTTTGGCGGGCTGGCGCGCCCGCACACTTGTTCTTTTTCCGCTTTGTCTCGTCCATGGCGCCCGCCCGTATTTTCCCTTTTTTTTTTTAATTTAATCAAAAATTCAAAATCACACACAAATTAATTTACACAAAAATCACACCAAAATTCAAATAAATACACACCAAATTAAAAGAAAATAAAATCACACAAAATTCGATCACACGAAAATCGCTTGGGTTGCCTCCCAAGAAGCGCTAAATTTATAGTCGTTAGCCGGACTCAACTATTCGGACTCAAGAAATTTCATCACCAAGTGGAAGATTTAAAACCTTCCTTACTTCGTTCCCAAAATAATGTTTCAATCTTTGTCCGTTTACTTGAACAATTCCCATCGCTCCTCTTAACTCGACGGCACCATATGGAAACACACGTTCAACCACAAACGGTCCCGACCATCGTGATTTGAGTTTACCCGGAAAGAGTTTCAATCGAGAGTTGAACAATAACACTTGTTGGCGGGTAAGAATTCACGTCGCAAAATCATTTGATCATGCCATTTTTTCGTTTTTTTCCTTATATATTTTGGCATTTTCATATGATTCTTTGACGAAATTCTTCCATTTCGTTTAATTGAAGTAATCGGTTTTCACCGGCCTCTTTCAAGTTAAAATTTAATTTCTTAATTGCCCAATAAGCTCGATGCTCAAGTTCAACCGCAAATGACACGCTTTACCAAACACCAATCGATACGGTGACATACCAATGGGTGTTTTATAAGCGCGGCGATAAGCCCACAAAGCATCATCAAGCTTTTGTGCCCAATCCTTTCGATTAAAACTCACCGTTTTTTCAAGAATTTATTTCACTTCACGATTGGAAATTTCGGCTTGACCATTAGATTGAGGATGGTAACCAAGCGCAATCTTATGACGCACACACTAAATTTAGCAAGAAGGTTGTTAAATAATTTATTACAAAAATGCGTACCTTCATCACTTACAATAGCTCGAGGAGTACCGAACCGAGTAAAAATATGCTTGTGCAAGAATTTGAGTACTACCTTAGCATCATTCGTTGGTGTAGCAATCGCCTCAACCCACTTGGAGACATAATCAACCGCAAGCAAAATGTACAAATTTCCATAGACGCGGGAAATGGTCCCATAAAGTCAATACCCCATACATCAAACAATTCCACCTCCATTATGTTTGTCAAAGGAAGCTCATGACGCCGTGAAATATTACCAACCCTTTGGCATCGATCACAAGTTTTCACAAAGGTATAACAATCCTTGAATAAGGTTGGCCAATAAAAACCAGATTGTAGTACCTTTGCGGTTGGGTTGGTCGAAATGTCCCCATAAGATGATGAATGACAATGTTGAAGAATCTCTCCAATTTCTTCCTTAGGAACACAACAACGAATGATAGAATCCGCGATCTCTTGAACAATAACGGATCATCCCACAAATAAGACTTGACATCATGTAAGAATTTTTCTTTTGGTGTGAAGTCAAGTCCGTGGCAAAACTCCTCCCGCGAGGTAATTAACAAAATCTGCGTACCAAGGTAATGATATCTCAAGACGCATAATTTGTTCATCAGAAATGATTCTTTTATTGGACTCTCAATCACCTCGTAAGGTTGCTCAAGACGGGATAGATGATCGGCAACCCCATTCTCGCTTACTTTTTTATCTCGAATCTCAATATCAAATTCTTGCAAGAGCAAAATCCATCAATTAATCGAGGTTTTGCATCCTTTTTGGAGAAAAGATATTGGATTGTTGCATGATCCGTAAACAATCACCTTTGTACCCACCAAGTATGCTCGAATTTATCAAATGCAAAAACTACCGCCAACATCTCTTTTTCGTGGTGGTGTAGTTTTGTTGGCGTTGTCCATGGTCCTACTTGCGTAGTAAATAGCTTTAAAAATTGTCTCGCCTTTGACCGAGAACGGCACCCACGCATAATCACTTGCATCACACATGAGCTCAAATGGTTGAGTCCAATCCCGCACTATCATAATCGAGTGAAATGAGTGCCTTTTTTATCTATTCAAATGCCCGCAAACACAACTCATCAAAGCAAAAGATAGCATCTTTTTCAAGGAGATTACAAAGTGGTTTAACAATTTTTGAAAAATCTTTTATGAATCTCCTATAAAATCCTCGCATGCCCTAAAAGCTTCTTATGCCTTTCACATTTGAAGGTGGGGGTAGCTTTTCAATAGCCACAACCTTCGCCCCCGTCAACTTCCAAACTCGTACAAGAAATACGATGTCCAAGTACAATCCCTTCTTTGACCATAAAGTGACATTTTTCCCAATTAAGTACAAGATTAGTTTCTCACAACGTTGCAAAACCATAGATAAGTTATGCAAACAATGGTCAAAAGAAGTACCAAAAAATGAAAAATTGTCCATAAAAATTTCCATGATTTCTTCAACCATACCATGAAAAATCGCCATCATACACTCAAAAGTAGCGGTGCATTACATAATCCAAATGGCATCCTGCGAAATGCAAAAGTACCATATGGACATGTAAAAGTAGTCTTTTCTTGATCTTCGGGGCAATGGCGATTTGATTGTATCCGAATAGCCATCAAGAAAACAATAATATTCGTAATCCGCCAACTTGTCCAACATTTGATCAATAAAGGGGAGGGGAAAATGATCCTTACGAGTAGCTTTATTCAATTTTCTATAGTCAATACATACTGCCATCCCGTGAGTTCGTGTAGAAATTAATTCATTGTTATCATTTTTCACAACTGTCATACCTCCTTTTTAGGGACAACTGCACTTAGGACTCACCCATGAACTATCCGAAATGGCATAAATTATACCCGCCTTTAGCCACTTTAAAACCTCATTTCTCACGACTTCTTTCATTGCGGGATTAAGTCGTCTTTGGTGTTCAATAGATGGTTTATAAGATTCTTCCATTAAAATTTTGTGCATTACAATGGAAGGACTTATACCTTTCAAATCGAAATATACCAACCTAAGGCCGACTTATGTTCACGAAGCACACGCAACAACTTATCCAATTTGGATGAAGATAATGAAGCTAGAAACAATCACCGGGTAAGTTTTATCTTTTCCCAAAAATGCATATTGAAGATGTTAGGAAGTTCCTTTAGTTCTAAAGTACCTTTCGGAATATTTTCAATATTCGCATTTTCTAATGCTTCTTTTTGTTTTTCTTTTACAATTTCTTTAGCCTCAAGGAAAGAATAAACTCAAGCAAATCAATATCATCACTATCTTCCTCATCACATTTCATTATTGAATTAATCAAACAATGTTCTAACGGATCTTTTAAATCTTGTTTTATAACTTCCGTTTGATCACATTGTTCGATTTTATCAATAAAATGACATGTGTGAGGCTCCTCTTGAAATTTCATTGCTTTATAAATGTTAAATAGTACCTCATCATCATTTACCCGTAATGTTAACTCTCCTCGTTGCACGTCAATTAAAGCTCGTCCCGTTGCTAGAAAAGGTCTCCCAAGAATCAATGGCATTTCATGATCTTCCTCCATATCCAACACCACAAAGTCCAGGAAATATGAATTTATCCACTTTGATCAACACATCTTCAATCATTCCTCTTGGGTAGGTGAGTGATCTATCGGCTAATTGCAATGTGATGGTGGATGGCGTTATTTCTCCAAGGCCAAGTTTTTCGAAAACAGATAACGACATAAGATTAATGCTAGCACCTAAATCACAAAGAGCTTTGTTAAAATAAGAATCACCAATAGTGCAAGGGATAGTGAAACTCCCGGATCTCTTAATTTTTTGTGGTAGCTTTCTTTGCAAAATGGCGCTACATTCTTCCGTGAGATTGACCGTCTCATATGCTTCTAACCTTCTCTTTCTCGACATCACATCCTTCATGAATTTTGCATAGTTTGGCATTTGCTCGAGTGCATCGGCAAAAGGGATGTTGATGTGAATTTTCTTGAATATTTCCAAAAATTTGGAAAATTGAGCGTCAACTTTTTTCTTCAAATCTCTGTGGAAAAGGAAGAGCATTTGGTAACACATTATCGAATTGGAAATTGGTTTTACCTCAATTTTTGCCTTTTTGATTGCTTATCAATGCCTTCTTCATTTTGGAGTGTTTGAGCTTGCTTCGGTTCTTTGGTGGCATGAGCAGCATCTTTGGTTCATCATACTCCGTCCCACTTCTCAACTTAATGGCCTTGCAATGTTCTCGTGGGTTCACCTCGGTGTTACTTGGAAACGTATCAACTTTCTGTTGTGAATTAATAGTCAGTGGGCCAATTGACCCACATGTGTCCCCAAAGATTTGAGATGACTTTCAATTGTTGTAACCCTTGAACCCAGATTTTCTATGTTAGAATCGGCCTTGTTCATCCTTGCTCTTGATTCTACAAGGAATGAACTAAGTAATTCCTCCAAAGATGGCTTTTGTTCTCCCACGTGTGTACTCGCACTTGCTTGATTCTCGATATCCCAGAGGTGGTTGCAACACATTTTCGTATTGCTATACGAGAAGTTTTCATGATTGCGAAGTCCCGGGATGATAATGTGTTGGCAATTGATTCCTCTATTGTTGAAACCCCGATTATTCACATAATTTGCTTGTTCAGATCGGATTCACAATTTCTTGACTTATCTCCATGACGGCCTCCGATTGTTGTTTTCCACCGGACTTAGTGTAGCAATTTGCTTTGACAAGGCGGAAATTTGAGAGGCCAATGCGGACATAGTATCAAGTTCAAGAACACCGCAACTTTTCTTGGCGTAGATCTTTTGACGCCATTGATAACTATTGGCGCCATCTCTTCGAGTAAAAGCATGGCTTCACTTGGAGTTTTAGCCATCAATGTACCTCCGGCCGCAAAGATCTATAATAGTTCTTGAATGCCCATTCATACCATTGTAGAAATATTGAACCTTTTGCCAATATGTGTACCCGTGTTGTGGACACCTCCTCAATAATTCTTTGAATCGCTCCCAAGCTTCGTAGAGTGGCTCAAAGTCGAGTTGATGAAATTGAGCAATCTCACTTTTCAGTTGAAGTGTCTTACTAGGTGGAAAGAATTTTGCCATGAATTTTTCAAAGTGAGATCATTCCAACTAGTGATACTTCCAGGTGGAAAAGTTTGAAGCCATTGTCTAGCTTTATCACGAAGTGAAAATGGAAATAATCTCAACCGAATAGCTTATCTGGGGACCCCATTCATTTTGATAGTATCACATATCTCGAGAAAAATAGCCAAATGAGCATTTGGGTCATCTACGGCACTTCCCCAAACCGATTCTCGTTGCACCATGTTGTTCGCCTTATTTTTTTAGCTTCACCGCAAGTGTACGGTGTAGTTTATAGAATAGGGTAGCAAGGTCGTATCCACGGAGACTAATAAATTAATATGCTAAGTATTGAACCAAGATAGTCTTATTTTTATTTAGACGATCGAAATTTGATGATTGTTGTATTGAGATTAAGACAATTTAAATCACTAAAACACAAGATTGAGATAATACAAATGATAGAAGTATCAAGATAATGGAATGGATTTCGAGTTAAGGTTTCGATTAATAATTCTCTTGTTGTCCGATTAAATCAAAGCCAAGGTTATTATCAATATTCCTATAAGACGATCACAAAACTATTTTATCCTCTCTCTCGAGATGCATATAAAATGTAGATTGAAATACTTATGCTAGAATCTCTACTTAACATGAAGCATTCAACTCCCAAAAGTTTAAAAGATCAAATATCCTCACAAATATTTACAAACCTCTCGATTCATGCAAATATTTTGTGTCGAGTATTCAAGATCTAATATTGAAACTCATCTCTCGAATTATGAATCAATATATCAAACAAGTTAAATCATTGATCAAGTGATAAAACAAGAATAAGCTCAAAATACTCAAATAGGCTTTAAGATAATAACTTCAACTAAAATTAAAACATCCAACAAGAGTTCATTAATCTACTTCCAAAACCCGGAAATCTCAAGAGTTTAGCTACACATGATTTCTAAACAACTCATAAACAAATTGTTCAAAGCCATTACAACTAAAATGAAAGATTGAAACTAAAAGAGAAGCAAGAAAAACTTAGGAAAGTCGACAATCTCTCGATATATCTCCGTTCCTTAAGCTCCGATGCAACCCGATTGTCTCCTTGATGTCTTCTTCCAAGAATAGACCCTTGTCTTGTGTTGTAGATCCCAAAATATGTCTCGATTTCCTTGTGTGCGCCCCAAAAGCCTTTTTATACTCCCCATCATGTTTAGGGCTTAATGCGGCAGATTATGGGATTTCAGTAGCAGACGCACGGGTCGTGCGCCCACGCACGGTTACCCGTGCGCCACCCTCTTTGGAATACCCCAACTCTCTCGTAGGGCGCACGGTGGTGCGTCGGAGACGGCCTACCCGTGCGCCACTCCGGTGAGATATCTCGACTCTCTGTAGGGCGCACGGGTGGCGCGTGAGCACGGCCTACCCGTGCGCCATGTCTGCAGCCTTCAATCAACCTTATACGAGGGGTGCACGGGTGGTGTCTTGAGGCACGCCCAACCCGTGTGCCCCTTGTTTCTTCCGTGAACGCTCAACTTTCGCTCTTTTAGGCTTCACGTTTCGTATATCCACTCAATTCTCGCGTTTCTACTTTGCTTTCCTCATATCTTATTCAATTAGCTTCAAATATCATGAAATTCCTACAAAATAAGCAAAGTGTAATATCTTTTCCACAAAGAGTGAATATGTAACGTTTCCGCGAGTATATGCATGTTTACTTATCATTATAGCTCGAAATACGCATCAAAACACATGCAAAATTCACGCTTATCAAAATCCCCAAACTTAAATGTTGACCGTCCCGATCAACAATATTTAGAACACGATAAAGCATAACAGGAGATAAAGATAACAACAAGACACCAAGAGTCTACAAGAAAATCCAAATTGCTCGTCATGAATGCCGAGTACAACTCAATCAAGCCTCAAATCTCTAATCAAAGAACACGCCTCAAATAAAACAAAGTGAAATGCTCAATCCAACTCTCAAAATTAAGTGTATACTCTCATCTCACAAGGTTATAGGACGTGTTTACGCTCAAATCAATTCGATGTCGCAAAATTACCATAGGCTTGCAATTTGTCTCATATCTCCGCCACGAGAGTGTATGCAATTTGTGAATCATAAAGGACTTTCTCATTTGGTTGTAATGAAGGCTCTTTGGTTTAGGTAGGAGATTTTTGGATAAAGTGATCAAACTCGAGTGTATAGACCGATGAGCATATCAATCATTTTTCATTATAATCCCATATGCTACTCCAATCATCCCTCATTTTTAGCAACTTCATTTATCTCCATTTCCGTCTTTTCTTTTGAGAATCACCTCCATTCACATTTATCCACTTTTTCAATCTTTTTTTTTTTTTTTCATTTGTGCATTTTCAACATCTTTCCTTCTCTTTTTATTCAATTTAACCAAGTATGCCCAATTATTCTATTTTTGAATTCCCACCCATTCAACCTCGTTCATTTCCTTTTACTCAACGTTATACATTCGAGTTTAAGGTGATGGAAATATAGTAAGATCAAGGGTTAAATTTTTGTGGTTATCAAAGAAATAGGCTATAGGCTCAACTTGGCTAACTAGGATTTTTCACATTTTTAGGTAGGCAAAAGGTATGAAAGGCTAACAAAGATGGCCTTTAATCACATTCACAATTCACATACACATGTGGCCTTCGCAGAGATACCCAAGCAAGTTCTAGAATTTTAATCAACATGAATGATACACTCAAATTACAACAAGATCGCACAAGATATAAGCAAAGAAAGGCTCAAAGCTCACAGTGCTTGTCAAAATGTAATTCAAAGCATCACACCAAGTTTTTCATATCAACATGCTCAAAGTTATCAATTCGGTGCTCAATCAATCCATAAAAAAGATCCAATCCCAACAATATGAATTCTCAATCAACACACAAACAACAAGTTGCACATGCTTGGTCAACACACTCTCTAACCACTACTAAAGCAATAGACGTGCTAAAGCTATAAACGTGCTCTAATGCAAATGCAATCTAGAGTGCTCTAATGCAACTATATGAAAACACAAAATGCATGATTTTTTTTTTTTTTTTTTTTTTTGTATCCACACTTTTCATATATTAAAATACTATCTCTCCCCAAACTTGAATGAAATTATAGTGTTCTAAGGGGAAAAATAGAATTTCAATAACAAAAAGTGGGGATATACCGAATTATCATGCTGCGGCGGTGGTGGGAAGTGGCCTTGAGAAATATGCCACATTTGTAGCTGTTGGAGCACTTGCCACGTCTCCTCGAACGTTTGCCGATCGCCCGAACGCGAGAAAATCAGCCCTATGTTGCCTTAAATCCTCTCCTTGCCGCCTCAACTCTTCTTCTTGCCGCCTCAAGTTCTCCCCAAACGCATAAAACATGTCTTGAAAAATTGGCGTCGCGATGGGGTCCTCCACTGTGAGACGGACCGGGCGATCTCCGCTTTGAGAATGTCGAGGATAATCGCCTCCGTGTGAGGACTCGGGTATATCATACCCAATTTGGGGATGATGAGGTTCCATCCCCATTTCGCGTCCATGTATCTCATCCTCCTCCTCCACCATATCTTCTTCATCCAAGAAACCTTCAACTCTGGCTTCTTTCTTGACTCTATAGCCTCTAATTCGGTTATGTGCGCCGAGTTCATTAAGAAGTTGGTGGTGTCCATCAATGTATCAACGGTGGTGTATGGTGGGTTAGGCAACTAAATGAAGCACCTTTCTTTTGTAGAAGCACCAACTGTTTTCTTCATTCGCTATGAACTTCATATGGTGCAACGATGCCAAATTAACCCGAGTCTTTGCCGGGATAGGCTCCAAGCCTCGAAAATCGACATTGAAATGCCGGGCAATAGGGGTAATGAGGCCCCTATAGAAATCGTACCCCCTTCCCGCCTAGCTAACTGCTCAATTTGCTCGGCAAAATTAACGGCGTTGTTGTAGGGGGTGTACGTGACCATACACCGAGAGGAGATAGAGTTCTTTAGTCGTCATCCCTCCAATGTTTTCTCGGCGAATACAGAGGAGGCAATCACGCGTTGTATATACCGAACACCGGATTCGGGATCCAAGAGGCTTTTGCGGTCCGCGCGGCATACAACATTGGCCCCGTTTGTGGTGTTTCCACAAGCATTCTCCGTAAGTCGTATTGATCATAATGGGGCATCGGGCGGGTACGAGCGTTTGTTGGGACTCGAAAATGGTGTTCAATTGGGTCATAGAGAGTTGTCTACGAACATTCCCCAACCGAAATTTTATCATATACGGTTCGAAGGTCCCGCCTTGTCTGAGTACTTCCACGGTACTCAAGAACTCCAATGTATACTTTTTAAATGTCGGCCACCTTCGGCTCATGAAGTTCGTCCATCCTACCTTGGCGAAAAGACGCCACACGTCCTCATGTATCCCCAAAGTTTGGGTACAATCATTGTCGGCGTAGCGAGATGGAGCTATTTGGCGACCGATCAAGCGATTCCATCGCTCAATATCATCGGCATTTGTCAAGTTTACCCCATATGCCTCTGGACTGTTTTGGTCGACCTCCGGCGGTGCCACGTCGCGTTGTGCCGCCCCGCGTGCACGTCTCCTTCCACTGTGGGTTTCTTCGCCGCCATAAGGAATTTGTACCTGGAATACATTCTATTAGCATCCCAATATCATCAATGGCAACAACAAAGTAGGGAATTAAAGCTAACATCTTAGGTGATGCAAATTCACATGCTCAAGTCACTTTGATCGATCAACTACCCCAAACAAACAAAAATTATGGCCATTCTCGACAAATATTAACTCAAATACACATTGGCCATGCCTTATTCATCAACAATTCACCCTAAATCTCCTCAATTATACAAGCCCACAAGGTGTTTGATAATTTGCCTCAAAGAATAATTCACATCATTTATAGCAAAAAATATCAAAATACACACCTACCATGCTCCTTAATACATAATTAACAACGAATTGACAAGGAGAAACGGTGTTCTTACCGGAATTTCTAAGTTAAACTCGAAGTGGAAGATTTGAACCCTAGGTGCTTTTGTTCACAATTCTTCAAGCAAATTCAAATTTGATGCAAAGTGAAGCTCAATTGTGATGGGGGAGGTGTTATGTAGAAGAATTCAAGTGAAAACTAGGAGAAATTTTCGAAAACTAGGGAGGATTCGAGAGGGGCGCGAGGTGAAGGGTTTGAAATAAAGAACAATTTTTTAAAACCGCCCAATTTATCTTCTTCTCGCAAGGCGCACGGACGGGTCAGTCGGCCGACGCACGGTAACCCGTGGCGCCACCCCCCGTGAATTTGCCCAACTCTCTCAAGGGCGACGGTCGTGGCGAGATACGCACGGCTACCCGTGCGCACTTGTAAAGAATTTGGCCAGTTTTTTTTTTTTTTTTTTTTTTTTCAAATCACACTCATTAAAAGAATTACACAAATCAAATCACTCAAATCACATAATCGTGAAACTAAACACACACAAAAATGAAAATCACACTAAAAACCGTTGGGTTGCCTCCCAACAAGCGCTATATTTAACGTCTTTAGCTTGACGCCTTTGTTTTGTTAAATTACGGATCGCGCAAGGTGGTGGATGTCACATCCTCTTTATTCCCGGTGGAAATAGTGCTTAATCCGTTGGCCGTTTTACCATGAAAGTCTCGCTTCTTTTGTCAACAATTCTACAATCCCGGTGGATTCAACACTTTCTTTATCACAAATGGCCCCACCACTTGGACTTGAGTTTTCCGGGAAGAATTTAAGGCGTGAATTGTATAGAGCACCGGTTCTCCCAGAAAACTCTCTTTTCTTGATCATCTTATCATGCCACCGCTTGGTTCTTTCCTTGTAAATTTGAATTTTCGTGACGCTTCATCCCAAAAATTTCGCCATCCGATTCAAATGGAGCAACCTTTCCTCACCGGCTTCAAAATCCGATTCAGCTTTCTTTACCGCCCAAAATGCTTTGTGCTCCAATTCTACCCAGTAAATGGCATGACTTCCCAAATACAAGTTGATATGGAGATGTGCCCAACGGTGTCTTATATGCTATATGCGATTCGGTATGCCCACAGGGCATCATCCAATTTTAACGCCCAATCCTTTTCGCGGTTGATGTTCACCGTCTTTTCAAGGATTTGTTTGATCTCCTGTTAGCCACTTCGCTTGTCCGTTGGCTTGTGGATGATATGCCAATGCGACTTTATGTTTGACCCCATATTTGGCCAACAAGTTGCTCATCAATTTGTTTACAAAATGCGACCCTCCATCACTAATTAAAGCTCTTGGAGTGCCAAATCTAGTAAAGATGTTTTTCTTAAGGAATCGCATTACAACCTCGAGCATCATTTGTTTTAGAAGGAATTGCTCTACCCAACGGATACATACTCCACAAAGAAGTAGAATATATTGATAACCCGAAGACGATGGAAATGGGCCCATAAAGTCAATCCCCACACATCGAACAACTCCACTTCAATTACGTTGGTCATTGGCATCTCGTGCTTCCGTGAAATGTTTCCCATTCGCCGACACTGTCACATTGTTGTACAAACAAATAAAGTCATTAAATAAAGTGGGCCAATATAGCCCACTTTGCAATACCTTCGTCGGTGCGAGTGGGACCAAAATGTCCGCCGATGGTGAAGAGTGACATCGTTGTAGGACTCCCTCCCATTCTTCTTGAGTACGCATCTCCTTATGATTTTGTCCGCGCACCTCTTAAAGAGTAGGGGTCATCCCACATGTAGAACTTACATCATGTAAGAATTTCTTCTTTTGATAAATGATAGATCCGGAGGTAGAACTCCAAATGCCAAGTAGTTGACAAAGTCCGCATACCATGGGAACTTTGCCTCAAGCATGAGTAATCTTTCATCAGAAACTCTCTTTATCAATCCCGCATCTTTTTTTTTCTCCTTCTTGATTTTCTAATCGCGACGGATGGTCCGCTACCACGTTCGCATCCTTTCGGTCCTTGATTTCCACGTCAAACTCTTGCAACAATAAGATCCATCGAATCAACCTCGCCAGATCCTTCTTGTCAAAGAGGTATTTGATAGCCGCATGGTCAAGATGCACAATCGTCTTCGCCCCGATCAAGTAAGATCGAATTTATCGAACGCGAAAAACAATCGCCAACATTTCTTTTCGGTTGTGGTATAATTCTCGCTTGAGCAATCGGCCCAACATTCGACTTGCATAGTAGATGGATCGGAACAATTTTTCCCTCTTTTGACCAAGAACATTCTCAACAAAGATAGTCGCTTGCATCACACATTAGCTCAAATGGTTGGCTCCAACTGGGGCGACAGTATAGGTGCGGTCACCAATGCTTGTCTTCAACATTTCGAACGCCGCAAAACATTCATTGGAAAAAATGAAAGCAAAGATCTTTTTCTAAAGCAATTGGCTCAAGGGCTTAGAAATTTTAGAAAAGTCACGGATAAACCTTCAGAAAAATCCGGCATGGCCCAAAAAGCTCCGAATGGCTTTCTCATTTGTGGGAGGTGGTAGCTTCTCAATTGCTACAATCTTTGCCCGATCAACTTCCAAACCCAACGAGTAAGAGACTCGATGACCAAGTATAATGCCATCGCGCACCATAAAATGGCACTTTTCCCAATTTAGTACTAAATTGGTCTCTTCACATCGCCGCAAAACTAGGGAAAGATTGTGAAGACAATTATCAAAAGAATCCCCGAACACAGAGAAATCGCCCATAAACACCTCCATAACTTTTTCAATAAGATCGTGAAATATAGCCATCATACAACGTTGGAAAGTGGCGGTGCATTACATAAACCAAATGGCATGCGTCGAAATGCAAATGTGCCATACGGACATGTAAATGTTGTTTTCTCTTGGTCTTCCTACGCAATCATGATTTGATTGTATCTTTAATAACCATCTAAAAAGCAATAATAATCATAACTCGCAAGACGATCCAACATCATATCGATAAAGGGGAGGGGAAAGTGATCTTTTCGAGTGGCATCATTAAGTTTTCTATAATCAATACATATTCGCCACCCCAGAACAATTCTAGTAGCAATTTGTTCCTCATTTTCATTTTTTACCATCACATTACCCCCCTTTTTTAAGCACCACTTGTACAGACTCACCCATGAACTATCGATATCGCGTAAATGATCCCAAGATCCAACCATTTCAATACTTCCTTCCTAACCACATCTTGCATAATAGGGTTTAGCCGTCTTTGGTTTTGCATCGATGGTTTATAAACATCTTCCATCCGAATTTTATGCATCACAATGGATGGACTTATGCCTTTTAAATCGCTTATAGACCAGCCTAGTGCCGACTTATGTTTTCGTAAAACCCTTAACAGTTTATCAAGTTGGGTAGAGTGAGAAGAGATGAAACGACACGGATTTGCATTATTTGTCCCTTGAATGCATATTTGAGGTGTTCGTAATTGCTTGAGTTCCGGAGGTGGTGTTGATAGTTCATCTCACGCACGGGCTGCTTGCACTGGCGCACGGGTCGTGCGCTCTTCGTGAGAGTTCCATCGTTATTTAAAGATCACGCACGGGCGGACGTGCGTGGGCGCACGGCCGTGCGTTCTTCGTGAGAGTTCCATCCTTTTTTTTTTTGGCTGCGTTTTAGCCTCTTGCGCTATTAGGTAGTTCTCGTGATATGATCTAAGGCACAAACATAGTCGACAAATCTTGGTTATCAAAATCAAGTACAACACTCGACATTGAGCACGAGTGGGTTAGACCAAATTCCAAATCATCCGTAGACAATGTATGATCAACATAATCCTCAATGCATGAACTAACTATATCCAAAAATTACAATTCTCTACCGAATCATGAAATTTCATTTTATAAATAGAAAATAAAACATGCTCATCATTAACACGTAATGTGAGCTCCCCTTTCGCACATCTATTAAGTGCTTTACCCGTTGCTAAGAAAGGACGCCCAAGTATCGATTGGAACGTCTTGATCTTCTTCCATATCCAAAACCAAGAAATCCACGGGGAATATAAATTTATCAACTTTTACCAAGACGTCTTCAATAATTCCCTTCGATACGTAAGTGATCGGTCGGCAAGTTGCAATGTCACCGTAGTTGGTTTCACGTCGCCTAATTCAAGTTTCCTGAAAATGGACAAAGGCATCAAGTTAATACTTGCCCCCAAATCACATAACGCTTTATTAAAGAAATTACCACCAATAGCACAAGGGATAGTGAAACTCCCCGGATCTTTCAGTTTTTGTGGTAACTTCCTTTGGATAATTGCACTACATTCTTCCGTCAAATTCACCGTTTCAAAGCTTGTCATCTTCCGTTTTTTTGACATCACATCTTTAAGAAATTTCGCATAGTTCGGCATTTGTTCTAATGCATCTGCGAAAGGAATGTTAATGTGCAATTTCTTAAATATATCAAGGAATTTGGCAAATTGATCATCAAGCTTTTTCTTTTGAAATCTTTGAGGAAAGGGAAGAGATATAGACAACTTAGGTATATTCAAGCTAGATGATGATTTTAGCTTTTCAGCCCCTGTTTGTTCCGCCTCTTTGTTCTCTTCTTTCCCATTTTCTTCAATACCATCCTTCATCACGGAGTCTCTGCTTCTCGCCTAGATGCTTCATCCGAAAGTTTCGGATTCCTGCATTTTTCTTTAGGCCCTTCATATTCCGCACCGCCAGTAAACGAATCGCCTTGCATTGTTCTCAGATTCATTTCCGTGTTACTTGGAAATTGACCCTTTGATGTTGACCACCCATTATTGTAGCCAATTGACCCACTTGAGTCTCCATTCTTTATCGAGCTTGTCATTTGTTGTTCTAATTTATCCATCGAAGGTCTTGCTTAGCTAGCGGCTCCTCGTGTCATTCATGATAGCATTAGATTGATTTATGAAAGAGGTGAGTGCATCTTCCAATGACGATTTGCCTTCCCATTACCGCCTCCACTTGAAGCATTAAAGCCCGTGGAGGTTGTAACACATTCTTTGTATTCGCATAGGAGAAATTTTCATGATTTCTCAACCCTGGATGGTAGTGCGTTGGTTTGAATTATTCCGGAAATTGTTGAAATTCCGGTTATTCACATAATTTACCTCTTCCATCGGATATAGAAGAGCTTCGCTACCCGTGCTCGTGCCTCGCTTCCCGCCTCTTCGTAAATACATTCAATTGAGTTGTCAAAGCCGCTACTTGTGCCGACAATGTTTTGATAGGTCCAATCGAGATTTTTCGCTACTCGTTGTACATTGGATCTTTCGGATGGCCATTGGTAAATGTTCATGGCCATTTCTCAAGAAGATTTAAGGCATCTTGTGGAAACCTTGCCAACAATGCTCCTCATTGCGGCATCTACAAATGCTCTAGTCATGTCCCATTAAACCATTGTAGAAGAAACATAATGTTGATCCTCTCGAAACCCATGTTGCGGACATCTACGTAATAAATCCCGAAACCTTTCCCAAGCCTCGTATAAAGTGCTCGAGTCGAACTTTATGGAATTGAGTGATCTTGCTTTTGAAGTGCAAAGTTTTGCTCGGTGGAAAGAATTTAAATAAAAACTTTTGGCTCGGTTCGTCCCATGTGCTTACACCGCCTTGCGTCAAAGTACCCAACCAATTTCGCCTTATCCCGTAAAGAGAATGGGAACAGCGATTCTTATGGCGTCATCCGAGACTCCGTTCATCTTGATCGTATTGCATATTTGGATAAAATGCGCAAGGTGAGAGTTAGATCTTCTGTTGCAAACCCCCAAACCGATTTTGTTGCACCATATTGATTAGTGCCGGTTTGAGCTCGAAGTTGTTGGCATTGATGGGAATATGGGCAATACCACCGTAATTACGATTCGCTTGTGGTCGAAAGTAATCACGAATGGCTTCTTTGTTGAACCAGATCGGTAACTCGTTTCCACCATTGTTTGGCGGTATTGGTAACTCATTCAAATCCCCCATTATCGGATTGTGTTGTCTTTCAGCTCGTCTAGTGGTAGCACTGAGCCTCCTCGCGAAAGCCTCAACTTCCGGTATAAACGGTATTAAGTCCCTCCGCTTAGAGCGCGTGTTCATACACTACCTGGACCAAACTAGAATAAACAAGTCAAATAATGTGGAATTCAAGTCACAAAAAAAAAAACAAAATAAATAATAAAGAAAAATGTCTAAATTAAGAATAATTCTATCTATCGCAATATTAGCGCCAAAAATTATATTAGTCCCCGGCAACGGCGCCAAAAACTTGTTCGCCTTATTTTTTTAGCTTCACCGCAAAGTTGTACGGTGTAGTTTATAGAATAGAGTAGCAAGGTCGTATCCACGGAGACTAATAAATTAATATGCTAAGTATTGAACCAAGATAGTCTTATTTTTATTTAGACGATCGAAATTTGATGATTGTTGTATTGAGATTAAGACAATTTAAATCACTAAAACACAAGATTGAGATAATACAAATGATAGAAGTATCAAGATAATGGAATGGATTTCGAGTTAAGGTTTCGATTAATAATCCTCTTGTTGTCCGATTAAATCAAAGCCAAGGTTATTATCAATATTCCTATAAGACGATCACAAAACTATTTTATCCTCTCTCTCGAGATGCATATAAAATGTAGATTGAAATACTTATGCTAGCATCTCTACTCAACATGAAGCATTCAACTCCCAAAAGTTTAAAAGATCAAATATCCTCACAAATATTTACAAACCTCTCGATTCATGCAAATATTTGTGTCGAGTATTCAAGATCTAATATTGAAACTCATCTCGAATTATGAATCAATATATCAAACAAGTTAAATCATTGATCAAGTGATAAAACAAGAATAAGCTCAAAATACTCAAATAAGCTTTAAGATAATAACTTCAACTAAAATTAAAACATCCAACAAGAGTTCATTAATCTACTTCCAAAACCCGGAAATCTCAAGAGTTTAGCTACACATGATTTCTAAACAACTCATAAACAAATTGTTCAAAGCCATTACAACTAAAATGAAAGATTGAAACTAAAAGAAGCAAGAAAAAACTTAGGAAAGTCGACAATCTCTCGATATATCTCCGTTCCTTAAGCTCCGATGCAACCCGATTGTCTCCTTGATGTCTTCTTCCAAGAATAGACCCTTGTCTTGTGTTGTAGATCCCAAAATATGTCGATTTCCTTGTGTGCGCCCCAAAAAGCCTTTTTATACTCCCCATCATGTTTAGGGCTTAATGCAATAGACATGGGATTTCAGCGCAGACACGGTCGTGCGCCACGCACGGTTACCCGTGCGCCACCCCGCTGGAATACCCCAACTCTCGTAGGGCGCACGGGTGGTGCGTCGGAGCACGGCTACCCGTGCGCCACTCCGGTGAGATATCCTGACTCTCTGTAGGGCGCACGGGTGGTGCGTCGGAGCACGGCCTACCCGTGCGCCATGCTGCAGCTTCAATCAACCTTATACAGGGGTGCACGGGTGGTGTCTTGAGGCACGCCCAACCCGTGTGCCCCCCTGTTTCTTCCGTGAACGCTCAACTTTCGCTCTTTTAGGCTTCACGTTTCGTATATCCACTCAATTCTCCGCGTTTCTACTTTGCTTTCCTCATATCTTATTCAATTAGCTTCAAATATCATGAAATTCCTACAAAATAAGCAAAGTGTAATATCTTTTCCACAAAGAGTGAATATGTAACGTTTCATGCGAGTATATGCATGTTTACTTATCATTATAGCTCGAAATACGCATCAAAACACATGCAAAATTCACGCTTATCAAAATGTGTAATACCTTTCGAATATTTTCTATATTGGCATTTTCTAATGCTTCCTTTTGTTTTTCTTTTACAATTTCTTTAGCCTCAAGGAAAGAATAAACTCAAGCAAATCAATATCATCACTATCTTCCTCATCACATTTCATTATTGAATTAATCAAACAATGTTCTAACGGATCTTTTAAATCTTGTTTTATAACTTCCGCTTGATCACATTGTTCGATTTTATCAATAAAATGACATGTGTGAGGTTCCTCTTGAAATTTCATTGCTTTATAAATGTTAAATAGTACCTCATCATCATTTACCCGTAATGTTAACTCTCCTCGTTGCACGCCAATTAAAGCTCGCCCCGTTGCTAGAAAAGGTCTCCCAAGAATCAATGGCATTTCATGATCTTCCTCCATATCCAACACCACAAAGTCCGGAAATATGAATTTATCCACTTTGATCAACACATCTTCAATCATTCCTCTTGGGTAGGTGAGTGATCTATCGGCTAATTGCAATGTGATGGTGGATGGCGTTATTTCTCCAAGGCCAAGTTTCCTGAAAACAGACAACGACATAAGATTAATGCTAGCACCTAAATCACAAAGAGCTTTGTTAAAATAAGAATCACCAATAGTGCAAGGGATAGTGAAACTCCCGGATCTCTTAATTTTTGTGGTAGCTTTCTTTGCAAAATGGCGCTACATTCTTCCGTGAGATTGACCGTCTCATATGCTTCTAACCTTCTCTTTCTCGACATCACATCCTTCATGAATTTTGCATAGTTTGGCATTTGCTCGAGTGCATCGGCAAAAGGGATGTTGATGTGAATTTTCTTGAATATTTCCAAAAATTTGGAAAATTGAGCGCCCAACTTTTTTCTTCAAATCTCTGTGGAAAAGGAAGAGCATTTGGTAACACATTATCGAATTGGAAATTGGTTTTACCTCAATTTTTGCCTTTTTTTGATTGCTTATCAATGCCTTCTTCATTTTGGAGTGTTTTGAGCTTGCTTCTACGGTTCTTTGGTGGCATGAGCGGGCATCTTTGGTTCATCATACTGGCCCCACTTCTCAACTTAATGGCCTTGCAATGTTCTCGTCGGTTCACCTCGGTGTTACTTGGAAACGTATCAACTTGCTTTGTAGAATTAATAGTGTGGCCAATTGACCCACATGTGTCCCCAAAGATTTGAGATGACTTTCAATTGTTGTAACCCTTGAACCCGCATTTTCTATGTTAGAATCGGCCTTGTTCATCCTTGCTCTTGATTCTACAAGGAATGAACTAAGTAATTCCTCCAAAGATGGCTTTTGTTCTCCCACGTGTGTACTCGCACTTGCTTGATTCTCGATATCCTGAGGTGGTTGCAACACATTTCTCGTATTGCTATACGAGAAGTTTTCATGATTGCGAAGTCCGGGATGATAATGTGTTGGCAATTGATTCCCTCTATTGTTGAAACCCGATTATTCACATAATTTGCTTGTTCCGTATCGGATTCACAATTTCTTGACTTATCTCCATGACGGCCTCTCGATTGTTGTTTTCCACCGACTTAGTGTAGCAATTTGCTTTGACAAGGCGGAAATTTGAGAGGCCAACGCGGACATAGTATCAAGTTCAAGAACACCGCAACTTTTCTTGGCGTAGATCTTTCGACGCCATTGATAACTATTGGCACCATCTCTTCGAGTAAAAGCATGGCTTCACTTGGAGTTTTAGCCATCAATGTACCTCCTGCCGCAAAGATCTATAATAGTTCTTGAATGCCCATTCATACCATTGTAGAAATATTGAACCTTTTGCCAACTGCGGTACCCGTGTTGTGGACACCTCCTCAATAATTCTTTGAATCGCTCCCAAGCTTCGTAGAGTGGCTCAAAGTCGAGTTGATGAAATTGAGCAATCTCACTTTTCAGTTGAAGTGTCTTACTAGGTGGAAAGAATTTTGCCATGAATTTTTCAGTGAGATCATTCCAACTAGTGATACTTCCAGGTGGAAAAGTTTGAAGCCATTGTCTAGCTTTATCACGAAGTGAAAATGGAAATAATCTCAACCGAATAGCTTCATCAGGGACCCCATTCATTTTGATAGTATCACATATCTCGAGAAAAATAGCCAAATGAGCATTTGGGTCATCTACGCACTTCCCCAAACCGATTCTCTGTTGCACCATGTTTATTAGGGTCGGCTTCAATTCAAAATTATTCGCATTGATAGGTTGGCGAATAATGCCCGAATAATTTTGATTCGTGGTTGGTTGAAAATAGTCCCGAATGGCCCTTTCCGTGGTGCAACAATAGGTATGCGGTCTTCATCATCACCGATTCCCCGCCATTTTTGTGAATTCGATTCTTCGTGCGCTCTAATCTTTCAAGCGTTCTTTCAATTTCGGATCAAATAAGATTAAATTAGCACTTTTATTTTTCGCATCAACAAGAAAACACAAAAATGACAATGACCCTATTGTAACAAAAGAAATCAATCTAAATTAAAGTAAAACTACTAAGTAATAATATTAGCAAATAAGATGAATTATTCCCCAAGAACGGCGCCAAAAACTTGTTAGAGAATTTTCTAACCGCAAGTCTTTGTCAAGTTTTAATATAGAGAAGTAAGGTTGTCGAATCCACAGGGAATAATTATCGAATTATTGCTAAGTACTATAATATAGTAGTCTAACTTTATTTAGAAATTCAATATATGATGGAGTTGATTATACTAAAAATACTAAAAATAAATCAAGAATATGAAAATATCAATGAGTTTATCCAAATGATTAAATGAATTCTAGAGGTATGATGAATCTAGTTATCCCTTATGTTGTCAATATGGTTTATCAATCATCAATTATCAATTTATAAGTCAAGATTTCTACAATAATCATTCCCTCTCTCAAGTGCTAAATGATTTTAGATTCAATTGGGAAATCAATATCTCTATAAAAATCACCAATTAAAATCTCAATAAAAGCTATGAATCTTGATAAATGACTTCAAAGGATTCATAAATCTCTCAATTCTATGAAATCCTGTGTTATGCTATTCCAAGGTCATGTATTCAATTACCTCTCTCAAGTGTCAAATCAAATACACCAAACAATCTAAATTATTGATCAAGTAATTTAGAAGCAATAGATCCAAATAGCACAAATAAATTGATAGATCTAGATTGACAAACCACAATCTCAAAACATAAGTTCAAACATAGATTACATCAATCCTCTAGAATTATAGTGTTTAGCTCATGATTGAAGAAAATGAATCCATGAAAATACAACAATACATCTTACAAGATATGAAGAAAGCAATAAAATAAGAACAAGAGTTGAGGGATCTTCTATTTCTAGATGATAGAAGCCTCCAATCTTCTTCTCCAAATTCTTCTCAAAGTGCTCAAATTCTTCTTCCTTGTCTTGTAGCTGTTTTTATTGCCTTCCCAAGGGTTCCAAGATACCCTAATTTCAAGCCCCAAGGATGGTATTTATAGTACACAAAAGTCCAAGAAGGGGGTAGGTGAACATAGGATTTTCCGCCCGGGCGGCTGGGGCGCCCAGCATGCAGGGTGCTGCGGCGCCAAATCATCTTATCTCAGCTTATCGACGGGCGCTGGCGGCGCCGCTAACGCTTATCGCCAAATATCGCACGAAGCTGCGGCGCCATCAACATACGCACACACATCCGCCGGCGCTGCAGCTAGTGGGGCGCGCCAGCGCGCGCCACACGTTTTGTCCGGCCATCATTCTCCGCGGGCGGCGGCGCCCGCCCGTCCTTGGCCAAAATGCGATTTTTTCCTTCTTTATACGCGATTTCTTCTTTCTTCAAGCCCTTTTTCACCGTTTTCTTCATCTCTCGGCTACCAAATCAGATTGACTCTACATCGACTCTAATTGAAATAAATAAGACTCTAACGACTCTAAAAACACCCAAAATAAAACCAAATTCTACTCTAAAATATCAAATAAGTTGGTGAAAATACCAACTTAACAAGTTATGAAGTTCTTTGCAAGTAGCAACTTGCAAGCGATTCGATTCTTGGTTGTCCGATTTATAAGAAAATGTTGTGAGCTCTACTTTTTGTTGAAGGGCAACTCAGGGCATGTTTGTTCATGTTTCCATGGTTCATTTACGTTTCGGAGTTGGAAATAGAATTTTGAGAATTTATTGGTTTTCATGTGGAAATTGGAATTGTGTATGGGGTTTTTTTTTTTAAACGATAGTATTTTATTAGAACAACTCAACAAAATTGGAATTACAACTACAAACGTAACTAACTAGCAAGAGCCGACTTGACTAAATAAAAGTTGCGGGAATGGCAAGACCAATTCGAGATCCACTCCACAAACTAAACACTTCACACCCAAAACTAGACCACTCCCATGCTTGAAGACTTCAAAGACTTAATGAAGATCAGAACACACTAAAAAAATCGAAACCGGGCATGAGCAACCACTACATACTACGAGTAACAGATAAAACTAATCCGCCTACGAGTTTTCGCAAAACAACCGTGAAAAGAAAAGACAAACAAAAAGAAAACTACAACAATCTATAGCTAAAAAACGAGAAAAAAAAAAGAAAAAAAAAATGCCTCTCCTCACCCAAATCTATCTGCTCAGCCTCATCGTCTACTCGCCTCCGAGACACCTTCGTGAAGCTCCAACCCGCTTTCACCCTGGAACGAAAATTTCGCCACGCCCTAAAGACACAAGGTACCACCATCGTTGGCCCTCGGCAGGAAGCATGGAGGGGAGGGAAAAGGGAGTGAGGGGGAGAGAGATGGGGTGGCGGTACCAAGATGGGAGAGAGGGTGGGGGAAAAGGATTTTGGGTTAGGGTTTTTTTGTAGGAGAATGGAGAGAAAAAAGGGTAGAGAGATGTTTTAACATACATGAAATGAGTGACGAATTGTATTTGGATAAATGAATTGAAATGTGTTTTATGTATGGTTGGAAATGAGATTGTGTTTGGTGGAGTAGTTTTAAAATATTATTTTATGTATATAATAATTGAAAAGTTGATAGTGGTGGGGTCCACTTTCAATATTTCAATTTGAATATATAGTATTATATTTGTAAGATTGTAGTTGGTAGGACCCATTAGATAGATATAATTTAAAAATAGTGATATTTTTTTTTTTGAAGCAACAAAGAACTTGTCCATATTATTATCAATCTGAAATGTCCACCATTACAAGTTCCTGTAGCCAAGTAGGAAAACTCCATTGTTCCCAAACAAAAGGGAGATGGGATAAAGATGCAAAATGAGCAATACAATGAGCAAACCGACAGCGAGACCTTTTAACATGAAAAAAGAACATCCATCCATTGAGTCCAACATCTTCTTGATTTTAGATGACCAAACAACAAAGATACCCCAAAGACTCACCGTTATCAATTACTACTTGAATTGCTAAAAGCGAATCGATGTAATTATTTGTGGCATTAAGTTGGCAGCCCGTGTGATCTCCAGCCCAACATGAATTGCTCGGAGTTCAAATTCAAGTCTGAGGCTTCATATTCAAACTTTCTCCCAAAAACCAATAAAGGAATACCAACTCCCGCCTTCATGAATAAGCCTTTCGACGTTTTTCCAATGAGAACCACGTGATTGTTGCAAACAATTCAAAATCACTCTTGGGTAATTTATCTTGCATCCACAAGCACAGTTCAAGAGAAGTTCCATTTCGAGCCATTTTAAGCCACGGCGCGTAGTTGTAATCCTTCCACATATTCTTCATCACGGGACAAAAACAGGAATGACTCGTGGAATCCATCCCGTGCCAACATAATTTGCACCGACCTGGAGTTGGAACGTGGTGTCTTCGAAGATTAAGATCAGCCGCGATAAAATCGTGAGCCACTTTCCACCAAAAAAATTTAATTTTTGAAGGGATATTCAAAGACCACAAAAAACGCCACCATTTTAGCATTGGTTGTGTTGATTGATTCGTGGTGTGTCATACAGCCCAAGCTCTAGCTATACCCTTCTCTCGACAGAGAATAATCCTTTACTACTAAATCTCCAATATCGGCAATCCTCGTGGGATCATTGGGAGTGGAATTTCCAAAATTTTCCTTGCAATGAATTCTGGGAAACTCGATCGGACCAACTGTACATTCCAAGAATTTTGTTTTATCAAATCATCGACCTTTGACACCGAACAATTAGGACATATGGCTTGGGGATGGGGCTTCGCCATGACGGGATCCAATTGTCATGAAAATTTTTAATTGTGTTACCATTACCAACCTTCCATTTCAATCCGGCCTTCAAATAAGTTCGACTCCAACACAATGACCTCCAAATATATGCGGGTTTGTGCTTCACGGGTGCTTCCATAATGTCGCAATGTTTGATATACCGAGCCTTGAGTACTAAGGCAACTAACGAGTCAGGTTTTTTTTTTTTGGATGATACGCCTGATCTGTTTGGCTAACATATTTTTATTGAACGTGACCAACTTTCGGAATCCTAAGCCGCCCATGCATTTCGGTTTACATAGAATTTCCCACGAACACCAATGCATTTTATGCCTTCCATTTTCCACTCCCCACCAGAAGTTAGCGCAATCACGTTCAATTTTCTTGCAAACTGAGAAAGGGATCCTTAAATACGCCATGGCATAGGTCGGGATTGCTTGCAAAACCGCTTTTATCATAACTTCTTTCCCCATCTCGAAAAAAAAAAAAAATTTGTTACCCGAGCTCCGAATTTTCCTTCGAACTGTATCCCGAAGGTATCCAAATTGTAATCTTTACATTTCATTGAAACCGTTGGGAGCCCCAGATAGATTTCATGTTGTTGGGCCACTGAGATAGTCAATTTAGTTTTAACAAAATCAATCAGCTCTTTACCAACATTGGGACTGAATGACAATGAGGATTTTTCGAAATTAATTAATTGCCCTGAGGCCTTCTCATAACTTCTTAAAATCTGGTGAATAGCTTTACACTCATTTTCATCCGCCCGGAAAAAATCAAACTATCATCGGCAAAAAATAAATGTGATATAGGAGGACACGATGGAGCAACCCGGACCCCGTGTATGATCTTATCAGTCTCATCCTGTATCAAAAGCGAAGAAAAACCAAAAGCACACAGGACGAACAAATATGGGGAAAGTGGGTCATCTTGTCGTATGCCCCGTTGTGGTTTCAAAAAACCGAATACTTCCTGGTTCAAGCAAAAAGAGAAAGAAACAGATCGCACACAATTGAGAACTTTTATCACCCAAGATCATTGAAACCCAGCTTAATAAGAATTGCTTCCAAAAAACTCCATTCAACCCGATCATAGGCCTTGCTCATGTCGAGCTTGAGTGCGGCATACCCTTTTTTCCCTTTTTTATGGCTTCAAATCCAATGCATGCACTCGAACCCCAAAATGATATTATCCGTGATAAGACGTTCCAGGACAAAAGCGCTCTGAGCTTCATTAATAATTCTTGGCAGGATCTTTTTAAGTCTGTTTGCAATTGCTTTGGATACAATCTTGTAGCAAAAATTGCACAGACTGATAGGTCGGAACTCCTTGACTGATAACGGGTTGCTTGTTTTGGGAATTAAGGTTATGATCGTTTCATTCAATGGCTCCAATGGAGCTCCTTCATTCAACACGCCCAATGTGGCTCTCGTAACACTTTCTCCCACAATGCCCCAATATTTTTGGAAAAAAATCCCCGAGAAGCCGTCAGGGCCTGGAGCTTTTTCGGGTCCGAGATCGAATACTGCCTTTTTAACCTCATCACTTGTAAATGGTAATTCCAGGTACTCATTCATGTGTGCATCGACCGTGGGGGGTATGCAGTCAAGAACAACCCGCATATCATCTTCACTAGGTTGTGTCGAGTGGAATAAATTTTCAAAATAGTCTATAATGATTTCCGACATCCCAACCCGACTGCAAAAATCTCCGATCGTTCATTAATCCTCGTATTTGATTTTTCGACTTACGGGTTGAAGCTTGTGCGTGGAAATATTTTGTGTTTGCATCGCCTTGCGTAAGCCATGTATTTCGACTCACGTTGTTTCAGACCTTTCCTCTTGGGATATTAATTTCTCCAGCTTCTCCCTCAATTTCATCAATTTGGCGTGTGGAGTCATTCCATTTACTTTGAACCTTCGAGAATTTAGTTGCTTGCGCTTCTTTGCAATGGTTCTTGAGAGTTTTTTCAATCTTGTTCTCGCCATATCTCAAGCCAGTTCACCGCATCTTCTAATTTGCTCTTGGATTGAACTTGCATCCAAGAGCCCCCACCCTTCTTCAACTATATTTTCAATTCTTATTCCTCCATCCAAAGATGTTTCAAATTTAAATTTTTCCTCTCGAGGTGAGTTGACAACCCTCGAGAGATTGGTTAGAACCTAACGAGAGTTCAAGCGCCTATGATCGGAATTATAGAATTCCAATGTGACTGTTTTTGCAATCGGAAATAATTGTCTCCATTCTTCTCGTACTTAACAAATCGTCGAGCCGTTCAAAGATGACTTCGATGATAAGCTTCTTCCAACCCACGTAAAAAATTCACCTCCACAAAATATAGATCCCTTAATTCACATTCTCGCTAACACATCACAAAAGGCTCTCATCTCGTGAATTTGCCCTAACACGCCTACCCATCTTCTCATTTTCATAGCAAATCTCATTAAAGTCCCCTCCAATAAGCCAGGGTATTCCTCTCAATTCCCGAATATTATAAAGTTTCCTTAATAAATCCCATGAGAACTTTCGCAGTTGCTATGCGGATTACCATAGAAACCCGTAAACCTCCATACTTTAGCCACATCCGTAACCATACTATCGATATGTCCCTCGAATATGATTTGTGATTACATCCATTGGTTTTTTCCACAATGCAGACACAAGCCTCCACTTTTTCCTCGACAGGTTGACAAAGAAACTTCCTTCAAAGCCTAACACTTCTTTCCATCTTGAGCATTTAAATTCCGCCACCTTCGTCTCGCAAATAAATAATATTATCGGTGTCCTCTCCCGCACTAGGCGGTAGAGTTCTCGGAATGCTCGAGGGTCGCTCAAACCTCGAGCATTCCAAATAATACAACTCATGGCGCTCGGCGGGTTGCAAAGCGACCTCCGCATTTGGATTAAATTCATTTTCCTCCGAATGTCAAGAGTAATTTGGGCCTTCTTATTAGAATAATGTTGATTATTCTCCTTGTACTTTCTCTTGTGTTTTTCTTTTCTTGTTCTCCGGTACTTGTTGTTTTTCCTTAGAATCCTGCTTCGGTTTCTTGCCCTCCCTAGCTAGCTTTTTCCATTTTTTGGGACTTCTGCCCGTGGATAGTATTGTATCATTACTATTTTCTTCCATACCCATTGTCTCATTTTGGGTAGCTGGGGTGACCACTCGGCCATCTTGTCCAGTTATACTAATGGCTCCACACTTTTTGTTTTGCCTGCTTTAAGGTTCTCTCGTTGTTACTTCCATTTTGTCTTCCCTTCCAGTAGTATCTTGCTTCCCTTGCCCCATTCTTACTGGAGATGAAAACAAAGGTTCTCTCAAAACTCCCCCTCCACTAAATAGATCTTCCTCAAATTCATGAAGCCTTATAGGAGTAATCTCTTTCATTACGCCCCATTTTTGCTCCCTCACTGTATCTCCTGCCTTCCATTCGCTAGCTCTATTCGATGTGGATGAGCCTGAGGAAGAGGTACGAGCTGGGATTTTTCCTTCTTCCTTGCTCTTCTTCCCCGAGTGTGTAGCCGCTTTTAGCCATGGCCTATATTCCACTTCCTCTTTGTTAGTCTCCTCACCGTACAATATTTCGGATATCCCCAATTTCGCCGCACACATAACAAAAATCCGGCAATCTTTCATTAACTAGTATGATGATTATTTCCTCTCCTTCTCGTTCTACTTGGACATTCACACATCTCTTCAAAGGTTTCTCCAGCTCCACCCGGACTCTAACTCTAGCAAACTTCCCCCAGTAGTTTCCCCCTTCTCCTTCGTCTATTTCAAGCACCTTCCCTATTTTATCCCCAATCGTTTCAATCACCTTCCTGTTCATGAATGCTATGGGCAGATTATGCAATTGTACCCAGATATCCATATGCTTGAATACAATTTCTCTAGGGTTTTGCAGCCCCTGGATTTCTTGAAATAGCACTAGATTGCGAAATAAATTCCACGGACCTTCTGTCAGAGTTCTTCTTTTATCTACTACAGATCTAAACTCCATAATGAATAAGTTATCGCCCACTACCTCGACTTCCACCGATTTTTCCGTTTGCAGTATTTAGGCATTTGTTGTTTGAACATATCTCGGTTAACTAGTCTGCTAGAGAACACCTTAGCTAATAGATAGTTTTGAACTCGGCCCGCTTCTCTTCTCACCGTATCCTTGTCCAGAATGATTTTGTCATCCTCTTCGACCTTTGTTCTCTTCAAGACTTCTACCAATCGTGAGATTTCATCTGGATCCATACTTCTAGTCCTACACTGCAGACGGAGACCGAATTAGTGACCCCAAACTGCCCAGCGGCAAAAACCCTACTCACACTATCCTTCTCAAAGAGAGAAGTTTAGGAGAGATTCAACCACGATCCCATTATACTTTTAAAAAAATATAGTGATATTTTAAGTAGATAAAGTTGATAGTGATGGGTCTCATATGCATAATTGGGTTAAAATATGAGAATAGTGATTGATAAGTGATAATAAGTGAAGTAGGATAGTGTATAGGTTTGAGAATAGAAATTATAGGTTTGAGATATTGTTTTATGTGAAAAATGAAAAATGGAAATGATGATTTTCATTGAAATTTTGATGGACAACCATGATTCTACTTGTATGTATAATTGGAAAATGGAAATAGCTCTTGGAAAACAAACAAGGCCTCGAGATTCTATGTTATGTTTGGGTTTTCATCTTCGATTTTAACGGGTCATCGTGATCATCTATTTTAATGGTATCAATATATATTTTGTATATATTATTTTATATACTTGTCATCAAGGCCGTAGTTGGGATTCACAGTCAGTGCGGTCAGGATTTTTTTTGTTTTGGTGGGATGATTGTCGGGACGAAATATTTCGAAAATAGAAAATAAAAATGGCAAATCTAAAGGTTGATACATTGCAACAATGTTTTGTGGGTTTTCATAATATCTTCTGACTTCTTTAGAATGAACTTTTTGGAGAAGTAATTTATCCAAAAGTTCATTCTAAATTAATCATCAAACAACTATTAATAGATTTTTAGATCCAAAAATTCATTTTAACAGTGCTTCCAAAAACACTATTCATTAACAAGTTCGAAACATGTCTCTCTCTATATAACAAACAAGGCAATTATTGATCCACTCATATACCTTAATTGGGCCAGATAATTCTTAATTTTTTTTGGATCAAGAAGGTTTAATGGCCATTTTAAATTTTAGCTCAATTTTTTTTATATGAACTAGACATTCGGTTGAATTTTTAGTACGGTCCAAATCAAATTTAACAGGATCACTCCGAATTTGAGTGCGGTCTCATCCTAAGGTGGCTATGCCACTGCTTGTCATTTCACAATTCATAGGAGTTCAGAGGAGTATAATGATATGGCATTAGTTGTGTTGGGCCAACCCATCTAACAAATATGTTGTGCGCGCAGGTCTGAATGGTCCGACCTGATGGGATCTTGGAGTATTGTAGCTCGGACCTAGGGTCAAACTTAACCTTGATCAAGGTCTTGAGAGGCAATCCTAGATTTATTAAATCTTTTGAACAAGGAAGGTGGATTTTGCGTATATCTACTTCTCTAAAATATCAAGATATGCTCTATTATAGTAGGAATCTGGATCCTGCTATGTCACGAGTTAAACAGGTAGAATATATGGGTCTTCAAGTTCGATTCTCATTCATTCAATTATCATTGTCATTGGATTATTTTTTTTTCTTTTTTTTTCTCTATATTTAAGGATCTTGTCTATATCGAGATCCCTCCCGATGAATTGTAGATACCGTTCGAGGGTTCAGACAAGAAGGTTTAGCTATCGGGGAGATTCTTGGTGGCTGATCAGTTCAAGCACATCATATAAGATAAAACATAAAATGGAATATGAGATCTTGATTGGTTGAAGGAAGGAGGTATTGATCATTAGCTTTTTAAAAACGTAATGGTAGCTCTTGTAAATTTGTGTCATGAGTCTGAATCCTCTATTCCAATGTGAACCATCTCGTATTCTAAGAATCTTAAAGATACATTAAAGTAAATTAATCGGCCATCAATACACTTAACCTAGTCCGTTGGGATGATATTTGAAATATGATAATACATAATTAGGAGAAGAAAATCATGTGTCTTGTTAAATTGTTTCATGACCCCTTCATTAATGAGGATTTACATAAACAACCTGAATAAAAATGATTTATCAATATTTGTATATCGCTACCACTAGTAAAAATGTCAATAAAGGCCCGACGAACAACACCACCCTAATCTAGCCCTAAAAATTTGAGGGTCGGGCCTACATTTCATAAACCCCTTATAATATGTGTGCGTTTTAGCCCGACCCTTAAGGCTTTTTTCAATTAAGTTTTTATATTATATAAATTTATTTTAAAATTTATATCTATAATAGTGCCAAATATAATCTTTGGTGTTTATCAATTACCATTTAATTTTAGCAAATTCTCAAATACGATATTTGATCTGACTCTCAGGAAAAAAAATTGACGTTTTATCTCATTTATTATCATTTAGATTTATTAAAAAAATTAGCGTTGGAGTCGGATTTGAAGTCCCACGTGTCAAAAAAAGAAAATAGCATTGTGGGTTAACAGTCAATGTATGTGAGGGTTGATAAATACAAAAGATACAAATACAACAAATTTAGCGTGTATACGACCTGAACGTGTCGTGTTTGTATACTATTAGCTCGGAGTAATAAATACTTTCAGTACAGAAATGTACCAACCCCCATAAATGAGGGTATTTTATAAGAGAGGATATCATATACATGTAGTGCTACTATGTTAGGCTTAATAATTATTAGGGAGAGTTGTCCAACTAACCCCTTGATCCTAAAGAAAATGAGTTAGGTGGATGATTTGGTTGGGATTTGATTGGCATTAACTACATACATGAATTAATGATGATATGACATTTCCTGCTATTCCGTCGGGGCACATGAGGCTTGATCAATGGCGCGAGCGACACCAGGTCGTACTCAAAATGCAAAAATATGTTATTCCCAGGTTTGTCAAGATGGACGCTCAAGTCGGGAACAACGCCCTACCGCAACTTCGCCTTCTATCAACCTAAATTTAATGTCTTATGATTTGGTGCACTCTTATTGACATCTCTAATTCTCAAAGACTAGGTCCACTCGTATAATTCTTTATTTCTTCTTCTTAAAGCAGCGAAAGTCTCTTGTGAGCGATGTGACAGACCGTAAGAGGGTGATCTTTTAAATTAGTGTATTTATACAAAATATCACTTTTTATACTAAAATATTACTTTTTACATTAAAAGTATCATGATCTCACGGTCTTATACCGTTTCACAAAAGTTCTTGCGTTCTTCAAATACTAAATTTAACTCAGATTAACCTCGATCGTCTAAATGGAAGGACTAAGATCCAATGTTATAATAGACAAATCACACGTGTCAAATATCAAAAGGAGGGGCCATGCATATACAAAAATAACCACTTGAATAGAAGATAAAAATCTCCAAATGACTAGGAACCATACAGAAAGATCTTCATTCCACTATTTTTTTCTTGAAATAAAGAAAATAAAAAAGATAAATCTTAGCCCACCAGATTCCTGTGGCTCTCAACATGCCTCCTCACCTTCAATTTTCTGAACCAAAATCTCTCACACACATTAACACCATAGATCTCCAATATTCATATAAAAATAAAAAATAAAAAAAGGCCATAGAGAAAAGTAGAGTAGCAAAATCGTCCACACAAATTTCAAGCCTTAAAACAAGAACCTCAAGATTTCCAAGTTGTTCATTAATTATTCTTCAATGGCTGCTGCTACTACTTCAGTATCTGCTTCTGCTTTTCTTGGGAGCTGGGGCAATTCCATAGCTGGTGAAGAACACAGTACGATGCTGCAGGCCAAGGTGGCGCCGCCGCAAGTGAGGGTGGCGCGCGGCCGGTCCGACCGCGGCCGATGATGAAGAATGTTAATGAAGGAAAGGGTATTTTCGCACCACTTGTTGTTGTCACAAGAAACATTGTTGGGAAGAAGAGATTTAACCAGCTTAGGGGCAAAGCCATTGCTCTTCATTCACAGGTAATTCTGTAATAAAAATCCTTGATTTTTCATATACATGCATACTAGTACCAATTAATGATTAAATTTGTTGTCTTGTTCATTTTGTGATTTATTATTTTGTAGTTTTTGGGTAATTAATTTATCTATTATAAAAGATTTTGGGACTCTATAGTTTGGTTCAAATTTTAAAATAAACGACAAATAACTGTCGATGAGCAAAAGGCTAACTTTTCTTCATTTTTTTTCTTTTCCCCTTTTTGTTTCTCTTTCTTTGAAACTAGTTACATACTTCCATTGCATGTTTATATTTAAGTAACAAATAATTTTTTACTTCGATAATAGTTTGTTTGCTCTATATTTATACATTAATTTAGAGCCATTGTTCTTAATGTAACAAACAATGTCCTATTTAAAGATTTCATAATATCTTACTACGATAATGAACTACGAAAAGCCCTAAATTTTTTAACCGGATGGCCAACACGTTTTTTTTCTCAATGATTATTGTGAAAATAACTAGCGATGGTAAACACATACATAAATGGTGTTTATACAGGCCATCCCTTATTTTAACTACGTTAGTTTTGGCCAAATATAGGAACTTTGCTGATTATTTGATTGTTTCATTTGCATCAAATTTTCAGGTGATAACAGAGTTCTGCAAATCAATCGGAGCAGACTCCAAACAACGGCAGGGATTGATCCGATTAGCCAAGAAAAACGGAGAGTGGCTTGGCTTCCTTGCCTGATCTGGAAAAAAATTTATGTCTTTTCATCTCAATGTTCCCAATTAATTTGCCCCCATATACAGACGTCTTAGATTGTGATCATAACATGGCCAGTTTATAAGTATGTTAATGTCACTTTCCCTCTCATCCTAAGATGAATACTATGATTATATATTTTATTCATGATTGTATGCATTTCTTCAGTTTTGAAATCGTTAATTCCTACACACTGAATCTTGTTCAGACACCACAAATTCTAAATGAATCGAAACAAAACAAATATTTGAGAATAATGCAAGAATTTGCTGATATTCTACATAACGATAGTATTGAAATTGGAGAAGGTACTGATCTAGGTCTGATTTTGCTTTGCGATATAACAGCAGACAATATTCCAAACACAACAGCAAAAGTGAATCTTAGTATCATCCCAGGTGACATAGTAAGGTAAATAGGCCTAAAGAACCTTAATGAAAAGGATGAAACTACTTGTATCAATTCAATAGATCTGATAAACAAAATATTAGTGATTGATTTGCAACAGAAGGGCATCACAGATTATCCTCTTTATCAAACTTGAGAATATCACAAACATGCTCGACAATATGCGAAAACATCTTCCTTCACACACCATATCGACTTTTTGCTGATCTTTCCCTTTTGGAATCATCCTGCAGCAACCCATGAAAAAGAATAATGTAAGGAAAAGACATGGCAGTGCCCAAGACTATGAATTGCAACAAAACATACATGGAAGTTGTAAGAAATCTTATCAGTGACGTCAATGATCTCCTTCCACTTCCTTCCAATGCCCATCTGCATTGCAAAATCAAATTTTAGAAAAATTAATAAACTCGAAACTGCGTGAAGCATGTAAAACATAAAAAGGCTGATGCATAATGGTTATTAAAAGTCATTCTTCTTGGGACACATGAATTCCCTTCTGGCATTTGCTCCTTCAGATTGTTTTACATTTCCTCAATTCAGTTCTTGATCAAAGGGGTTATCATAAGAAATTCCAAATCCTTTTCTCAAACTTTTTACATTCAAATCCTAATGTTTTCCATCATACTAAACTTTTTCTAGAGAATACTGTTTTCTAACACAATGAATGCAGTAACAAGGTTAACGTTCATGCCAAATGAGATTTAGTGCGTCCTATTGAAATGAAATATAGTTGCTCTCTCTTCTCAAAAACTGACATATGGAGAAGAGCTTTTATTAACATGAGGTATCCTATATTTTCTTTGATCATGGTCTTCTGCAGCATCAGGAAGTTCTAATAGAGATGCAAACAAAACAGATGGATTTAAGTTTCAATTTAATCTTTTCAGTAGGGTTTCCTTTCAAGTGATTGTAAGATGTGACAAGCAAATACTCATGCAGTAAATCCAGATCAAATTAGTCAAATAATGTTAAGAAAATAATGGCAAGACAATACTAACATGTTAGCTGATTGCTATTATGACACAACCCAGACTCTATAAATCAAATGATAAACAGTCAGATATCTAACCATTACATAAAAGAAAATAATACCTGAACTGCTTCATTGGCCGCGGTCTTGGTCCACAATGAGAGTTTATCTTGCCTTTGGCGCACGCTGGCAACCACTCCACATATCTCATCAGACTCGTCAAATTGCTCTCCAATTAAAGCCATTAACTAACCAACAAAAACACAGAAGTCAAACAAAAATGACAGTCAACTGGAAAAAAATATTGAAAACCCCATGCATTCATTAAATCAGAATGTCGGACTCTGGATGTCTTTTATTCGAGCACGAATTATGACCTGCCAAGAATTATGTTTGCATGGTGTGAAGTGGGATGAAAATAGCTTTAGTTTGCGAAGCAGATGTAAGGGGTAGGGGCAGAACTCCATGGTATGTACCTCGTTTGTTTTTTAACCTGAGATTGATCTATTAGGACTGCTGTTGTGTCTTAAAAAGTGTGAGTGCATGTTTTATTGGAGTCAGGTTTTGAGAGGATTCGGGTGACAATATATATATATATATATATATATATCAAAACCTCATTAATCTCTTCAACATAGCAAATTCATTATCTTCGTTCATGGACTAAGCTTTTCATTAAGCTGAAACACAACTATGTGCCCTTAAATATTTGTTCATTGTTGATTTCTTGGTATTCTCTCGTATTGTCTTATCTTAATGCATAAAAACTCAGTAACTAGCATAGTTGTTACAGGCGCAAGGCGAGGCGCGTTTTCGCACATGAGGCGCAAAAATAATAAAAAAATTAAAAAAATAAATAAACCAAGAAAATATGCTAAATTACTAAAGATAGAAAAAGGAAAAACAAATAAGCATCATATAAACAAATAAGTAACAAAGAAACCCTAATTTTATGCTAAAATTTTCAGCAAACTAAAAGAAATAACAGAAAAAAAGGTTACAAAGTATCTGGGCACAGCTCCGGCGGCCGTGACGTACCTCCGGCCGTGGCGCACCACCGGCGGTGGTGGGTGAGCTCAGGCGACGGGTTTGAAGTCAAGAAAGGGGTTGTTCGGCATTCTCTGGGTTTTCTGCTGTATTCTCTCTCTCTTTTTTTTTATCAATTTGATTTTAAAACCCTAAATCGAAATAAACAACTAACTAAAAGAAGTGTCAAAAGTTACTAGCAACTTTTGGGAAAAGGGTCTCAAAAATAAAATAAAAAAAGGGCTAACGCACAAGAGGCGCGCCTTTCTGCGCCTGAGCCTTTGCAGAAGCGCCCCCAGGCGCTCCGAGCCACGCCCGCCTTTGGGCTCCGGAGGCGCTGGAGGAAACACCCTGTGCGCCCAGCGCCTGAGGCGCGCTTTAACAACTATGGCAACTAGAAGTTAAGAATAAGGTTTCTTACAGTTTCAAGCCACATGTTGTCCAGATTAGCCTTTTTGCTGCTAGTAACAGTCCATTTGCCCCCATTAGCACACTCGGGGTCTTCCCATTTGGGCTCCACTCCAGCTCTGAATAAATGAAAGTCCGCATTTGCCGGAAACTTGCTGGGTTTGAATATCTGGTCATATAAACTGCAACAGAAACAACCATTTCACTTCACAAGTAATAATAATTTTATACCATCTTTGATAATTCGACATAACTCCAATGACAAACACATCAAAAACTTTCTTTACTTTGAATTAAAGTTCTAAACCTGAAATCACTCAACAATTCAGAAACAGAGAGCTCCTTCAGAGGATATATATTCCTAAAATATCATGTGAAACCCCCAGCCACCACACTTCACTGCACTCAATTTTCTTTATAAGCATGTGGTAAATATCTAACTGGTTTTGGCATGGAGACCTCCTGTTTAACACCAAGACAAGCATGTCGGGAATCAGTGTACTTCAAGCTTAGTTCCAACTCCAGTTATTTAAAAACAGGAAGAAAGCATGCACATGTGGGCCTACTGACGGGGCAGAAGTTGGAAATACGTGCAACTAAGGCTGAAAAATAAACCTAACTCTCAGAAGCTAATTTGAGCTTAATTAAATTACACATAATAATCCAGCTTGCACATGTTACAAATGTGTTTTGATACACAGATAGATCAAATTCAGAAAATATATGTAAAAATATCGTGCAATTCGAGCTAGACTAGTGTTCGACTCGCGAAAAATTCATTCCATCTTTGACTTATTCAAGAACATAGTTATTAGAGGCGCGCCTGAGGCTCAGAGAAAACGCCTCCGGAACTCCGAGGCGACACATGTTTCGGAGGTGCGCGCCTCGGTGCGCCTCGCGCCTCCTGCACATTCGTTTTTGGGGTGTTTTTATATAAAGTTGCTAGTTTAAATAACATTTCAGAACTACACTTTAACTTTCGGTATAACAACTTACACTTTAACATTGAAAATAACCCAAAAACTCAAAAATAAAGAAAACTAAGGTTTCATTTGAGATAAGAAAAAGGAAGCCCCTGCTCCTCCAGGATTCTGCACTCCAGCACTTCTGCCCGCCACTGGTTGCCGCTTCTCATCGCGGTCGCCGCCTCCAGGCCCCAGCCACCGCAAAATCATTTTTTTGTTTTTTCCCTCTTTTTCATTGATTTACTAATTAAATTTTAGTGTTTCCTTCTAATGTGAAGTAAGTTTCAGCTTGTGTTAGTTTATTTTTCCTCTCTTTTTTGAATTAAAAAGCTTATATTATTTTTTATATTTATTTCTATTTTTGGCACCCAGTGTTCAAGAGGCGTGCCTCAGGCGCTACAGACCTTTTGCACCTCGGCTCGCTCTAATAACACTGTTCAAGAATCAAAATAAAATCAAACATACTTAAGCTTAATAAGAAAACCAAACATGAGAAGTGTGTTGCTTGGGTCAACTTGATTAGGCTACATCTCTTCTTCAATCTCCGTGTTACACTAAATTTTTGGAATCATATTCACATCATTATGATGCTTGAGATACCTTAAGGGCTTATGAAACTGAACTTGTTACTTTTCAGAGTTAAGTAAACGCCATACACCATGATCGACAATTTGTAGATCTTTTTCCAGAACTATTCACCATAGTAAAGATAGTTGTGGCAATATATTTTCATTGAGCAAACTGTCACTCAAAACAGTTTGATGTGGGATTTCAGGAATTTAAAACGTCAATGCTTTTGGTAGAAGAAATTTGAAATAAACAAAAATATAAAGTATTAACGCAAAAGAACAATTTGATACATGCAAAATTCATTGAAGACAAATGTACAACCAATTTCTAAGAATCCCGGTCTCATAAAGTTAAATAGTTTGTCAGGTCACAAATAAGGATCACTAAGAAAAAATAAAAAAGTAAAGAAAAGAGAGAAATGTAAATGAAGGATTCTCCAACCTTTAATGTAGCTTTGACTTACTTCATCACAAAAACAACTTAGGGTGCGAGTGAGAAAATGAGTAGATGTGATTGGTGATTGAAAAAGTGGCAGTGAGTAAATAGTGTATGGTCTGAAAATTTTAAGCCGTTGGAGTGAAAAAATCCTCTAGCGGAACGAAAATCGAAAATTTGATAGGCAATCGCACCATTAAACCTTCAATTTGAGTTCTTGAGCCAATATCAGCAATTCTAAATGCCACCACAGAATCTATTTCCAAGCATAGTAAGGATATTCCTTAATTTCACAACACCAAAAAAAAAAAAAAGAAAAAAAAAAAAAAAAGAAGTGAACATATAAGTAGAGATTTTTACGTGTCTAAATGACATGTAAGTACTCTGTTAACTTGGCATGTAAATGACATTATCACTACGAATTAACTAAAAAAATCTCATAAGCTCCTGCAACTTATGATACACGTACAAGTTGACAATTTCTTTTTTGAGACAGGAAAAGCTCTGGAAAACATCTTCTAAGTTCTATAACTTTATGACTTTATTATATGACACTAAAATACCCTCTTTGCCACACTTGCGAGTGAAAACCAAATTATTTAACACTTTATGTATGATGGACATATGAATTGTGGTGCCCCATTTGTTCAACTATTGCCATGATCCAGGTTACGCCTTACGTTATGAAGGATTTTTGTTAAGGAGCAGCATAGAGGGGTGAAACCACTTGTGAAAAATCCGCTCTCATTTTGGGTGCTAAAGAAAGAGAGACTCCAGGAGATTTCATAGGGTTGAGCGCACACACACTGCCAGTGAAAGAGCACTGTATCTATAAGGATATGCAAATTGATCTCAAACATATCTCATCTAGCATAGTTCAAACAAAACATTCATATATTAGTAATGACACCACTATCTTCTATTTCTGATAGTAGAACTTTTCAATTATAATCACTAGCACTTTCTAACAACTTCTTTCAAATATAAACTAGTAGTAAAAATATCTAACATTCAACTCAACAATGTCTTATCCCTATACTACTTCTTGGTTATCCTCTTATTCCTTTGCAGTCACAAAACTCATACAATATCATCAATCCAATCAATTTTGTAATACCCTTCAATGCTTGTGCCAAAACAACTCCATTAACAACCTAGCACTTCTGATAACAGGCTCCAATTTAGCCTATCCCAAAATGCCCATTTCTTATTTTACCTGCTCAAAGATTTTTTCGAGACTAAGTTGTTACCGCAAGCCACCTTAAGTAATTCACTTTCCTAATTCACCTTCTCATTTTACCAATGTCTATCAACTAGCTTAATATATTCCACTAGTCACGAATTTTGTAGTGGATAACATAATTCAATGCAACCCATTTCACATCAAAGTTCAGGAAACTACCAACTCAAAAACCTTGTGACGTCCTGTGCTATTAAACAAAGATCAAATAATTGTGTGTTGTGACAAGTAGTAAGTAACTCGAAAGAGTTACTAGCAGATGAAGAAACCAATGAACAACTTAAAAAACAAGAGTTAAAGCAAAGTATAATAAGACAACAAATGAACATTGCTAGCACAAAAATAAACCTTCAATAACATTGGCAATAAAGAATCCTCCCTTCCAAAACGTAAGAATAGCATTCACAACCAAATCGTCAAATATAATTATCACTTAAACCTACAAACTTCTAGATACATAATATATATATATGCATATATCGTGAGCAAAGCAGGGTACAACATAGCGAACATAACGTATAGAACATTACAAAAGGAGAAAAAATCCCTCAAGAACATAGGCAATAACAGGATCTTCCATTCAAACGCCGACACAGTCTCAAATAAGCAAATTGTCAATATCAAAATAATTAACTAAAGCCACAAACTTTTTATCAAATCAAACATCTGGTGCTGTTTATCATTACTTACCACCAGAATTCTTCGACGGTGTCGAAAGTGTAAACCTTGCGAAGAGAACTACCCCACGCGGCTCCCTGTTTCGGTTTGGACTGATTGTCGTACCAAAACGTCCACCTCCTCTCGAGCTTGTGTGGCTGTTTCTCCGCCGCGGCCGGTGCCTCCGCCTGAAGTTCTGATGTAACCGCCGCCACTTCAGTTGCCATTGAACCAAATCAAATCTACGAAAAAGAGGGGTTTGAGAGAGGAAAGAAGACTAGCGCTGCGCTTGACTCTGACTGGGGTTAGATTTGAGTTGGCAATCGGGAATGTAGTTACAAATTTTATTTCAATAATATCCATATAATATCTATTTATATATCTTTCACAAATAATTTATAATAATATTATCAAAATACTGATATGACAAGCCTTTTTAGACAGATCACCAAGCCGTTAACCGATGATAAAAGTCAAAGTCTTGGGAAGCTTTCCAAGTCTTCTTCTGTGAGCGCAATGATCGAGAAATTAATTTGGAAGTTATGGGGTCTCGGATCTAATCCAGTCAAATAAGATCCGACTTTTCGATCAATCGAACTAAGTTTTAAGTGAGGTATTTCAAAATCGAGATTTTTAGATATAAGAACACAAGATCGTGCTTATTAAACTTATTCTACTAAAGGAAGAAAAAGAAAATTTACCTCTTTCGACGATTTTCTTGTTTTTCGCTTTTTCTCCGTTAATTCAATTTTCAAGTTTGTAGACACCACGATCTTTCAATTTGAGTCTCCCTATCAATGGTAGTGAGCACCCAAATAATGATTTTAAGTTCCTAACGTTTATTTTTCTACGATGTACTTAACTCATGAAATTGTATGATTGTCTTTAATCTAATAGGCAGAAATTGAACTGCGCTTAAAAATTAAAATACCAACACTCACAAAAATTCAATTCTTAGTGAAGAAGTATTGGTCGTGGTAATCCTAATCAATTGATTTGGTGAGAAGCAACAATTAGGTGCGATTGACGATATACTTTCATTTTGAAAATTTTCATTTTGTTGAGAATAGTAATGAAAAAATTTGGGAGAAAAAAAGATGAATTTTGAGAGTGTGATTGGATGTGAGATGAAAAGAATGATGAAAGTTGATTTGATGTGAAAATAGCAAAATAATGATTGATGTGATTGGTAGTTAAAATGTATGAGTGAATTCAGATAAAGTGAAATTTGTGCAAGATAACGTATAATAATGATTAGTTTTTTAAGAAAAATGGTAGATGTGATTGAGTGAAAGAAAAAGTGAGAAAAAGTGAAAGTGAAAGAGAATCAATATATTTTCCCGAAAATTTTCATAAACAATCGCATGTTTGGTCAAAAAAATTCCCTGTTGAACGAAAATGGATTACCACATCCAATCGCAGCTTTTAAAACTTTTTCCAACACAGCTTGAAAATAAGAAACAAGCTTTTCAATTGATAATTACAAAAACATGTTTTCCAAATGAATTGAATTAAAGGTTGTGATTGGTTTACAAACTTTTTCCACAAGCTTTTATTTTTGGAGTGAAAACTTAGATGTATGATTCAAAAAAATGAAAAATTATAAAAGAAATCTCATTTTCCAAAATTAACTCATTTTTTCTTTCTTTCTTCACATTTCCCAACACCCAATTATACTATTTACTTATCTCTCTCTCTCTATTTATATAAAGAATTCCGATAATTTATTTACTTTATCACTATTTTATTATTTTCTCTTAATTTTTGTTAACAAAATGTATAAAATGAGATTCATATTGCTTATTTTGATCATTTTTTATTTTTGTTCAATATTTTTACATTATATTTTACATTATTATTTCCACACAAAAATTTTACAAACAATCAACATCTCTAAAAGAATATCTATCACATCAACATAATCATCACATTTTCTCAGACATCCAACTTCCACTTTTAAAAAAAATCACCATTATTCCTATCGTAAAATGAAAATGGATGGAATGAAAAGACAACCAATCACAACCTAAACTTTTTAGTTATGGATGTTGGGGCCGAATAATTGATCCGCATATATGGGTCGAAAATTCATTCTTTTTCAATCGTGAGATGTCGTTTTTTATTTATATGCCCTAGTTTAATCAGCTTTTCCACTACAACTCAATTTCTATCTAATCTAGAATTCATAATTTGATAAACTCAAACTCCAATTAATAATTATCCAATATAATTATCAACTTAATAATTATATTAATATCATAAATATCTTATATTTATTTAATTCTCAATACAATAAAATTGTAGAATATCCAGTATTCCTTTAACTAATCGATATTAATATATTAGTCCGAATATTTGGAAAACTATTTTCCATAAAACCCATAGGAACATAAAATATTATTTCTAACCCGTTTACTCTAGGAAGGCGAATCGGGACTATGGACCTATAATTATAAGCTACAATAAATCAATAAATAATTAAACTCTTTAGTTAATGTATTCGACTTATTAATTCCCGATATTACTCCACTATAAATTTAATGCGCACTCTTATAATTATAGAATATCCTACTCTACAAATTTGGAGTAGTCCATTGATATAATCATTACATATAGATTAATCCTTCGATATACATTCGTAATTGAAGATATGTAGATTCTGCTAAACTTCTTCAATTACTTATCCCCATTTACCATTAATTAACTAATGAATAGTTAATTATAATCGGATTATAAATTAGAGATCTCAAACCATTTAGTTCCGGTCAACAAATTTAATCGTTTTCTACTTCTCGCAAGGAATTGATTCCATATCTCAGAAAATGCAAGTGTTAGGAATATCGTAGACAAACTTAAACGAGCAAATTAAGAATCACACAAAAATAAACAGATACTCTATAATCACTCGTGAGGTTAAGATTTATCCATATATGATCATCTTGTGATTTAATTCGATTTTCTATTTCTACAATCGAATTTGTATGAAAAATTCAAATTAACCTGGCCCAAGTCCTATATGATCAAATTTATGTAAATGTCCCCACTAAGATGTCTCCACATCGATGGTTCCGATAAGACAATCACATTCAAAATATTTCGGGGTCGCATTAGTGATGTTTTATTAAAGACCCCATACTTTAATTAATTCCATCATGGATTTAATTGGAGGCGGTCTTATGGGGACTGACCGTCTGAGCGGGATCTTCCAAGTTCATGAAACGGTCCCAAAGCAAAAACAAAAATATGGACTCTTTTCATGGATATAGGTTCGGGGTTGAAATTCTATTTAAATATAGGATCCGCCTCACGGATTATATCCATGCAGACCGCCTCACAAGTTTTTGTGTTTAATTTATTATCCATAATCTTAATCCTCAGATATAACACTTATATACTAAGATTATGGTTATATTAAATAAACTAGGGATTTTCATGATGTTCAAGAAAATACATACAAGATGCATAAGAGTTAAAAATAAATGCCATTTATTAACAATAAAAATAATTTGCAATTGCTAAGTGGCACTTTTATCCCTAACAATTAAGACAATAAACTAGATAATAAATTAATGCAAAGAGTAATTATGAGTCAAATAACTTACAAATAAAGAAGAGGAACATTTATATACCTGAGTGATGGCCTCGGCTACGGGAGAAATTGGGGCCTATAGACCAATCGCGGACTCCTTTGGGGCCATGTTATCCCATTAAACGACCTATTAGGCAATTTAATATTATTCTAAGATATATATCAAATTACACTAATTATTAAATATCGTTTTTGCTCCTTAACATAAGTTCCCCAACTCCGTGTAAGTCGGGGAGATAGAGCAAAGGCGGAACTAATAATGAGACAAGGCCCTGGCTTGTCTTGAGATTCCTGAAATTTATGAGACCCCATTAAAGGATCCCCTTCCATTGGAGTGCCGGAGGAGGTTTAGTTTACGAGGACCTATCTTTCGGTGGATTCCAACTTTGATTATGTCTTCCAATTCTCTTGCTTGGTAGAACACTTAGTGAAATCTTCTTGAAAGTTAAAGTACTCATGTGGAGCGTCGGAGGAGTGGAATGAGAGTCCGACATCGAGTGGAGGATGCTCCTGGAGTGCCGTTAGGCACAGTGAGGCGTCACATATGTGTCCTGAGGGTGCCGCTAACAGAATGGGAGATTGAACAGGACTTAACCAATTTCTTGATTTCAAATTAAATTAGAGTTTACACAAGTAAGATCTAAGTCTCGTGAGACAATTGAATTAAACCTCAACAGAGAGTTAACCACTCAACAGACCGAGAGAGTTGTTGATGAGTAACCTCGGATGAGTGGAGTTAGCTTTTCATAAAATCGCTTTACGGTTTTTAACAACATAACTCTTATACCCTTTCTTAGAATATGGTTTTCAACACTTATTTTTATCTAAGTTATTATTGATCGAGCAAAAAAGCACAAGTAAAATAAATATGCATGATGTAAAGTGCTTAAAAGTAAATGACGCAGATAATTTTATAGCTTGATTGATTGAGAGATTTAAAATTCTGGCGGATTTTTAAATGAATGGATTTTAAATTCCTTGGATTTAAAATCCACCTCTTGTTCGATGATGTGGATTTGTGAAGAAATTTCAAATCCATCGTAAATTTTGATAAAAAAATTTAAAAGGTATATTTATTTTTTAATTTTATTAAATAATTATAATTTTATACACTAATAAAAATAAATATATATTTTTTATTACGTGCGAATATGTGATGCGTGTGTAAACGTGGTGTGTAAGATTCAGCTGCGGTGTATCAGGTGTAAAATGTGTGCGATTAGTGGTGTGTAGTGCATGTAAATGTGTATAGTGGTGTAGTGCAGCGTGCAATGCGGTGTAAACGTGTGTAATGAGTGTAAATGTGTGCAGGCGCGGTAGTGTGTCATGTGTAAGCGTGTGTAAATGTGAAGTGTGTGTGCACATGTGTGTAAGTGTGTATTTGTGAATATGCAAGTGGAGCATAAAGGGCGGGAAAAAGGAATGAATTTTAAATGATTGTGTTTTAGAAGAATTTAAAATTCTTTGAAAATGAACTAACTTAAAGATGGATTTGAAATCCATTGATTTGGATTTATAAGCCAAACAAGGAGTGAATTTAGCTAAAGATTTCAAATCCTTATCCCAAATCCCCCCATCCAAATGTACCCTTAGTGAAATCTTCTTGAAAGTTAAAGAAAGATTCATGGAGAGTCGGGGAGTGGAATGAGAGTCCGACATCTGGGGGGAGGATGCCCGAGAGTGTAATTGGCACACAGGAAAGGGCGCCATGTAGGTCCAAGGGTGTCACGCTTAAATCTAGAATGGGGGTTGAACAGACTTAACCAATTTTTTCGATTTCAAATTAAATTAGAGTTTACACAAGTAAAAATTCTAAGTTTCGAGAGAAAGTTAAATTAAACCTCAACAGAGGCGAATCACTCAAATGCACGAGAGAACTCTGATGTAGATAACCCGCTGGTGAAGTTAGCTTTTATAAAATCATTTTACTTGGTTTTAACAATGGAAGTCTTACACCCTTCTTATAATCAACATTTTTATCTAAGTTATTATCTATCGATGAGAAAATAAGCACAATAAAATAAATATGTAGGATGTAAAGTGCTTAAAAGAAATGACATAGATAATTTTATCCGCACTCAATTCTTTCCGGTGGTCTTTTGCTTGCCTTTTTCGATTTAGGAGGATGATATCAACTTCACAAAACAAAAACCAAGCACGTGGGAAACAACTAATGGGTAAAGTACCAAAATATCATGTGAAACCAAACATCGTTTTTTTTTTTTAACCAGGATATAACTTTCGCACATAATTTAAATGCCGAGATCGCGTAATGAGCATGCAAAGAGAGTGTAGGGGTGAGATGTATTCTGTGGTGGCCACGGTTCCGAATCGCTAGCCCGGTTCTAAAATCACCGGCTCCTGGCTCTCATTGGGAGGACCGGGATTACAACCGTGTGGCGCCACGGTTCCCAGCTTCCAAAATCATAACCGATGATTCTGTTCTAGTTTGGAACTGGTTCCTCCATGGGCCCAGCCCAATTTTAACTAGAATTGTTTGTTTCTCTTTAATATTTTTTTATTTTTTGAAAATAGTTTATCAATTTAGTTAAAAGAAAAAAGAAAGAAAAGATTGGACTTAATATTCAATTAAGTTTTTGTACTTAATATTAATAATATTAAACCTGCCTCATATATTCTACTAGAGTGCAGAGTAATCAAAGTTCACGTAGCTCGCTTACAACATTTGATTTAAAAATGTATCTCATGTAGTTACGAATATAAACATCATAATTAATATTTAACATATCTTCTAGCATATTTTTACCCAAAAAAAATAAAAATCGTTAGTTTTAACTCTTAAAACCAGCGATATAATCGCCGGTTCCATAATGGTTCTAATCGGCGGTTAGAACCACGTTCCACGATTTTAGACCAAGGAATTGGAACCAGAACCGGTCTACACGGTTAAGGTTTTGGAACCGTTGATTAAGATTACTTGCCCAATTTAGAACCCGGTTTTGGTTCCATATACTACCCCTAGACATCATGAACCGTTGGATCGGTAACGACTCGATTTGGAACCCGATTTTGGTTCCATTTGGCCACCCTAGATGCATCATGACGAATCCTAATAAACATGCAAACTAATCAAAAATGTGAAAGTTAGTAAAAATAATCTCGGGTTGTCTCCAAGCAAGACTAAGCTTTAGTTTCCTTTTAGCGCACGCTTGGTTTACTCATCCCGCATCTAAAAATAAGGTCGATCATGCCACGCCTTTTATATGTTTCAATAGTATAGGCAATCTTCGAGTGTATGTAAGATGTAGATGATTTAGAATCACTTAGATGGTCTTTTGAAAATCAAAAAATGTGTTCCTAACGATGAAAAAATGGTTTTTCAATCATAGTAAAGAAAGAAAAGCATCTTTACTCTACATTAAATATCAAGAAATATGTAGATCATGTGAATTGATCACTATTTTCAAGCACTATTCCATCTAAGTATGCCTCATAAAATTCGATAAATTTTTATTAAAACTTACATCTGAGTGCACACATTTTTGTCAAAAAGAGGATTTTCAATCGGTCAGAGATGTAAAAACTCCCGAGTTAATTCATGTGGCTCCTCTTGTAAGATCTCGATTGTACTCTTCAAAAGTCTCCTCCAAATTTTGAAGTATGTCCATCTTTTTTCTATAATGGGCAATTCATGTTCATGATTTTCTACTTCATCGTGTCCCAATGATGCCAACACTTCATCATTATATGATCAATCTTTATTGAAGCCGACGCTGATATATATCGACATTTAACTCGATTTGTTGAAATCTAGTCTCATCTACAGTACTATATCCTCAATTCCATATGTTGTCTTGTCGATTTTCTACGATAAGTCAGCAATAATTTCCTCCAACTTCGACGCTTTATCTCAACTTGTTGTTTCCTTTATCTCACAAAATTGCCAAAATTGATAAAATGTATCTTCAAGCTGACAATTGTTCTTATGATTTCAATATCCTAGGCCCATACATTCTTCTTGAGGTGGATAACAAGGTTCATCCCAAGTAATGTTATGCAAACCTTACCATAAATCATTCTGGGTGAACTTGTAATCCGGGTTATTCATTCTAGAGAACTGTACAAATTGTCACGGTAATCCCATATCAATGCAGTGATACTGATTTGTGTGCTGAAGGCACAAAGGTATCCATTTATTTGACTTCCAAAATCCCACATCATCATTGGTTGGCCAATTATATGCATACATTATGATTACATCCACCGTCTCTAATAAAAAATAAAACAAAATTAAAATTATACAAAATAAAAGAAACAAACAAACATAAAACATGTAAAATTGTCAAATTACAACTAGATAATAAACCTTGATATCACACAAAACACATTTCCCTAAGAATGTTGCAAAAACTTATTAGGCATGAGAACACTCACCTAATCTATCGCCGCAGACATTGTCAAGTTTTTAATTTAAAGCGTAATGAAAGTGGTGGTTATTGTATCCACAGTGGAATGCGTGTGTAAGTACCAAATATAAAACTACCTATTCTATATTTGACTGATCAAAAAGTAGACGGAATTTATTTATATCTAACAACAACTAGATGTAACTAATTAAACATAAAACATATAAATCTAAGTGGAGAATGAATTCATAGTTCGTCTACCTAACTTTCACCTATGTTATCAATCTAGTTTATCATTCATAAATTTAATTTATAAGCCAAAGATTTCTACGGTAATCACCATTCTCTCGAGTGCCGAGTGATTCTAGATTCACTTGATTTCAATATTCCTATAGAGATCACTTATAGGAATATTGATTTCAAAATTCTTAATTAGATAATCAAAATTTGTATGATGATTGCCTTCTATCTTCTTTACCAAACTCTTTTCTTTTGTCTTGTTGGTGTTTTGTTCTCTTCCTGTGTGTTGTAGATCCTTAATTGCAATGTGTCTATTTATAGTCAACATACGTCCAAGATCTAAAAAATAACATTCCTTGTTTTGTCCACCTGTGAGTGCTATTAGAAATGGCGCTTTATCGCCATCCCACATTTTGAATTTGCTTTTGGACTCTTATAAGAGTTGTATCTTATCTCAGACGTGCCATAGCCACTTGAATCAGCTCAATATCAATTTTGTAGAGAAAGTTATGGTCCAAATACTAAACTCTACCAAAGGTTGGAAATTTTCTCAATGCTTCTCGGGACATTTCTGAAACCGCCTCATGGTTTGATTGTCTATGCTTCTTCCGACACATGATGTTAGATCAATGTTTTTATTTTGATTTTGATGATTTCATATAATGAGTTTTATACCAAAAACAATATTTCCAATCGTCATTCATTTACTTCAAAACATTTTGTAGGTCCTATGGCGCGAGTGTGTTTGCATGTAATAATAAACCTTACCAACTTTTCAATTTAGTCCTTTTAAAACGCTCAGATTATTACTTCACAATGAGTCCTTGATGGACAGCTGTTGTTAATCAGCCAGAGTTAGTCACCAACGACTGGCCAATCGAGCCGTTGATAGAATAACTCAAATTGCTTTGACTAAAGACTTAACTCGATCGGGTGATATATTTTCAGCTGAAGACTTAACACCAATTTGGTTTGCTTGTTTTAAATACTTGGTTTTGTGCACTTTTTGATTATCAATTGATAGCAAATTTATCAAATAGATATTAAAGTAATGTGCAAATTAAAGTGCTTAAATGTAAATGACACAATAGATTTTTATAGAGGTTCAAGACGGGGTAATTCTTCTACTCCTCTCTTCTCCAACTCCCGGATAATCCACTAAGATTGATCAATATACAAAGTGGTTAACAAACCCATATGCAAGTCTTGATCACATAGGTGACTTGATCCTTTGTGACTCATCGAGATGCTTTGGTCACACACCGCTTTCTCGACATAGCCTTCTTCTGGCTGTGGCACAGGCGTACCGCTACATTACAACCCACTTGGCTGCCTTCTTGGATTTGATCACGAAGCTCTCCAAAAACTTGGAGATTGGTCTCGACTTTTGAACCTTCCTATAATCCTCCGTGGAATGTAGACCCTTGATTCTTCAAATGTTTCCCTCTTCAACTCCGATTGAAGTCGCCTTTTCCTTCACTGTGAGTGTCGATTGATTTCCTTCGCGGTAAATGCAGTTTCGAGGATTGAACCAATGATTTGAGAATATTTTGTTTACAGATATTGCTTTTCTTGCTCGTAATTTTTGATTGTCAAGATAACCAACTTTTCTCAAATAGATTATCATTTTATAGTTGTTCTTTGAAAATTTGCCTTGGAAGAGATAGCAATTTTCAAAAGACACTTGTGGTCGCTTGGTTTTGTTGCGCTTGAATTGACATTTCCTCGTATGAACGATTCTTCAACTTTTCGCAGTTCCGACACAAAGCAGTTTCCTATCGCTTTATTCCTTTGCACGCTTCTAGATCGAGCACTTTAAGAAATGCAGAGAATTATTACTTGTTTAAGTAATTTCGACTTCGTAAACGGATCTCTTCAGCTTATCTCGACTTGATTGCATTTCCTCGACTTTCCTGTGTGACTTCGATTCACCTTCCAATCATCGATTTACTCATCCTGGCTACTTCAACTTCGAGACTCGGCTATCTCGAGTTGATTTGATCGACACTTCACTCACCGTATCTCAAACCTGCACCTTCTGGGCCGAGTTCCCCTTTCTTCTTCTTTGCCACACTCACCGCCTCACAATGAGTCTTCCTTAGTCTCCAATTGACTTTTCAGATATGTTCAGCATAGTCGACTTAACTCAAACTGACCAAACCCTCTATCTATTACAATGCAATTTACAACAAAAATGGGGTGCCAACTTTCTATTCTAAGTTTTTACATGGCATTCATCAAAATCTAAAAATTAATTTCCCAACAATTTCCCCTTTTGATGATGCCAAAACTTAAAACATTCATACAATAATTAAAAAAAGAAAGATATCGCATGCAAATGAAATAGAATCACGTAACGAGGTTGAAGACGAGAATCAATCTTTATTGATCATAATATTCTTTGTTCTTTACACACTGCATTACATAAAGGTATCGAAAGCTAAATCGTAACTTAATGTAACCCATTTATTCTTATATCTACGCAAGTATAGAAATTATACAATTTTATTCGTACATAAGACTTACATAAAAATGCATTTACATAGTAAAGCATACTTACGGGGTGGACATCAACACTTCCATCTCCTTCGCTTCCTCTTTCCTCTTCTTCTTCACCGTCTCTTTCCTCGATCTATTCCTCTTCTTCTCTTCTTCACCGCCATTTTTCTCATATGTTTTTCCTCAATCGCCTTCATTTCTTTTTTTTCTTTTCCTTTCTTCCCATAAATCGAGGTTGTCTTCTATTTTCTTCCTCGATCCTCTTCACATACTCAACATTGTTCTCGCCAATCAGAGTTGACTACTTCGTTATGTATATTCCCTCCTTTCTTGCCTCCGGATCTATATACTAATTCTTTTGGGCGAGGTCTAGGTTCAAACCTCTTCCCTCCTCCACGCTTTTTCCCGCCCGGGCGCAGACAGACGCCTTTTTCCCAAAGAATGAATTTTCGCGCACTCACGTGGGTCGCCTTCTTCACATAGCTGAGGCCTTTTTCCCAATACAAATTGTGCTCGATTTAATGGATATGTTTCGAAGTAACCTCGATGCGAGCCTTCACCCATTAGTTTATTCCTGCCTCTGGGCTTCTCGACATTTAAAATGGCATGATGTGTTCGTCGTTGGAATGTGCCTCCATGTTGTTTCTCGTAATATCCATAATCCTGGGCATCCATTCGCTTCCACCTCCTTCATCCTGGACTAACTATCTTTCAATCATTTGACCATGGGTACCGCAGATGTCGAGCTTGGCAGAGTCACGTGAAGTTTTGATGATATCACCGTGATCTCAAGACCTTGCTTGGGGTTTTAGCAATCTTTTGCGTCATATCTTTCGAACCTTCCTCCAGTATTTTCCTTTCTTCTCTTCATTTCTCTGCTTTCACATAGTCGACTTTCCTTCATACACGCAGCCCTATCTTTTTGCAATTTACAACAAAACGCTTTTGTGTATTCTCTTCCCCTTTTCGCATCATCAAAAAAAATTAACCCCGAAAAATAAGGATGAAGTCCAAGTATTTGGTTTAATTATGCTTAATCACTTGAGTTTTCGCACTTTGTTATATGGCATTCGATATCAAATTCATACCATTTAAAATGATATGCGAGGCTTAACTTCCTATCCATGTTCTCTTACCCGAGGTTCTTTCTATGAAATTCACGCAACAATCCACTCGTGTTGTGAGACTCATGATTCGATTGATGTTCTCTGCATACCGTCTTCATATCAAGCATTCTCACCGAGCCGCCAGAACAGCAATTTATTCAACAATGTCCGAAATATCGAGCTTGTTCTACGCGTATTACCGGTCATTGTTGCCACTATTCCTGCCTTCCCGACAATTATTCCTCGCAGATCGGGCAGAAGATTTGCATCAACCTTTATCCAATCCTCATGTGGAATGAGGCCTGGTGCCTTCCATCTCTATTTATGCAAATATGGCCTTGAAAAACTTCTAACCTCAGTGTCACTTCGTTTTACCTGCTGCCAAGTTAGGCTAAAGTCAAAGGATTGAACGAACGCTGTGTTGAATAACAGGATCAAGTTTATGGAAACGTTTGATCTCGAGTTAACCTTTCGATTCTTCGCTTTTAGTTGCCACTTGAAAAGGAAACGATTCCTCAAATGTATCATCACTTGTGCACCAGACCGCTTCAATGACAACTTGTGCTCGTGAATTTCTCGCGGAATCGATTCTGCCGCAGCCTTTGGGGAGCTCTGCGTAGCTGACTGGCTCTATCACCGTGGGTCCAGAAGTTGACGCCTTGCCGAGCCTTCACCGCCTTAACAACTTCGGAAGCCTCACCGGTTTTTCCACATTGAGCCGATCGTCCTCGCCATATCGGTTATTACTCACGACGATGATGAGATTTCGCACGGGTGGCTCATCATCAAAATTGAAGGTACGGGCGAAAGTTTTAAGGTCGGCTTACTTGCGGTTAGGAACATCCTCACCAGCTTCCTTTGATCAAGAACGGGGATGACACTTAGTCGCTCTTCACCTTCGTATCCCGGAAGGTTACATCAGATTGTCTTGGGAATCGAAGAGCACTTATCTCCTTTACAATGGATCAATGATAGTAGGGGATGTTCTCAACTTTCTTTTCTAAGTTTCAACCTCCCGTCAAAATCATTAATTCCCAATAGCCTCAATCAAGTACGGGTTTTGTACCCCTTTTAACACTCGTTTTAAAGTCTTGGGGTCTTCTGAGGTGGCATCTACCGGAGTCTCAACTCCATGGATTGCACTTTCAGCTTGCCCAAAGTGTTAACTCCACAAATCCTTCATGTGCCTCGAACATCAAAGAAAGAGATCATCAACTCTCCTAGAGCAAAGCTTGGCCAGATTTCTCACCAGTGATGGTTTTAATCGCCTCGGGCTTCACAAGGACAACTTGCCAGTATCCATTTGTTGTTCCTTCTCCACTTCGCCTCCAAGATTCATTGTGGGAGTCATCTCGCAAAGAACCTCCGACTCACCGCAGAAAGGAGGGAGTTTCCCTCACCAGCACACCGAGTGACTTCGATTCGGGGTCACTGCTCCTGCAGACTCCCACTGCTCCTCGAGTATTCACCGTCAAAGGTGGTGAGATACCTTCATTAGGGTAGGCTCGACCGGGTCCCCACAATGCCATCGCTTCCCCTTAACACCTTCTTTCGAGTGAAGAGGAAAGTGGTGGCAAGAACAACCGTGGCAATATGTTGCACCACTCCCATCGGATCAATCTCCGCTATGGTGGGAAGACACTGGCCTTCCAATAACCGCTTGCTCATGTAGGACCCTAGATTCCTCTTACGGCTTGCCGCATCTCCCTTTTCTCAGAGTGATTCCGCATCCTCATCACTTCCAGAGAGAATGTCAAGACGAGGATGTATGGTTAATGGTTTTGAAAGACAACATCAGGCCTTTTCACGAGCTTCACCTTCTTCTCGCGCTTCTCCTTCCTTTGTCTTTGAAGATCCGCAAGATATTCTCGTGCAGCTTTTCTTCATCTAAAGGCTTGACCACATTGGTCAATCCGAGAAAGTTCACCTTTGTTTTCTTCTTCAATGAATTTGCCTTTTAAAGGTAGTTTCGGATCGACTTAGCTTCCACTTTTCCAGTAGCATTTCCATTTCGATGTCCGGATATGGTGGGGATAGATCATTACATCATCATCGTGATTGAAGGTAGCAAACTTTGGTGCTCCACACCTCGCAATCGGTTGAGAGGGATACAACCCTCTTCAACAGAGAGTTTGCTTTCTTGAGTTGATTTGTCTGACACTTGTTCTCGACACAACTGCATCTTCACCGTCACGAAGTTCTTCCCAGCATTCGTCAAGTTTCACTTATAGTCGGGAGACTCTACTTCTCTTTGAAGCTTCCCAGATGTTTTCACCGAGTCCTGATGGATTTAACTTAGTTAATCGGGCCAGAGTTAGTCACTTATTACAATGCAATTGACAATAAAAATGGCTGATAGAATAACTCATGCTTTTACTAAAGACTTAACTCGATCGTGATATATTTTCCTAAATGAAGACTTAAACCCAATTTGGTTTAAGTTGTTTTAATACTTGGTTTTTAGCACTTTTGATTATCAATCGATAGCAAATTTATCGCCAGATATTAAAGTAATGTGCGTAAATTAAAGCCAATAAATGAAATGACATTAATAGATTTTTATAGAGGTTCAAGATGGGGTAATTCTTCTTACTCCTCTCTTTTCTCCAACTCCGGGATAATCCACTAAGATTTGCCCGTTATAGTGTTCTCTTCTCTCAATAGATTTTTATCACACTTTTTGACACAATAGATTATCATGGTAACCTCTTCTCTCAAATAGATTCATCAGCTTTTTATATGTTCTTTGAAAATTTGCCCAAGAGATAAAGCAATTTTCAAAAGATACTTGTGGTTGTTGGCTTGTCTTGTTGTACCTGGAATTGACATTTCCTCGTATTTAATGATTCTTCAGCCTTTCGTAGTTCTCGACGGTGTGCAATGCTTCCCATGGTTTATTCCTTTTGCACGCTCGGTCCGAGCACTTTAAGAAAGGCGCTTTTGGAAGATACTTGTTTAAGTAATTCTCTTGACTTCTCGCGCAACGGATCTTTCAGCTTATCTCACTTGATCGCATTTCCTTGATTTCCCTCAGTGACTTCGAGTCGCTTTCCAATCATTGATGACTCATCCGCCACTTCAACTTGAGACTTGGCTATCTTGAGTTGATTGGATCGACACTTCACTCACCGCATCTCAAATTAACCTTTAGTCGAGTTCCCGGTTTTCTTTGCCACACTCACCGCTTCACAATGAGTCTTCCTTTTACCTCCTCCTGATTTCTTCAGATAATGTCAGCATAGTGACTTAATCAATGACCGAAAGCCCTATCTATTACAATGCAATTTACAACAAAAAATGGGGTACCAACTTTCTATTCTAAGCTTTTACATGATATTCATCAAAATCTAAAAAATTAATTTCCCAACACATTTTAAGTGATTTTTACTAAGTCTTTAATTTGAAGTACTTCTTGAGCTTTATTTATGACAAAATCTGATAACCTCTCTCAGAATGAGGTCGATCGATCACCCTATAATGATGCCCGCACCTGAATGTTTGTAAAAAACAGAACAGGAGGGCAAACCGGCGACCAAGTGTTTGCAGGAGTTTTTGTTTTTGGTTCAAAATCTCTTTGTTTCTGAGCGAACGATCACTATCCACAACAATCGGGTCGCCCTCTATGCCATCCTCGTGTCAAAAACCCTTTTCAACTACTTTAAAATTCAAATTTCAACAGAGCTGACCTGGTCGCTATAACCGACAAATGCAAAACTATCAAAAAGAAACATTTCTCATAAAATTGTGGCTTTTCATTTATTAACTACTTTTGAGTTTCTTGATCTTTCTTTTTGAAGACAAATTGAAATTAGGGAGGAGTCTATGTTAGGATTACATCTTGAAACTCTCCGAATACATGAAGGATTGAAGGATCAACGATAATACATAACTCTACATCACAAGAAGAAATATTCAAAGCAAAATTCTCAAAGCTTTCATTTTCAACATTCTTGTTATAATAAATTTTCAAGTCACCACTTTCTACACCTTGCTTATTGTGCTTTCTTTCTTGAATACACTTGCACTTTTGAGTTGTAATATTTCATTCAAAGTGTAATCTTTATTTTATTTTTAAAATCATCCAAAACAAGATATACTTGTTATGTATTCTCTCGGTAAGAACACACTGTCTGATTCACTGGTGTTGAGAGTTTGGTGCTCTTCATTGTTGTAAGAAGTGTTTGGTGCTCCTCATAGCGCTGTTATGTTAAGAGTGTGGTGCTCTTCAAAGTAAAGGTTGTAATAATTTGATATCTATTAATAAACTTTTTTCTTTCGAATTCACTCGACATCCCCGGTGGTAGTAGACGATACCCTAAAAGCTGGTTGAAGCGACTATAAATCATTGTGTGCGGATTTATTTTCTCACTTTTATTTTCATTTTTTTCATATTCGAAAAAGGAGGACATAATCGAAAAAATTGGGAAAATCTATTCACACCCTCGAGATTTTCGTGAGCCATTTCGACTAACACATGATTCATTACTATGATTCTGCATCAAGATAATTAGCCTCACACGACTATGGCCACTTAAATGACTCAAAACAACTGGGATGAACACCTAACCTATAAAATATAACAAAAACAACTCAAAGTAAAAACAACACAAAATCTCTAGCTCCATGGCTTCAAATCAATGGTATAAAAACCAACTTAACATTGTTGAGCATTAGCCGAGATATATTTATCTTTCATGACAGAGAATCGCCTCCTTCACTCAAACCTAGTCTATTTACGGGTTACTACTCTCAAGTTCTAATGTTAGATTTTGCTTATTTGTAAATTTTTTTGTTCTCGATTTGTAATTAGCCATTGTTGAAGGCTTCATGATTCTATAAACCATTGTAATCAATAATTTTATGTTTCTCTCCATCTAAACTTTCGCACACTACAACATAATGTCAGTATTATATATGTAACATTCATCAACGTGTTGATTGACCAAATGAAATCTGAGAATGAAACCAAATCAATTGATACCAAGTCTATAAATGACAATCATATTTCTTATTCCACTTTTACATCCCCATTTGGATGAATAACATGTATTCATGCATTAAAATAATCAACTAACACATATTTATCTTATAAACACGTGCCATTTATCCAACAAGTGTTAAGAAAGTGAAAAAAAAAATCTATAGCCGTAAATTACTATAAAAAAATCACTCAATGTTTTTCATGAATAAATATCCATACGTGCTTGAAAATTCATTCATGATTTTTAGACGAGTAAGTTTATTCCTAAATATAATTATGGTTGGTAGTTATTTTTCAATTAAGTTTTGAACAAACCGTTTCTAAAAGTTCATCCAAGTACAAATTTATGGTTTCTAATGTTCTTCTTACATTTTTACTAAAAATGACATGAAAATAACTACTTCATCCGCTCCAATTATATAATTCAGCTTTTACTTTTCACACGTTGTAAGAAAATATTGAAATTACAAATATGCAAAATATTTACTTGATTTGTCCTTATTTAATAAAGATAAAAACTGGGGTTAATTGCCTCGATGGGTCTTTTTTCTGGGGATGTATCCAACTCGGGCCGCTTTTTTTTTTTTTGTAATTTCATGCAATCGTGGCATTTTTATAATATTACGGGCCGTTAAAAAGTATTATTTTTTCCCCTAAAAAGTATTAGTAGTACATCCAAAAGATAAGAATCCCCTTTAAACAATATTTTTAGTAGCCATCATTAAAAATATCGATTTTTTGCTTCAAAAGATTAGTAATCCATCTAAAATATATTAATTGTATCTTGAAAAGATAGGCAAATGACGAATATTAGGCAACCTCAAAAGTATTAGTTTTTCCTTGAAAAGTAAATATTAGTAATCCTCCCAAAAATATTAGTAACCCGTTGAGCAGTTTTTTTAGTAATCCTAATGAAAACTATTGATTTTTCCCACAAGAAAATTAGTATTCCCCCCTAAAATGTATTAATAATTTTAATTAAAAGTATTAGATTTTTCGATTAAATATATTTTAGTGTTTCTTTAAAAGTATTAGTAGTCTCCCAAAGAGTATTTAGATTCTCCTAAAGAGTATTAAAACAGCCACAACGTCACACATGCTGGATTAATCTGGACATCGTATTTTGATCCGTCTAATGATTGTGACCCAGCTAGATACTTTGACAGATATTAACACTTTAATGAATAGTATAAATCATAAAATACATATTAAACAGGTTATAAAAGCAAAAGAATAAAATAAGTACTTTAAATATGAAAAATATACTATATATTCTATATTTCAAAAGAATAATCGACTATATATTTAAGATTTTGGGAATATAACTTTAGCAAAATGCTCAAATAACTATTGAGATTACATCCATATCTTTATTCTAGGAAAGATATCGGGGATCCTAATTGGATTGAAGACGATCTCGGGATTGCATCTAATATAGAAAATCCAATTATATAGTGATTAGATATATCATTTTATATTCTCTCCATATATTATTAGTAGTAGAGACATTAGACGCTCCTCATGGAATATCGTAAATCTCTCTCCTAAAATTTCTTCTACGATTTTCTTCTTGAAGCATCATCAAAGTTCTCCAAGGGTTTAAGCGTAGACAAACTGCTAAATAACTCTAAGTTATTTTTACACCAACGAAAGACGCGATCATGATCTTGCTTGTGGTTCAAACTGGCGCACGGGGTATGCTCGTGGTTTCTTGGTTCAACAAAAGGCGTTGAGACGGGTTTAATCCAAGATCGGGCCAGAGTTTCGTGAGACCAGCTCAACTGCCATTTCGATCCACAGCCTCTACTTCAACAGTATACCGATCCACTCTATACGTAAATATATAAATTATATTTTTCGCCCATATTTGCTAACAAAGTGGTATCTTATCATTAAGGCCTCGATCTCGCCTGTGATGATGATTCGAGTTTGATGATACATGTAATTTGATTTTTATTTAAAAAATTTGAATATGTACTTTTTCCGCTTTTATGCATGCATATCGTGTCAAATTCAGATCTCGGAAGACGATCAACTTGATATATTGTGTATGTAAAACTAATTTTAAATACCAAGGAGTTATATGCGTTTCTAAGTTTTTTTTGGAGAAAACAAATTTCTTGCATTAATTTTCGTGCCTTTACGAAATTTGATTCATACTGCTCAAGTGCTCAACCGCATGTGAGCGTGAGTGCAATTTTTGATTCATCATGTGAGAGCGTTAAATTGCGCATGCAGATCGTTAGCTGCATGTTCTTTATAAAAATAAAATTTATATTAGTTTTCACAAGACATTTTCATGGGCATTTTTCTCAAGGAATTTCGGATATTTGCTTTTTTCTCACGCTTATGATGTTGAAAAAAAGATTCATAGCCACACGGGCGAGAGTTTGACGCGGGCATTATTCGGGATGTCATGCAGCATATTGGCTACTACGTGATTGTATGATCAAGCGATGCTGGGCAAAATCATTTATTTAATAAAAAATATTGGGCGGGATTGGTCTAACTTAGTTTTCGCGACATTAAAAGAGTTGCATTTGTTTTTGTGCATTATTATTTTGTTATAGTATTTAATGCATGTTAAATATTTTTAATTTAGTGCTAAAAAAATTATATTTTTGTGCATTGAGGTGCAAACAAATATATTCTATGTGATTTTTAATTTATGAGTACATGCTTTATTAATCAAGCATGTATGCAATGTTTTTTTTTGTGTCGCAATTAATTTTATTTATGTGATATGAATTATCACGTGTTGGAAATGAATGGACACTGCATACAGTGCTCATGTATGTGAATGTTTACTATTTTATATTAATATTATTTGTAGTAGTTAATTTTTGACAACGGGTCGTGAATTCTAAGATCCTCATTTATTTTTACTTTTTCTATTGATGTAGCAGTCTTGAAAAAATATGTATTTTTTTTTTTTTTTTGAGACATGTATTTACTGAGCCGATTTTGGAGGCTATGTAACATCAATTTTACGAGGATATTTTATATTTTACCACCATTGCATAAATTATCTCCACATGATGATCAGATAAGCCAATGTCGCCTACGGGGCTATTTTTTTGTTGTGAATTATTCATATCGCATGGTTGCATGCATGATTTATTTTTGGACATTGATAATTTTATTCATGGATCAATAGTTGTATTGTGATCTTCAATTCTATGAGACGACATTAACCCTGTGGCAAATTTTCGATCTCTATCAATTGACCAAGAAATAATAAATATTACTTGGATACGTAATAAAAGTTTTAGATCAAGAATAACTCAGGCAATTTAATGAAACATTTTTTGACCAATTCACCAATTTTAGTTTAGCCAATTTAATATGAGGATAGACAAGGTATCCAATATTATCAATTTAACTTAGACGTTTGACAATATTTTTGTGATTAATGAAAGTATTTGCACTTTATTTGTTTGGGTTTCAAATGTAAGAACTAATTGTCAATAATCTTAGCTGAGATGCCGATGGTATACCTATGGATTAAGAATTAAGTTTGTTTAATTTGTTTAAGCTGCAAAATTTAAGAATTTAATAAAAGAGTTTAAGCTTCTATTTTTGGAATATGAGCTTACTCACAAGTAATAACCTAGTTTATCCAAACTCGCTATTTAAGTTAAATTAACGATATTAGTAATGTTTTGATTAATGAAAATTGCTATCTAGAGACCGATTATAAAAAAGTTGAGAAATACACAAGTAAGTGCAATTTGTCGCTTATGTCGACCGACATAAAAACCAACTCGGGTGAATGTAGGAACAAACATAATGTAATTTCAATGCAGAGCAAAAGCTAAAACTAGAACTATGAATTGATACATAAAATGACAAGATGTGTCACCTATTAATGAGGTAATTAGGTGATAAATAAATATTAAGTGTACTTATGAGACAGAATTTACTCGTAATTATTGTTAGTCCATGGCTACGATAAATCAGAGGTGGTGATGATTATGCCGATTTTTCGCAAATCGCCCTTTTTCGAATGAACAAGTAAATGACAAGAATGTAAATGTGAAATTAAACAACACTTCCGATTTAAAGAGGTTCAACCCACCTGGGGCCTATCCTCTACCACCCCAAGATTCCTGGACGGATTTCAAAAGAAAAAGATTTTATTAATTTCCAAAATTAATACAACACCTTGGAGGATTACCACAATCCTCTTACAACACCTTCAAGATTACACAATCTTCCTTCACCACCTTTGAAGAGTACCACACTCTCCAAACACCTCACCTAGATCACCCAAGTATCTTTACCATTAAGAATACCACAAGTGATGTCTTCAGGTTCAATGATGGACAAAATTCAAGATTACAACTCTACGAAACCAATACAAAGATTAAGTGCAAGTGTAATCAAGAATCAAAAGCCTGTGACTTCAAAGATGTGCAAGTGAAAGTACTTTTTATTACAACAATAATGTAAAAAATGAAAGTCAACAATTCACAGATTTCTTATCAGGTATTTTGCTTGTACGTGTTGTATGTCGCGCTTTCTTCAATTCATCCTCTATTTATACAGTTTTACCAATATAGCCCCAACATAGGCTCCTTCCTTCACTTTTGTCTACAAAAAAGAGGATCACAAGATGTAGAAATATCAGACAAAAAATGAAAGTAAATCTTGCCGATAAGATTGCAACAAGGTTGGAATTTTTGCTGTCAAAATACCATAGTATGCACCGTTGCCCTGTGAATAAGATTTTGAACGCTTTGAAAAATAGTGCCATCCGTGCACGGTCGGCCGGGTCGCACCGGCCGACGCGGGTGCAACCGATCGCTTCTAGGGCGCGACCTGGGCCTACCGCTTGACCGTCCCCTTCGCTTTTAAGAGTTCAGATTGTCTCTTCAATATTCTTTGCTTCGTGCACGCCGACGCCACACGGCCGACTTCCAATTTTAAATGTCATCCGATTTTTATCAAAAATAAACTTCAAGAAATACTCCAAAAACTTAGTAAAAATATTTTAAAATCACTTGGGAGTATTTTGACATCATTTAGAAACATAGTTTTGGTGTAAAAACCACTTACAAAACGATCAAAAGTGTCTGCTCCATTTTTATCTTAAAAATAAATTCTAAGAAATACTCCAAAATTAGCAAAACATTTTAAATCATTAGAGTATTTGGACAACATTTATTAACATTGTTTTGGTATAAAAAACTCATTTAAATATAATCATCAAAATCTTGATAAAAATATTTATCTAACAAACTCCCTTTTGATGATTACAAACCAAAACAATTTTTAAAGTTGATTTTAAAACAAAACAAATTTTCCTGCCTAAAACATCAATCCATTATAAGCAAGATTCATCATAAGTACAAATACACAAGGATAGAGCAAAGATTTTTCAAAAATTATTTTTGCACAAGCTCCCTATCAATATGCATATCAAGAACAAGTATACAAGCAACAACTAAAAGCCTTAAAGCTTAGCTTTTACAACTTAAGCTTGAATATCATGAGCTTATAAGCTCCTCCTCCACAAAAATCATCATTAGTCAAGTATAAAAGTCCATAATACATCACATGGACCAAGTATAATCCATAGCTTTTGCTTTGAAGATTTTTTAGCTTATAGCTTTTCTCATGAGCTTATTTACGCTTTCTTTGAACTTATGAGTGTTTTCTTGTTTCTCCCCCTTGAATCATCAAAAATAATGTTAGACGATAAAAACAACATACAATTATATCAAAGTGCGCACTATAGATTATTTATCGAGCATATTGAGCATTTAAGCTAAATTCGAATAAAAGGGAAAATTGCTCATTTGATTTGTAAAAGCTCATTTGATTGATAAAACATGATCTCTATAAACTTATAAGACTTTTCAAATCAAGAGAATCATGTAGGTGATGAGTTTTTCATCAAATATTTTGTCAACACTCGCGCGAGCATCGATTAAAACAAAAGAAATATAACGCCTTTGTGATTCGCTTAAGCCAAAACATTTCATCACCAATTTCAATACCAATATTCATTCATCATCAATCATCATAAACAAATATATTAATACAAGAATTTCAACAATATATCAAGATACAAGCACATTCTCGGCGGTTCAACCCAATTGAGATAAAAGGAGAAATTCTTACCATCTAATCCAGAAAGATGAACAATGATGATGATAATCGAGCCTCATGAAGTCCAAAATATAAAATGTACAATAAAACAAATTTGAAGTGAAATTTGTGTGCAAAATGAAGGGGACGAAAAATGGACAAAATGAGCCAAATGACGCGATCGAGAACAAACGATTAACCAAATCCTTTTCTCCTGTCGATCGGCGGGAGGTACGGGCGATCGGTCGACGCTGGGCGCATCGCACGGTCGACTTTGCCCCAAATAGACTGGGCCTTTTCATTCCGCTTTTCCAAAATCCGAGGTTTGAACCTAAAAATCCGATTTTTCACCCCTAAGTTTTAAAAACGCGGCAAAATGCAATCATGTATCTTATTCAATACGCATTATGCGTTTTGTAAAAATATCCGCTAATTGATCTTGAGATGGTACAAAAGATATCTCAATTTTTCGCTTTGAAACACAATCCCTTAGAAAATGATGTCGAATCTCAATATGTTTAGTATTTAAGTAAGAGGATGAACCGGCTTGGAGCAATATTTATAGCGATATATTATCACAAAAGATAGGAACACTTTCAAAAAGAACATTTATAATCCGCTAAAGTTTGTTTATCCAAAGAAGTTTCTGTGTACAACAAAAATGCCACTTGAAATATATTCGCCGGGCCGCTGAAAGTGAAACACAATTTTGTTTCTTTGAAAACCAAGAAACTAGGCAATCACCTAGAAATTGACATGATCCTAAGTACTTTTCCGATCATCAATATTTCCCGATAATCCGAATCACTATAACCTTTAAGAGAAAAATTTTCATTCTTCGATAGAATAAACCATATCAATAGGCTTTTCAAATATCGAAAAATCCTTTTTCGCACTCATATGGGATTCTTTTTGGGATTACTTTGAAAAAACGCAGCACATATGCATACGACATGAAGAATGTCCGCCTACTTTGTTAAACAAAGTAAACTACCAATCATACCGATACTTGATTCATCAACCTGGGCTTTTTTCATCTTTTGTCAATCTTGACGCTTGTAGCCATCGGGGTAGAAACGGTTCTTCCTTCTTCAATTCCGAACTTCTTCAAAAAGTTCTTTGCATACTGATTGTGAGATGTATATTCCTTCTTGGCATCGCTTAATTTGAAGTCCAGGAAGAAGTTGAGCTCCCCCATCATGCTCATTTCAAATTCACTCGCATTAACTTAGAAAATTTCGCACAAGGATTCATTAGTAGCACCAAAAAATAATATCATCAACATAAATTCTGTGCATTAATAGTTGAATCTTGCCTTTTTCAAAAACAAAGAGAGTAGTATCAACTTTACCTCTTGAAACCATTTTGCAAAAGAAAAGAGCTGTTTATCATACCATGCATGCCGGGTGCTTATTTCAAACCATACAGTGCCTTTTAAGTCTATAAACATCATTAGGCCTAGAGAAATTTTCAAACCCCTGAGGTTGTTTTATATAGACTTCTTCTTGAATAATACATTTAAAAAATATGATTTTACATTCATTTGGTAAAGCTTGAAATTTTTAAACCAAGAATAGTAAATACGACATAGCTTTCTAAACGCATACTACTGCAGAAAATGTTTCATCATAATAAATACCTTCTTCTTGACAATAACTTGAGCTACTAACCTTGCTTTGTTTCAACAATATTGCCTTTTGGTCATCGAGCTTGTTCCTAAATACCCATTTTGTACCAATAATGGTTTGAGATTGATGACAAGGTACTAATTCAAATACATCATTCCTTTCAAATCGATTCAACCTCTTTCTATAAACCAATCCTCATCTTCAATGGCTTCCTTAGCATTTTTAGGTTTCTTTTGAGATATAAGAGCTTTTCGACAAATTTTCCTCGAGTCATTTTTATAAGGGGATCACCAATAATAAGATTTGGGTGATCTCCTTAAATTTCAATGCTAATGAAGATTCAAGTATCACCTTTATCTTCGAGGAACATTTGAGCTTGAAGGTTGATCATTTTGAGTTTCATTTTGAACAATGGGTTCAATAATATCCTTCTCATCACTTTCATCATTGGATATTCTTTCAACACCCGAAGCTTCATTGAATTTGACACGGATGGATTCTTCAACAACCCCACCAGTCTTATTGTAAACCCAATATGCTTTGCTCTTGGTTGAATAATTTACAAATATTCCTTCATCGACCTTGTGGATCAAGTTTGTCTAATCGATCCTTAGTATTCAAAATAAACATTTACATCCAAATATTTTGAAATAACTAATATTTGGAGTTTTTCCTTTCCAAAGCTCATATACGGAGTTTTATTCATTTTAGATCAATATAAACTCCGATTAATGACATAGCAAGCAGTACTTACGGCCGCCCAAAAGTATTTTTTGAAGTGAAAATTCATTGAGTAATGGACCGACTCATTTCTTGAAGTGTCCGATTCTTCCTTCGGCCATCTTATTTTGCTGAGGTGTCCTCGAGTCAAACCCAGACTATATCCCTGTTTCACAAAAGACTCTAAATTCGCGTCAAATTCTTCACCTCGATCACTTTGAATAGACTTGGGTAAGATTCTTCCTTTTCATTTTCAATAAGTCTACACAACTTAACAAACTCATTAACGGCATCGCTTTTATTTGTAAGAAATAGAGCCAAGTATATCTAGAAAAATCATCAACTATAACAAAAGTGTAATGTTTTCCCACTTAGACTCGCTGTCAGACAATATCCCCATACAAATCAAGATGAAGCATTTTGTAGGGGCTGGCAGTGGAAATTTCATTTTTGGGCTTAAACTACTTAACTAATTTGTTCTTTTTCGATATGTCACATAAGCCAAGATTTTCAAAATTCAATTCGCTATCCTTTACATGTCGGGTTTTTGTAAAATAGTTTGCAAACTTTTGTATCCAACATGTCCAAGTCGCCTATGCCATAAACTAGTTAAATCATTATTGGCATACAAGACAAGAAACATTTTGACTAACCAAATCACTTGTGCAAATTTTGTAAAGATTGCTTTTCTAATTGCTTTCACAAATAATTTTATCATTTTTGAAATAAGGCATTTTTCTTTATTAAAAACAACATTATAATTTGAATCACAAAGTGGCTAACACTTATCAAATTGAACTTAAGCCCTTCTACTAAAAGAACATTACTAAGAGAAGGAAGAGTTACCAATTTCTCCATTTCCAAGAATTCTTCCCTTCGCCATTGCCGTAAACATGACCATACCTCTTCGAGCTTGATGTTGGTAAAAGTTCTCTCTTTCCTGGCATTATATGGCGTGAACATCCACTGTCCACGAGCCATTTTTGAATCTTCCATTGTTGTTATAGCCCCTATAACCTACAAAGAAATTATTTTTAGTACCCTATAATTTTGGTCCATGGGGTTAAATCCTTGAGACCTTTAGGTCTCCAATAGCTAAAATTATTCTTCAATTTACAATTGCTAGCATAGGTCCATTCTTACCACAATAAAAACAAGTAATAATATTTATGAGGACTACTAAAGACGCATAAATGTTTGACCTTTGTTTTTTTTTTCTTAAAAGCATTTTGAAGTGTTCATTCTTACCACAATAAAAACAAGTAATAATACGATGACTACTAAAGACGCATAAAGGTCGGACTCTGGTTTTTTTCTTAAAAGATTTTGAAAAGGTTTGTAACTAAGTCCTAACTTAGAATGCTCACCTCTTGTGCATCTAAGATTTTGACTTTATCCGTTTTCTAAATTGAATCGATGCACATCCTTTTTCAAATTTTCAATTATTATGAGCGTTTATTTTTCTAAGCCAAGAGTACTAGACCATAAAAAGAGTAATAAGATGAGCCTTATCAAGAGAATCATAAGAAGTAAATAATTTATCTTTTCTAGTTTAAGCTCTTTATGCTCCTTTTTCAAATTTTGTATTTAACAATCAAATTTTGAAACTCATTTTGCAATTCATCAAAAATCACATCAGAATTCATCAACTAGAGAATAAGATGAAGCAGAGCGCACTTCGCATTTTCATCGCTTCATACGCCATAAGACCATGTTCCTCGATTCTTCTTCCTCACGATTGTTTCAAGTAATTCATCCCAAGTTTTGACGTCCGATGAATTTTTTTTTTTTCTAGTGCTTTTTCTTCTTTTTTGTTCCTTCTTCCGCTAATTTGGGCAATCGCTATGTAGTGCCCTAATTTTCCGCGATTTGAAACAGAATTGTCTCTTGGCTTTCTTGCTTTATTTTGTTTATAATTTTGCAAATTTTCTAACAAGAGTCACTGCTTTCTTCATCATCCTCATCACTAGCATAATAAACATTATTAAAGATGCCTCTTTAATATTTTTGCATCTGACCAGATTTAGAGGCTGGGATGGTTGAGAATTTTTCCTCTCCTTAAGATATACTTCATAAATAAGGAGGTTCCCAATGAGCTCATCAAACTTGAGTGTCTCAAGATTTTGAGCCCGTGATTGCCATCACCTTTTCGACCATGAGCCGAAGGGCATTTAAGACTTTGGTCACCTTATCTTCTTCTGAGAGGACCTTTCCAAGAGCTACAAGAGGATTGACAATGTTGTCAAGCCTTTCCACCATTTTTAATATGCTTTCACCATCATGCATATTGAAGTTTTCAAAGTCTTTCACAAGCATTGTTTTTCTTGCTTGCTTCATTTTTTTTGTCTCTCAGATGGTTTCTAATTTTTCCCAAACTTCATGTGCCGACCGTATGCCTCTTATGCGATTATATTCATGGCGGTAAGAGAGCAATGTAAATGTTTAAGGCCTTACCGTTTAAAGAGAAAGTCTTCTTGTCATTTTCTATCGTATTCCTTGAACGGCTTGGGAGTCGTGGTACCATCCTCCAATTTTGTTGTTGGTTGAGCAACTCCTTCAATGACTACATTCCAAATATCAAATCCGCACTCCTTGTAGAAAGACTCCATGCGGTCTTTCCAAAAATGCATAGTTGTTACGCTTCTAATAGTGGTGGCTTGTTGGTGGAGGCGCGATGGTGAGATAAGCTTCATTCGTAGCCATGGATCTTTCCTCTTACTCAGAACGAGCCAGCCAAAGTGGTTTCGCCCGATACCACTTACAGTCCAAGTGGCTACTTATAATCTGCAGGGGTGAATAGATTATGCCGATTTTCCGCAAATCGCCTCTCTTTTCGAATGAACAAGTAAATGACAAGAATGTAAATGCGAAATTAAACAACACTTGTTGATTTAAAGAGGTTCAACCCACCTAGTGGCATATTCTCTACCACCCCAAGATCTCCTGACGGATTTCAAAAAAAGAAAAGATTTTATTAATTTCAAAATTAATACAACACCTTGAGGATTACCACAATCCTCTTACAACACCTTCAAGAAGATTACCACAATCTTCCTTCACCACCTTTCAAGAGTACCACACTCTCCAAACGCCTATCACCTAGATCACCCAAGTGTATTCTTACCACAAGCTAATACTCACAAGGATGTCTTCAGGTTGAATGATGGACAAAATTCAAGATTACAACTCTATGAAACCAATACAAAGATTAAGTGCAAGTGTAATCAAGAATCAAAAAGCCTAGACCTCAAAGATGTGCAAGTGAAAGTACTTAAAGTTATTACAACAAGAATGTAAAAATGAAAGCTTGAACAATTTGCGCATTTCTTGTTGTGTATTTTGCTTGTATGTGTTTTATGTTGTGTCTTCAATTCATCCTCTATTTATAGGGAAGTCTTCACCAACATAGGCTCCTCAAGTCCCAACATAGATCCTTCCTCTTCACTTTTGTCTATAAAAAGAGGATCACAAAGATGTAGAAATATCAGACAAAAATGAAAAGTAAATCTTGCCGATAAGTGATTGCACTGCTGGAATTTTTGTCAAAAATACCATAGGCGACTGGTTGCCCCGTGAATAAGATTTTGAACATTTTGAAAAATAGTGCGATCCGTGCACGAGTCGAGGGGGTCGACTGCCGACAGGGGGCAGCGACGCCGCCCAGTAAAGATGCGACCGGTCTGGCCCCCTACTTGACCGGTCCTCCTCTTCGCTTTTAAGAGTTCGAATGTCTGCTTCAATATTCTTTGCTCGTGCACGGCCGACGCTTGGGATGCATTTGGCCGACTCCAATTTTAAATGTCATTCGATTTTTATAAAAAATAAACTTCAAGAAATACTCCAAAAAATTAGTAAAATATTTTAAATCATGGGAGATTTTGACAACATTTATAAACATAGTTTGGTGTAAAACCAATTTACACAAAACGATCAAAAGTGTTGTCCATTTTTATCGAAAAATACATTCTAAGAAATACTCCAAAAATTAGCAAAAATATTTTAAATCATTTAGAGTATTCGACAACATTTATTAACATTGTTTTGGTATAAAACTCATTTAAACATAATCATCAAAATCTTGATAAAAATATTTATCTAACAATTATAATCGATTTAAGTTTGACGATTTAATTAATTTCTTATTTTTTCGCTAATATTTCCAAATCTCTCCACGGTGGATTGTAGATATCGTCGATTTTGCATGTGGTTTGAGATTGAGCAAAATGTGTATAACTATTATCGGGTTTTGCAAACATATAGAGTCACAAGAAGAGTGAGGCTAAAAAGAGTCACCTCAAGCTCAATGCTTGTGTGAGCAACTTGATGTGTCATGTAATCTTACTCGTATAAATGCACTTGTAAGATATTTGAAAGGAGAAGACTTGTCTATCTTTTTCTTTGTGATGCTTGGCTTTAGATAGTATTTCTTTTAGGTCTTGTATTGATATTGTGGCACGTGAGGTTAGGAGGACGACCATTAGCCTGGGTGAGGCTTTATTTGCCTAACCACAAGTGCAAATCTCCCCTCTCGCAGATAAATATTTTCCATCGTGATAAGCTTAAAAGAAGAAGAATGATGATTACTTTTCCTTTAAAGCTAAGTCCACTAAAATTGCAAGTGTACGTATGAGTTTGAGGCACAAATTAATGCATTATATTTTTCTTTTATTGCTATCTATGATATAAGTTAAGACATCCCCACTCTCACCGGGCTTAGAAACGCCAAATTGTTTTGAGTGATTCTTAGCAGATGGGAGATGTACTAATAGGAGCAAAAATAACGCACCTAATTAGTTTGGACACATAGTTGAAGGAAATAAAGTTGCAAGTCAATGATAGTTCTAAACACTCCGCAACTATACGGAGCTTGCAAAAGGCGGACAATCACTTCAAATGGCAGATTTATGACGGGCGCAAATTGATTTGTGTATCTTGTTGCCGCTATATCATAAAACATTGTCTCCAAGTGATTCTTCAACCTTATATGAGCTTTAGTTTGGTAACAAGCACAAATTATTGGTTCCATGTAAGTCCAAGAATGCTCACGGAGAATCAAGTCTCACGACTTGTGCTCTCAAAGGGATTTTCTGAGTATATATGAAGTCTAAAGAGATCTTAAAACTATGCAAGTTGCAAGATCTTTGGCGAGGATGTTATATTTTATACTCATATAGTAATCACTAGATAAATGAGACTGTCTCACACGCAGAGATTCTCAAACTTCCACGAGTAAAAGGAGTGAATATGAAATATCCCCACCATATATGAGATTGAGTGGGTATCCTTTACAATTACATTTGTGGATGTTGATGAGTCGATATAATATGTGACTTCACTCTGCTTCCTGCTGATAGTTGTTGCGAAGTGAAAAGATTAGTCTTAATGACTAAGAATAATTCTAAGAGCTTGTTAATCTTCTGCCTCGATGCAAGACCATTTGAAACATGTGGTTTCTAAGGTCAAAATGCAATATAGATGGGTTGATTAACATGTGTGTAGCTCTCCATCTAAATATTTACTCCTGCTTAGTAAGATCAGCTTTAATCTTTTGGAGATGTTCTCCTGCTGGGAGATCGCCTCAATTACATTGTTATCTATTACCGCCACTTTGTCTAGATTTGTCCCGGATACCTGATGTTGACATAGTTCAATGAAAGTTGAATATCACCGATGAATTCAAGAAGTGAGTAAGAGCGCATTAATTGTCGATCGCTGTTACGCGATTGAAATAGTCATCATCGATTTCATCAAGCTATCATTTCGATAGCTCACGATGGTCAATTAACTACCGAACATATGTATGAGTTGTATCTCATTGTATTGGCAAAAATGTGACGACTCGAAAGAACATTGAGTTATCGCCATCAGTTGGTTGTCTTAACACTCCATGGTCAAAGATCATATTCTTAGTCAAGAAACCATATCTTCAAGAAGAAAAGAAATGCTAGCTAGTTTTTGTAAGCACGGCTCGAATGTTTGATATGCGCTATGTGTGTACCAGAAGTTTAATACTTAACAGGTGATTGGTAAGAGGATATAAAGTGATCCATGCGCCTATTGTGATGCCGATATGTAAATATTTAGATATCTTTAACAGATTTCCTATGATTTGCTGAAGCAAATTTGGCATCTGAAATGAGACGCGCTGCCGCATACATCCATGATGTATATTGTTGTCTTTGTGATAGTAAAACCAATTTGGTGTATGGTTTGGGCGCTAAACACGGATGGTAGACCAAACATATTTACTTAAAGTTTTACTTCACTTAAGAGTTTTTACGCATAATTAATATTGTTCTGCAGATACTTATGAGCTGTGGGCGTCATCCTTTTAGACTTTTTTTTGGAGATATGCTCCAAAGGCATGAGCCATTAGTGGGTTAAGTAGAATTGATCGTATGCCTATGAGAACATATTGCGGATTAACGACAGATATGTTAGATTCTCATTATGTTTGCTTGACATCAATTTGTGAGTCATTACCAGATTTTGACAATTTCACATCGCAATCGTTTACTAAGCAGAGCAGCATGATGAGATTTAAAAGATTGTCATGATAATGAGGTTTTAATGACGCTGGCCAGAGTAAAGTGATGTAAGGTTAATAAAGATAATTGAAGGCCGCTAATTCAGAGGTTAAGATGCTGAGATTCAGCTTGATCGACATAAGTATGTCCAAACTCATAAAGTTGGTTTAGAATAATGTGCGAATCCATCGCATGACACTTTCGGGAGGACTACGCAAGACGCAGCTCCGACAATTAGGCTTAATGCACTAACATTCGGTAAGGATGTCTGTGAGCGGATATCTAAATCGAAAGTGGAGTCCATCATGGCATGACCACCACATACGCCGAGGATGATCAGCCATGGGAAAGCCGATCACCGGGTCCCCGTCACACCGTGATTCCATATTATTTTCTCAGAATTTACGGGACTTTGACTCACGCCACAGGTGTAAGCTGATGTGATGCTACTTTAGCACGGCTCCAATGACTTTCATGTGTGATTCTGGTCGTTTGAGACGTTTGCGAAAGTCACGAATGTTTAATCGGCATGTGGGGCTTCTAGGAAGAATTAAAATCGTAATACACTATGTTCTATGATTCATACCAGGGGCGACTATGTTTAAAATGCGTTTAATAGTCATGAATATAGAAACATATCTTCGACAGTTTAGCATGCTCTATTTATTTCAATGGTGATCTGTAGATGTCGACCGGGTGCGACCACTGCTCAGATACATAGCTAGTTAATAGTTGTGTGGTTAGCAGCATTGGTGATGACTTAATATAACTCTCCTCACCTATGCTGCTTGGTCGCACGCCGCCTCATATGAAAAGGAGACTTAGAGATGAGAATATTATGCGATTTGAATCAACTGGGATCGATATACGAAGGAGATATCGAGATTACATCCATATATTTTATTCTGTGAGATATTGGGATCCTAATCGATTAGCATGCATCTACTACCCATAGAAAGATCCATTTATAATAAAGATCAGGATGTATCGCTTTTATATTATTTCCTTATTATTATTAGTGACATTATATCGCCTCCTATGAACATCGTAAATCTTTCTCCTAAAAATTTCATTTGCTTTTCTTCGAGCATCACCAAAGTTTCCAAGGGCTTTGGTATGTGGCACAAATTAAGTATATAACCTAAAGAGTTATTTTTTACATACCCAACGCAGAAGCGCGATCGCGGATCTTGCTTGTGGTTCAAACTAATGACCGTGGGTATGTTCGTGAGCCGGGTTCAATGTTAATGCTTGAGACCTGGTTTAACTAAAGATCAAATGAGGCTGCGTAGTGACCTCAATCCTCGCTATGTGGATCGGTCAGCCCATTGGGTCAGTATACTGATCCACCTATGCATGACCTGCAAGATTTACGACCTATGCAGCCAACTTGTGCAAGGATGTGGATCAAGAGATCAGTACCCACATATGTTCTAGATCCCAATGGGATGATACACGAAAGTAACTTTTCTTAAGCCTGGGATCATACATACTCCCTCCATCCCACAAGATAGCCACAATTTTTCTTTTTTCGTCTATTCTTCAAATTATAGCTTATTTCCGTATTTGAGAGTATTAAATTACACAACAATGTAATTAAACTACCCTTTATTTATTTCTTAATTTTGTTTGAGACCAATAATGATATACTCCCATTTAATGTGCGGCAAAAGAGGTTAATACGGATAAAGCATTATGCATCCCAATTATATTTATCAAGCTTTTCAATCACAACAAATACCTCTACTGGCTTCATTCATTTGGATCGAGGAATAATAGACACGATTTACCAGTGGTCTGTATTAAGATGCAGGTGATTAACACTACAGATTCGCTGTAGATACTTGAGCGCTAAAAATTAGAATGAATTATCCAACATATATATATATGATAAATATACTTAACATGCTTATCATCGTGAGATCAAAAATTGTATCAATATTCATACTAAATTAAATATTTCTTAAATACATCAATAAATTCTAACATGCATACTCGCTAAGCAGAGCTAGTGTGTAAACCTCAAATACCTGAAAAACCAATAATATGTGTGCAATTAATAATAATTTGTATCTCCTATGTTTACAAAAAAACCAAATAAAACAATACAAATCCCCAATAAAATTTCAAAATTAAAAGATTGCTCTAACAACTCAATAAATGTTCATAAATAAAGCCAAAACCTACAAACCAAAAAAAAAAATATCCAAAACAAAAAATAGTAATAATATCAATAATATTACCAAAATTGTGTTTTGTTGTCTCTGCTTTTCTTTAATTACCTAATTATTTTTATATATGTGTATTATTCTCTCATATACTAACATACGATCAACTTTTAAAATCTAAACAACGCTGTTCTATGACGACTTTAAATATCAAATAATATTTATATGCACTTTTTTTAAAAAATTATCGCATTCTTTCAAAAATTGGCTTGATCCGCCATCGCTAGCTTATTCCACAATTTTAAGTATTATGATATATATCAAGATCTACACAATAGTTTATTCAAACTTAAATGGCCAACTATGAGCTTGGTATTTACAACAAAATTTATCGATCAATAATTTCAGCCGAAACAAAACACAAAACACTTCAAATACTACACACACATATAATATTACATACATATACATGATTTGGTTCAAATGAGACCAATATCCCTGGCAGAGACCGTGAGACATAATCCGCACATTCATTACATTTATCGACGGTATAGATTTAATCCAATTTTACGTATGTTTATTGTGGAAAAATCGTCGGTGCCGTTATTTCGTAATTGTACAAAAAACCGCCAATCATGTTAATTGTGATAGACCGCCTTTATTATCGCTTATTAACGAAGAACCGCCTAATCATGTTAATCTTGATTCTGCCAGAAATGATTTTCGCTTTTGATTATGAATGCAGACTAGTATACGTTGGTAATGAATACTAATTCATTAATGCATCGAAAAAACCCATATACAAAATGAAAAATTCTTGCATACATTTATAAACAGCAATACGCACCAACTCCGGCACAAC
>JABTTQ020000276.1:0-205847 GCA_016081115.2 Rehmannia glutinosa
CAGTTACGTATTGCTGCATCATACGCTCCAAAATCAAGACGAATATGCCAATCCGGGGAGAGTCGTGATTCGCCAAACTTCTACATGGCGGTAGAATCTAAAAGCTTCTAATCGGGACAATATGGCCTTGTCGCTGCTTCAAATTTCCCATGGACTATTTCCTTTTCATCCATTTTATAAAGATGTGATACACAAACACACTTTATTAGTTTGATTAGTGTCTGCGAGACCAATGCATTTATTCGCGGTACACATTCTTAAAAACTTCGATGGATTTAGTTTTGATATAATGCGTTTTCAACATGCAAATTGGTACCCATTAGGTAAAACCATTGTTGCATTCACGAGGAGCCATCTAATCTCCAGCGGGATGGATATGGTTTTGCTTGTACATTGCACAATATCACGCTTGAGAAATATATTTTATCGATCGATATTGAGTGTTTGTTGCACTATCCAGTAGACAATAGTCATTTTTACGGTATTTCCTATGTACACCTAATATAACAATGTAAATTAATGTCGTGCAATCATCATGATGATATTATACATATCAAAGTTTGATACAAAACTTGCTTAATACCACAATTTTTTTCCAAATTTGGGTTATTGTATTTTTAGATATTTAGGATTTTTAATTTTTTGGCCCCGATATAAATTTCAGTCTCAATCATTTCAAAGCCCAAACTTAATAATGTTAGCCAGACCCATTTATAAATTTATTATTTATTTTTTAAAATCACTTATCCGATTTCTAGAAAACTTAAATCTGCGAGAAAAATCTTTAATTCAAATTTCAAATTTTCCATTATACTTGTTTTGTTTCTTAATATATTATATTAGATAAAACCAAATATTTTCTTACGAGAATATGGCTTATATCGGATATCTTTAAACCCACGTTCAAATACACTCCCTCAACTCCGCCAGCGTCTTTCCTCCAGTCCGTCTAGGCCTCCCGAATATCTCGAGAACTACTTAACAATTATATACTCAACAATCTCACCTCACGTATATTTTACTCATTCTCTTGCAAATCATCCTCACATTCAAAAAAAAAAAAAAAACACACGCAGCCTCAGGCTCAGTCTTAACTACCCGAGAGTAACTATCTAACCATCCTTACTTTTATCTCTTGTCCCCACACAATCCAACCAATATATATATATATATATATATATATATATATATATTTACAAGAAGAAAAGAACGAACAGCGGGGCCCAAGCCATTTACATCCAACCCTTGAGCCGAAACCATATTAGCGAAGAAAACCAAGAAATTTGAAACTTCAAAAATCCGAAACTTGAAAATCAAAAAATACCCGACACCCACAATCACGAAAAAACAAAAAAATGTTTTTAGAACCCCACTACCTCGGCATTTACTGTGCTCCCTGCGGCGTAAATTGACTTGAGAAATTGTAAAAGTTTGAGAGAGAGAGAGAGAGAGAGAGAGAGAGAGAGAGAGAGAGAGAGAGAGAGAGAAATGACGGTGAGTTGGTGAGAGATTTGAGGAGATTTACAATTTTGTTTTTGCAAGTTAGAAAGCGGTGAAATGGTGAGAGATTTGAGATTTGAGGAGAAAAAATGAATCCCTTTTTCCTTGCCAAAGAGGCAGAACGAGAGAGAGTGCAGAGGGTGAGAGTTTGAAAGATTTAGGTGGGCAGGGAATGGGCTTCTAATTTTTAGAAGATAGGATTTGATTCTTCATTTAACTAAAATTACAAATTTACCCTGCATTTTCCATACCTTCAGCCGTTTTGACAACCTTTAGCATTTTTAAACCTAAGTTTTAATTTTTCATTTCCTTTGTCCTTACCAGAGAGAGGAGCGTGAGTTGGTGCAGGAAGAATAGTTGAGCCCAATTAAGGGATGTTCCCATATTTATCAAAATCTCATATTTACCCAAATATTTATCTTGTTTTTTAATGAAGCTTTTGACTCCCAAAATTCAGATTTTTGACCGAAAATTTCAATTCAATCTTATATATATTTTCAAATATTCAATTCTAGCCCACTCCTTCCTTGTTTATTATTTTTAAGCCAAATTTTTCTATAAACCATTATTTAAGTTATTTTATTTTGTTGAACAAGGAACTCACTCTTACGAGGTCTAGAACTTTCAAGCAAACACGCATTTGGTATTTATGCACTTTATTTGAGGTGGGGTTTATTGCTTTTGTTTCTTTAAATACCATGTTTTAATTTTTAGTTACATGTTCATGATAAATATGATGCGAGACTTTGAGACTGGATCTTAATTGTACGCGAGACTTTGAGACTATTTGTACTTGATTGTCACGAGACTTGAGACTATTTGTACTTCAAGCTGCACGTGAGACTATGATCTTTTTCCATGAATGTTTATGCTCTTTGTTATGCATGTGTATTTGACTTGAACAATTGCTTTGTTGAGTTGACGATAACTCACCCCAAAATTTTAAATTTCATGTTGAGTAGTCCGTCGTGGGCGCTTGGCGGTGAATTGATCATGATAGTGGTTTTATTATCAATTTTTTTATTAGTAGTAGAATTTCTTGAGCGATGTTGGTTCTTTAGTTTTCATATTTATAAATCGTATAATGTTTTAGTTTTATTTCAATTATTTATGAAGGATGGATTTTTTGAAGTTACTTATTTTGATTCTTTGGAAAAATAATGTTGATTTCGTTCAATAAACTTTTAGTCATTTCGTGGATATTATTATGCGTAGTTGCTCTTTCTAAAAATTGTAGCGTTACATTGGTATCGAGTAGATCTACGCTTCTATAGACTTGAAAAAAAAAGGAGAGTGAATTTTTTATAATCTACGATCAAACACTTTCGGCGGTACCACGGGACTTTGAGGTAATTTTTATATTTTTTCCGTCATATTGCATTATGAATTTTGAGCTTTATGTCATGTATTATGCGAACATTTTATTTCATGAGACTTGAGCCTTATGTTAATGTCAATTATTACAAAAATGCATATTATTAATGTTATAAAATGATATACGTCTTCATTTTTGCTATGCTTTGTACTTAAAAATTTTGTGACATTTAAAAATTTTTCTATGGGCTTGATATGTATAGTTTGATAGTGGGCCTCACGAGACCGCTAGAAATGCATTATTTTGTCCCACAAATTTAAAAGGAGCGTATTAGAGATTTTAAGAATTATGAGATATTGACGATAATGATTTGGGAGGCCACATTCTTGCCATGGGAAGGATGTGGAGGCCATAGTAAGCAAGATGGCATCTTTGACTATGTTGGGATCCCATGAAACCGATGGACACTGCCCCGTGAGTGGAAACCTCGTGCGAGCTCTCTTTCTTGAAGGCCACCTTCACTATAGTGCATATGCTCCCATCATTAGCTTTCCGACTTCTGCTTATTTATATGGGATGTGGGAAGCGATAATCGATCCCGAGAAGATGAGATGGAGGAGGATCTGAAGAGGAACCTTGAGATGAAAACTCTAGCAATGCTCGGTGATTTGGCGTAATAGTTAGGATTTCTATTTTTTTAGTTCACCATTTTGTTTCCCGTTTCTGATTTGTTTTTAGATTAGTGCATTCTACCTCTTGAAGGTTTTGAATTGATGATAATGGAAATATTTTGCGTTTTTCTTTTATATTATGGATGCCTTATCTAGTGATGTCTTATCTAGTGATGAGTTGACTTGCAAACTATATTTTTGACTTAGACGCATACCTCGGACGAGTTTTACTAAGTTATGATTATACTTTGACTATAGGAAAATGATTCGAGGCGTAGACCGGGGCTCGAGTTGTTGTACCGCTCACTAACAACAACATGAATCAAACAATGAGGCAAAACCATTATCGGCATGGAACCAAGGGAATGTCGAGAATGAATGTGCATTCAACAAAGCACGCGCATTAACCCAGGCCCAAATGGTGGAGCGGCCGCTTCCCCCGATCTTTAATGGGCAAAAAAAGACCTTTATGTGGGCCGAGTGGTTTGTATCATGGAACGTATTTTCGAATTGATCGGGTGTCTTGAGGCACAATGCATCCTCTGCGCTCCATTGCCAATTGGTACAAGATCTTGGGACGTTGGTGGATGAACTCATGGATATTACGACTGCCCGAGAACGAAAGTAGCCCCTAACATGGGAAGGGTTTAAAGGAGATAGTAATGGAAAAATCATCGCCAACATTATCGGGAACAAATGGAGCGCGAGTTTTGGGATCTAAAGCGAAGGGATGTCCCGTTCTGAGAATCCGAGAGAAGTTCAACCGAATGAGCTTTTTCGTGGAATATATGGTGGATACATGCATGTAAACGAGCGCTAAGGTTCCAGCGGAGGCTTACGACTAGGGATACGCCACATTCAGGCAATCCATAGGGTTCTATCGTGACAAAGATTCAGAGTGTTCGTGCTTAGGAGATTGTCATCGGTCAGAGCTAGACCGATAACAAACAAGGAATTTGGGAAAATAGAGTGAAGCGAAAACTAGGACAAAGAAGAAATCGAATAAGCAGTGAGGACCGATGTGAGACCAGGGCCTAAACCCCAAACCGCTTAAAGCTGTTGTGTGCGAAATGCGGGAAGAATCACAATGGAGAATGCACTTGTGGGGCCAGAATAAATGCTCTTTGGTGTAAGATGTCGGGGACACTCATCATGGGATTGTCCGTCTCGGGAACGAGGAAGGAAAAGGCAAAGTTTTGGAGGACGGGTTCGAGTATATGCTATGACCAGCGGAAGTTGATCGAACCCAAGGCACGATGTCATGTATGTTAATTGTATTTGGAATACCTACTTTCGTATTATTTGACACGGGTGCCACACATTCATTTATGTCTTTGAGATTTCATAGTATGATTGGACATAGTGATAATAGGATCGACTGACCTCTTGAGATTAGTATGCATACGGTAAGATAATTTTCACGATTCTATCATTAAGGATGCGAACATTGACATAGGGAAAGGATCTTAAAGCCAATTTGTATGTAATTGGTATGAAGGATTTCAATATAATATTTGGTATGGTGGCTTAGTAGATATCGGTGACATCCAATGTCGGAAAAGGAAGTGACACTACATTTGCAGGGAGAAGAAGAAATAAAATTTTAGGGACTAAAACTAGGGTTGTTACAGAGTTATATCGATAATGAATGCTTTGACCTTCTTTGAAAAGGAAACTCATCAAGGGTATTTGGTGAATATTGTTGGAACTCCAACAAGATTGACACAAATGACGTTAACTCCCAGGAATTTGTGGATGTCTTTCCCGAAGAGTTACCGGGAGTGCCACCAACCCGACAAGTGGAGTTCTTCATCGATTTGGTACCGGAGCGGCACCGAGTATCTAGGGCACCCTATCGGATGGCGAATGAACTACAAGAGCTAAAAGTTCAAATACAAGAACTATTGGAGATGGGATTTATTCGCCCAGTATGTGACCTTGGGGCGCGCCGACCCTATTTGTGAAGAAGAAAGACGGATCACTTAGAATATGCATCGATTACGAGAGAGTTGAATCGACTTACAATGAAGAATAAGTATCTATTGCCGAGGATCGAAGATTTATTCGATCAACTTCGAGGAGCTAGTGTGTTCTCAAGATTGATTTGAGATCTGGATATCACCAACTAAAGATGAAGGAGTGTGATATTCCGAAAGCGATATTTAGAACCCGTTATGGACATTATGAGTTTGTAGTGATGCCATTTGGTTTGTCTAATGCACCAACCGTCTTTATGGACTTGATGAGCGAGTGTTTCACCCTTACCTGGATCGGTTCGTCATAGTCTTCATAGACGCGACATATTGATATATTCGAGGATAAGGCGCAACACGTGGAACATCTAAGGATTGTATTGGCGACACTTCGCAAGGAGAAGTTATACGCAAAGTTTAAGAAATGTGAATTTCTGGTTGGACCGAGTAATGCTTTCGGACACGTGGTCACATCCAAGGAATCAAAGTTGACCCTGGTAAGGTCGAGTAGTAAGCGGTTGGAATGTACCAAAAAATGCAAGTGACGTACGGAGTTTTTAGGTTTAGGCTATTCTGAAGGTTCATCGGGGATTCTGCTAAGATAGCCATGCCTATGACTCGATTAACGAGAAAAGGAGAGAAGTTTGAATGGACTCAGTGCGAGGAGAGTTATCGGGAGTTGAAATGTCGATTAACCTTCCACGCCCTGTATTGACAATTCCTAATTTCTGAGAGAGATTTGTCATCTATAGTGGCTTACATCGAAACAAGGTTTGGGTTGTGTTTTGATGCAATGCGACAAAGTTGTGGCTTATGCCTTGAGACAACTAAAGACGCATGAGTTGAATTACTCCACACATGACACTGGAGTTGGGTTTGCCGTGGTGCACACATTAAAGATATGGCTACACTACCTATATGGAGGAAGTGTGAAATATTCACCATCACAAAAACCTTAAATATCTATTCATCGGAAGGAGCTGAATATGAGGTAGAAGATGGTTAGAACTAGTGAAAGACTACGATTGCACAATTCGATTACCATTCGGGCAAAGCCAACGTAGTAGTTGATGCATGAGCCGAAGGACGAGAGGGAGTTAGCTTGTATACTCACGGAGCAAGAACAGTTGGCAAGAGAGTTTGCCAAATGGAGATTGAGTTATTGAGCCACCAAATGGTACGAAGCCATTTTGGCATCATTGGTGGTGCAACCTACCTTAAGAGATAAGATGAAGGAGGCTCAACCCCACGATAAGTTTTGTGCAAGATGAAGGAACATGTTGTTTGATAAATGGGTTTTATCATGATTTTGATGATTTTGTTTTTATACCAAAACAATGTTTTTAAAGGTTGTCCAAATACTCCTAAATGTTTTAAAATGGTTTTAATATTTTCCGGAGTATTTCCTCAAGTTTATTTTCGACCATATTGGACAACACATTTAAGGATTTTATGTCAATGGGTTTTTACATTGAAACTATGTTTCTAAATGTTGTCCTAATACTCCCGATCGTCTAAAATATTTTCACTATTTTCGGAGTATTTCTTGAAGTTTATTTTCGATATAAAATTGGACAACACTTTTGTTTTGAGGTCAACGGTCGCCGTATAGGGCAACCCGTGCACGAAAGTTGAGGAAAACAAAAAACTTCATGTTTGTAGAAAATGGTCGGGGCAACTGTCGCCCTATAGGGCAACCAGTGCCGTCGGCCGGTCGACCCTTTGGGCGACCTAAGTACACTGGAGCAAAAATTGAAACAGAACGTTTTCTTTCTTCCAAAACCCATGAGGGGGGACCGGTTGAGGCATAGGTCGGCCGGTCGAGGTAGGCGTCGACCGATCGCCTGTGTAAATGTGTATTCTCTTTTTCAAACGTCTATTTGTGTGCGGCCGTCGCCCTTGAGTTTAATGACAAAAATGTAACCGTTGTGCGGTAGACATCTTTTCCTTAATTTGTGGGATTGATTTCTAACAGCTCTTTTCTTCAATTGTCTTGCAATTTTTTGAAATTCATGTCCCCAAGAGGAGCCTATCATGTACAAGACATCTTCTATAAATAGAGGAAGAATTGAAGCAACACTATAAGAGAGAAAACTACAACACAACAAGATACACTCAAGAATACACTTGTTCTTACATTGTCTTATTTCTTGTTGTAATTTGCCTAGCTATTCACTTTCACATTCTTGAGGTCTAGGCTATTCTTGATTACACTTGCACTCAATTGTATTATTCATTATCGAGTTGTAATCTTGAATTTGTGGTCGTCATTCAAACACAAGATATCCTTGTGAGTGTTCTTGTGGTAAGAACACATTTGGGTGAACTAGGTGTTAGGTGTAAGGAGATTGTGGTAATCTTCTTATTGAGGTATTGAAGAGTGTGGTGCTCTTCAAGGGTGAAGATTGTGGTAATCTTCACAAGGTGCCGTTGGAGATTGTGGTAATCTTCAAGTGAGATTGTGGTAATCTCAAAGGTGGTGTTGAAGAAGAGTGTGGTGCTCTTGAGGTGTTGGTGTAAGATTTTGTTGTAATAATTTTGGTAATTATTAATAAAATCTTTTCCTTTTCGAAATCCATCCCGGATATCTTGGGGTGGTAGAGATTAGGCCCTAGGTGGGTTGAACCTCTTTAAATCGACGTGTGTTGTTTATATTCGCACCTTTATTATTGTGTTTGAGCATTCGGATTTATAAAAAGAGGGCGAAATCGAAAAGATGGAGATAATCTATTCACCCCCTCAGATTATCGTAGCGCTTGGACTTACACATGTACATCTTTGGAGACATTGAGGATTCAAGGTAACCGGTGATGATGTTCGACATATGAAGGAAGGATTTGTGTCCCTAAGAATGAGATGAAACCGGAAGAAAATTGCAGCAGAAGGCACATAATACTATCTACACGGCTCATCCCGGAGGTACAAAGATGTATCATGACTTGAGGAGGTTTTTTGGTGGAGGAGTATGAAAAGAGATATTGGGGATTTTGTAGAGAAGTGTTTGGTTTGCCGGCAAGTTAAAGCGAGCACCAACGACCATCGAGTTTTCTTAAACCGTTGGAAATCCCGGAGTGGAAGTGGGAACACATAACTATGAATTTTATGGTCGGACTACCACAAACCTTGAGAAATAATAACGCAAAGTATGGGCCATGGTGGATCGATTGACCAAATCAACACATTTTTACGCATAAGAATGACTTTTAGTAAGTATAGATCAATATGCGGAATCTACATTAAGGAAATTGTGAGACTACACGGGTACCGGTTTCTATTATATCGGACATATATCCACGATTTAAATCGAAGTTTTGGAGAGTCTGCAAGATGCCTTGGGAACGAAATTGAGATTCAAGATACAACCTATCATCCGCAAACCGATAGGCGAGTCTAAGAGAACTATTAAGACACTAGAGGACTTGTTGAGAGCATGTGTACCCGATCTGAGGAAAGTTGGGAAACAATGTTGCCATTGGTGGAATTCGCGTACATTAACAGGTTACAAGCAACGATTAAGATGGCTCCGTCTGAAGCATTATATGGGAGAAAGTGTAGGTCCCCTTTATATTGGAGTGAAGTAGGAGAAAGGAAGGTTTTGGGACCGAAGTTGATTGAACAAACTGTGGAAAAGATTTTAGAGATCCAAGACAGAATAAAGGTTACTCAAGATAGACAAAAATCCAATGTGGATAAGTGCGAGAAAGGACATACGGTTTGAAGTTAAAAACAATGTGTTTTTGAAAGTGGCTGAGATGAAGGGAATTATAAGATTTGGTAAAAGGAAAACTACTGACCTCGTTATATTAGACCATTTGAGATACTAGAAAGAGTTGGGAACTTGGCATACCATTTGGCTCGCCACGGACTTGTTAGGGTACATAATGTGTTTCACGTATCAATGTTGAGAAATATGTGTTTGACCCCGATCACATTGTTAACTACAAGGACCTACACATAGCAAAAATTTGTTGTACGAAGAGATGCCTATAGCTATTTTGGATCATAAAGTGCATGGGCTTAGAAACAAATATGTGATTTTTATGAAAATACAAATGGAGTAGACACGGAAAAATGAGGCCACATGGGAAAGAGAAGAGGAAATCAAATCCAAGTATCGAGGACGAAATTTTTGTTTGAGGGTGGGTAGGATGTAATACCCTAATTTTTTTCGAATTTGGATTTTTATATTTTATTGATATTTAGGATTTTTAAGTTTTGGCCCAAAGACATAGAATTTTAGTCTTAGTCATTTTCAAGCCCAATCTTAATAATATTGATAGGCCCATTTATAAATTTATTATTTATTTTTTTAAAAGCCCATGTCCTATTTCTAGAAGACTTAAATCTGAGAAAAATCTTTAATTCAAATTTTAAATTTCCAATTATACTTATTTTTATCTTAATATATTATATCAGATAAAATCAAATCTTTTCTTAATGAATATGGCTTATATCGGATATCCTTAAACCCACGTTCAAATGCCCACTACTCCTCAACTCCTTAAACTAATACTCCACAATCCATGTCTCATGAGCCTCCAAACATCTCAGAACTCCTTAACAGTTATATACTCAGCAATCTCACCTCACGTATATTTTACTCATTCCTCTGCAAATCATCCTCACATTAAAAAAAAAAAATTACCTGCAACCTCAAACTCACAGCTTCTTTACCCAAAGGTAACTATCCTAACCATCCTTACTTTTATCTCTTCCTCTCCCACAATTCAACCAATATATATATTTTTACAATAAGAAGAAGAAGAAACGGACGGGAGACGGGATCCAAGCCACCTCAAACCCATTTGTTAACCCGTAGGCTGAAACCATCGCGGAAAAACCGAAATTTGAAACCTCCAAAAATTCAGAAACGTGAATATCAAAAATACCCGAAACCCACAATCGAAAACCAATTTTTTACCCGAACCCGCTACCACCCGACATTGCGTCGCTACTCCCTTGCAATTTGACTTGAGAAATTGTGTAAGATTGAGAGAGAGAGGCGAGAGAGAGTGAGAGAGTGACCGAGGTTGATGAGAGAGAGAGAGAGTGAGACCGAGAGATAGATGACAAAGGTGATTTGGTGAGGAGATTTGAGGGAGATTTCTGTTATTATTTTTTTTTTTTTTTGCAAGGTAGGCGGGTGAGATGGTGAGAGATTTGAGATTTGAGGGAGGAAAAATGAATCCCTTTTTCCTTGCCAAAGAGACAGACGAGAGAGAGTGCAAGGAGGGTGAGAGTTGAAATATTTAGGTGGGCTGAATGGGCTTCTAATTTTTAGAAGATAGGATTTGATTCTCCATTTAACCAAAATTACAAATTTACCCCATATTTTTCCATACCTTCATTTGACATCCTTTAGCATTTTTAAGCCTAAGTTTAATTTTTCATTTCATTTGTCCTTACCACAGAGAGAATGATGTGAGTTGGGCTGCAAAGAATAGTTGAGCCCAATTAAGGGATCTATTCCCATATTTCTCAAAATCTCATATTTACCTCAAATATTTATCTTGTTTTTTAATCGGACCTTTGACTCCAATATTCAGATTTTTGACCGAAAAATTCAATTCAATCTTATATATGTTTTCAAATATTCAATTCTAGCCCACTCCTTCATTGTTTATTATTTCTAAGCCAAATTTTTCTAAAGACCATTATTTAAGTTATTTTATTTTATTGAATTGTAGGAACTCATTCTTACGAGGTCCGTAACTTTCAAGCGAACACACATTTGGTATTTCGCACTTTATTTGAGGTGGAGATTATTGCTTTTGTTTACTTTAAATACCATATTTTAATTATTAGTTGCATGTTCATGATAAATATGATGCGAGACTTTGAGACTATTGGTACTTAATTGCACGCGAGACTTTGAGACTATTTGTACTTAATTGTACACGAGACTTGAGACTATTTGTACTTAATCGTATATGAGACTATGATCTTTTTCCATGAATGTTTATCTAACTGTTATGCATGTGTATTTGACTTGAACAATTGCTTCCCATTTGAGTTGACGATAACTCACCCAAAATTTTAAATTTCATGTTGAGGAGTCTGTCGCGTGGCGCGTGGAGGGTGAATTGATCATAATAGTTGTTTATTATCAATTTTTATTATTATTAGTAGTAGAATTTCTTGAATGATGTTGGTTCTTTAATTTTTCGTATTTATAAAAATCGTACAATGTTTTAGTTTTATTTCAATTGTTTATGAAGGATGGACTTTTTGAAGTTAGTTATTTTGATTCTTTGGAGAAAAAAATGTTGACTCGTTTCCATTAAATTTTAGTCATTTCGTGGATATTATTATGCGTAGTTGCCCTTTCTAATAATTAGGGGCGTTACAAAACTCAACCTGGGAATGTCATCCAGGGAGATAAGTACATGTACATAGTCAAAACAAGCTCAACCTCGGAATTGTAGCATCGAGGGACTTATATACATTATATACATATTGACCATGAAGTTTGAGCATTTTTCCACCATTCGGCATCCGTGCCTCGGGTGGGATCTCAAAGAAGTTTGAAAGCTCAAGTGATTTCCAATCTTGGATGGAATTATGATCACACATGATTTCAGATGTGTTAACTTCAATAGCATTGAGAGGCCTGCTGCGCCGAATACATGTGTCTGGACACCCTTTCCTTTATTATTCTTTGATGCCTGATATAGATTTACCAGGTCTTTCGTCACTTTAGCCCAGTGTCCAGGCATCCACATTTACAAAGATCATCCTAGATCTTTCCACATGCATTTTTCTATCTTCAATATTTCTTTGAAATAGGTTTGCCTTTGTTTGACCGAATAATTATTATGGCGGGAACAATTACCTCCTCCTCGGTCATTTCTGTAAGTATTTCCACGAGGACCACCGCGTCGACCGCCCCTCCGGGCACTGCGCCAGGGTTTATATCCATGGCATCTAAATTAGCACTTTGCTCTATTAAAGATGGCATGTGCTTTGGCACTACTTGGGACCCATAGGTCGCAAATCATGAATTTTCAACAAAGACTCATTAGTCTTCCTCGCAGTGATGAGAACATAAATTAACTCAGAATACGTCTTAAATTGATGTTGTCTATATTGATGTTGAAGCACCACATTAGACATGTGCATCGTGGAGAAAGTTTTATCCAATTTATCATATTCTGATAATTTTGTCCCAAAGAGCAGTAGAGATTCAATTTTAAACAGTGCCGAATTATAGTCGGCATTAGACTTAAAGTCCTGCAGCCTCAACATCTGCCAATCGTACTATGCCTGTGGTAGTATCATTGTTCTGGAGTTCTCAAATCTTTCCCTGAGCTTGTGCCATAGCTCAGATGGTCTTTCTATTTGTATATATTCATCCTTCAGATCCTCGGATAGATGATGGCGCATAAATATCGTAGCATTCGCCTCATCTTTTTATTTGCCTTCTCGACATCTATATAGTTTAGGGTTTTTGCGGATCTAACCCTTGAAGATGTAATTTGATATCGAGCGCACCATGATAAATAATTATTAACACTTGGTATCAAGGATCCGGAATTTTTGTTTTTCGATTCGGCCATTTTTTTCAAACAAAATAAATATAATTAGTATAAAAAGAAACTTGAATTTCAATTATACTAATGTTTCTTCGAGCAATACTCGTCTTGATAACGTTTTATAAAATAACCGCATATAAAGATTATGTGAGAGATATAGAGAGAAACTAAGATTCCATTGATTTACGAATCCATTACAAAACAAAAAGAAGCTTGATAAAGTGGTTTTTATGCATGTTTTAGGTGTATATTTGAGTATGATTTGAGTTATTTCATTGTTAGTTTCATAAATATTTGATTATACATAAATCATATTACTTGAGGTGCTTTTATTGGTGTAGATTGATAATTGGTTTGTTTTTTGGTGAATTTTGGACCATGGTTTCATGTCAAAACATACCCCAGGGGTTTATGGATGCAAAAACACTCAAATCTCAAGCTAAACGCGTCATTTCGGGGCTTTTTCAGTCAAACACGGCCAGGTGTGCTTTGCGAGGCAGAAACGTGTGCTTTTGAGGAGCCTAAAATGAGAAAAATTTGGGCCACGACGTGCAAACACGGCCAGGCCGTGCTTTCCAAGCACGCGACCCGTGTTGGAAAAAATCCGCGAACCACTACTGGCCGTGTCTTTTAAGCTTGGGCGTGCTTTTTCGTCCCGATCTGGGATTCTCTTTGGCGGAAATTATGAAAGCTTTCCCTTTTTGCTTTTTGACAACCTTTGAGCAATTTTACATCTCATTTCTTCGCACCAAACTCTATTATTCTCTCAATTATCACATGAAAACAAGGATTCAACAACCCAACTATGGAAGTAGAGCAATTATTTATCAAAACATGACATTGTTAATGTGTTCTTTCACAACAAAGAATGTCTATAAAAGTCAAGAGTTTGGGTTGGAGGATTTATATTATTCAATTCCATTCATATTCATTGATTCATTCACTTTTTCAAAGCAAAATACATTGAGAGGATAAAAGAGAGTAGAGTTGGAAGTTGAAGAGCATTAGAGGTGAAGTCTTGGAGCTCAACATCATCAATCAAAGGAGAAAGTCTTGTATTGGTCTTGAATAAGAGCTAAGTACACCGTGTCCATTTTATTCAATTCTTCTTGTGTAGTATACTCTTTTTGTCAAACCCATGTGTAGCTAAATTTATAGTGTTTGAATGTAATGAACTCTAGAATGAATTTGTGATTTTTGGATTGAATGTTTTTAATAAAATTCTCATGTCTTGTGTGATTCACTTATATCATGCTTATTTCATTCGAGTTAATATTTTTGGTATATTAATTTTATTTCTATTCTTCATCGGGTAATCGAGAGATTTATGGTGAAAAATAACTTGTATAAGTGAAAAGCGTTGCATGCAATCCTAGATATATGACGACATAAATCTTTTGGATTAGGGTCAAACCTAATATCGAATTCACAAATCGTTTAATGCAATCTTGGGGGTTTTAACTAGAAAGAGATTCAGTTAATCAACTTGAGGTTAGGAGTTATTCACGCTCGATAGACGGTTTAACTTAATTCGGAATTTCTACGGTCCACATAACATGAGATTTTATTAAAAGAGGTTGGTTTTTGCTTAAGGATTTTGGTTGTATCTTTATCTTGTTAAATCACAAAATCATTCTAGAGGGATTTACATTCAAACACATTTCTAGCTCTTGATTTCTTAATTCTACAATCTACTTTTATTTGATCTATTGTAAGTTGCAATTATTTTAAATTCTTTATTTTTTTTAAACCAACAAAACTCTGAAAATTGTTAGATTAAATAACAAAAAGACGGTAATTATTAGTACTTACAATCCTCGTGGAATGACACTCGGTACTCAATAATCTATACTATAAAATGATAGGTGCACTTGCTACGGTTTTCTAGAGTAGCTTTTGAGCCATCAAGTTTTAGCGCGTTCGTTGCGGGATTGTAATATTAAGAACGCTTTATTTTTGTTAATTTAATCATTTTTTATTTTTATTTTACCATCATCTTTTTTATCTATCTTTGTAAGTCTTGGATTACACTTATCCTCTCTATTTACTGAGTGCATGCCTACTCGCTCGTCGAATTTAGAAGCGTGACACCGGTAGCAACAGGAAAGGAAAGTACTATCTGACCACGAAGAAGATATTAGAAAACAAAGATTTCGGCATGGCGGATGAACAAAGAACTATGCGACTACGCCAAACCATCCATGGACGACACATCATCTAAGTATCATGAGGCCCGCTTATTGCGCCCGATAATTTTGAAATAAAACCAAATGTCATTCGGATGGTGCCGATTTGTTCAATTTGGACGGCCTACCAGGCGAAGATCGAATAATCATATCACAAATTTCCTCAAAATCTGCGATACATTCAAAATTAATGGGGTCTCGACGATGCCATCCGTCTGCGCTTTAATCCCATTTACTCTTGGGGGCGGGCTAAATAATGGCTAAATACTTTGCCAAAGGAACAATCACAACATGGAGCATCATGGCGAAAAGTTCCTTTTGAAGTATTTTCCACCGCCAAAAGCGCACGATTGAGGGATGAAATCTCTTCATTCACTCAAGAAGATGACGAGACCTTTGCGACACTTAGGAGAGATTCAAAGAATTGTTGCGGAAATGCCCAAATCACGGTCTTCCTATTTGGATGCAAGTCCAAACATTTTACAATGGGCTACTCTCGTCAACAAGGCAAATGATTGATGCGCATTTGGAGGAACTTTGAACAATAAAACACGGTGACCAAGATCTAATAGAGAGAATGGCCATGAATGGCTATCAATGGCAATTAAATGCAGGTAAACTAATGAGAACAATGGGTGTTTATAATGCAAATGCGGTGGTTACACTAGTTGCACAAGTCGAAGCTTTGACCAAAAGATCGACGATCTACTGGCTCCTAAACCACCACCACCGCATGTTTTATCTTGTGAAACTTGCGGAGGATTGCATAATCATCGGGTTCGCCCATACATAATACCTCATTTGAACATGCTAATTCGTTGGGAATCAAGGCGAAATTACCCAAGTAATCCTTACAGAACACATACAATCCTGGAAGGCGCGACAACATCCCAATTTCGGTTGGGAAAACCAAGGCCAACCACGACCTAATCCCAATCATAATCTACACACGTCTCCGGATTTCGGCTAATCAAGGTAAGCCTAACTTGGAAGATCTTACAACAAGAGGCATCTATCCATAATCCGGAAAACCAAATAGGCAAAATTGCGAAGATGATTTTGAAAGGCCCAAGGTAGTTTTTGCAGGGTATCGAGCCAAACCCAAGGGAGGAAATGCAATCACCATAAGTTTTCCACATGAGCATGATTATGCCAATGTCGCCATGCGAAATACATGGAGGATGACATGCCCAAAGAAAAGCTCATGAAAAAGGAGGTTGCGAATACAAGCCCAAGATCCCCTTGCAGTCTAACCAAAGAAGATAGAAGGGAGGACAAATTTGGTAAGTACTTTGATTCTTTCAAACGAGTTACATGCCAATATTCCATTTGTTGACCCTCATTCTAAGCATGTTAGGGATCTTAATGACATCATTCCTAGTGAAAATAAGCTTAACAAATTATCAAATGTGCAATTGAATGATAAATGTCCTTCCAAACCATAAAAATTTAATGATCCTGGAAGCTTTATTATCCCTTGCACAATTGATGATTTACTATTGATAGGGCACTAGCCGACTTGGGAGCTAGTATCAACGTGATGTCTTATGAAACATTCAAGCATGTGGGATTAAGTGAACTTAAACCTATTAGAATGGATATTCAATTAGCCGATAAATCGATTAAACATCCTGGAGGTATTATTCATGATGTGTTAGTCAAGATTGATAAATTCGTGTTTTCGGTCGATTTCGTTATTCTTGACATGCATGATAATATGAAGTTCCCTTAATTCTAGGACGCGTCCTACCGCAAAACTTCAAAATTGATGTGCATGATGGAAAACTCACTTTAAGATGGGGATGAACAAGTTATCTTTAAAATTCCTTTGAAAAATCTTATAAATGATACTTGTTTTCCTATAAACTTGATTGGGACAAGGATAAATGATTCTTTGCTTGATATGTCATCTAATAAACACTTGAATGCATGTGATGTTCGGTGTGTAGAAGTTGTCCGAGAAAAATTCCTATTTAAGGATGCCATGCAAAAAAAATGGGATCATGAAGGTAAATTGTTCGAAAATCGATTTGGATGGCAATGTTGATCAAGGATATAAAGATTTTCATATGTTCAAGCTCTTCCCGACTAATGTTCACATAAAGGCAAAACGGTCGGCTATACGATGTTAAAAAGCTAGCCAAGGGAAGCAACCCGACATTTGTGTGCATTTTCTTTTGCTTAATTTTTTTTTATTCCTTAGGGATTAAAAAAAAGGGCACGATCTGGCCGTGCTTTGTAAACACGGCCGTGTTCGTCACTCAATTCGCGAACACACCCTAGTCGTGTTAAAAATCTAAGGTTTTGTAGGAAAATGCGTGCAAAACACGGCTGGGCGTGTTTGCCAAACAAATCCGTGTTTAAATTTCAAAAAAAATTATCGAAAAAATATTAAATGCACCGAACACGTCCCGACCGTGTTTTTTTTTAAAAAGAATTTTCAAAAAAAGAAATTAAAAAAAAAGAAATTTATATTTGAAAATTTCACGGTATTCGAGTTGTGTATCCTTGATTAGGTATAAAGATGCGGATGAAGGTCTCGTCTAAACAACCCAATGATCGCTAAATAAAGATTTCACTCTTCTAGTAAGGTCGTATTTTTCTTTTTCCACCTATTTTATTTTCTTCTAGTGTGGTTGATTTTTGAGTGTTTTGTTTGTGTTCGTTTATCTCTTTCTTTCACATTGAGGACAATGTGAACCTTTAAAGTTGGAGGTGGGTGCAATTACATTCTTAAAATGATTGGGTGCTTGTTCCGAGTATGTATGTGCTTGTTTTTATTTTGAGTTTGTATACAAGAGGTAAATTTTTTTAAACAAATTGAGTGCTTGCTAGTCAATAACTTAGCCAAATTATACCTTTATTAACTTGTTAATTTGTCTTTCAATGTGAAGCAATTGATTGTCTAAGATAGATTGAGCGTGGATGCGGGCTAAATTTTGCGAGATTTCCAACACCATATTACTTGATGTGTTAAGGCATTTACGACAATACTTAGTATTATGAACGTTCGAGAATTCATGATTTAGTGGTGGTTAACTAGTTGTTAAACCAAGCTTGTGGGTAAAAAATAAAAAAAGAGAAAAAATGGACCAATCGAGGTTATACTCCTCTATTTGTTGTTGCTTAGTAACTAGGAGCATTCATGAACCCCATGTTTGTCTTTTTACGTAAAACGGCGACATAAATATGAGTATGAGAAACCACCCTGTGTGAGTGTTTGGACCAAAATTCAAAATATAAACCTAGTGGAAGAATGCCTCGAAAGGTCATACGAAAAAAAAAAAGAAAATCGAAATGGAGAATGTATATTCCTTGAATTCTCATTCAATAAAAGTTCAAGAAGCTTGGTTATATGACTAGTAGACTAACTACAATGATCTATTGAATTATTGTATTTTTATGACATTATTGAATTGAAGTTATTCATAAATATCAATATTTGTGGAGTGATGATTTCAAGTTTGAATAATGCCTCTTGATATTACGATCTTTCTTCGACAATCGATCGCTTTGTAAAAGCGTGTTTTATTGAATGGTTAATTCGGGTTGAGAAGGCTAAGAACTCGATTTGCTTGTGTTCAATGTGTTGAAAAACAAATCCTTGTGTGTTGAACCATTCTTTTTTATTTAATGTTTTGCTTGAGGACAAGCAAAGTTCAAAGTTGGAGGTGGTTTGATAAGGGTCTTTTTATGTATGTTTTATGTGTATATTTGAGTATTATTTGAGTTATTTCATTGTTAGTTTCATAAATATTTTATTATACATAGTTTATATTACTACGATGTGCTTTTATTGGTGTAGATTGATGATTCAAAGCTGGTTTTGGTGAATTTCGGGCCATGGTTTCATGTCAAAACATACCCGAGATTTATGGATGCAAAAACACTCGAAATCCCAAGCTAAACGCGCGTCATTTTGGGGCTTTTCAGTCAAACACAGCCATGGTGTGCTTTGCAAAAGCACGGCCGTGCTATTGAGGAGCCAAAAATGAGCAAAATTTGGGCCACGATGTACCAAACACGGCGGACCGTGCTTTCCAAGCACGCCGTGTTTAGAAAAATCCTTGAACACGGCCCGGCCGTGCTTTTAAAGCACGGGCGTGCTTTTTTCGTCGGATTTGGGATTCTCCTTGGTGGAAATTATGGAAGCTTTCCTTTTTGCTTTTTGACAACCTTTGAGCAACTTTTACATCTCATTTTGTTGCACCAAACTCTATTATTTTCTCAATTATAAAATAAAAACAAGGATTCAACAACCCAACTATGGAAGTGGAGCAATTATTTATCAAAGATGACATTGTTAATGTGTTCTTTCACAACAAGAATGGCTATAAAAGCCAAGAGTTTGGGTTGGAGGATTTATATTATTCAATTCCATTCATATTCATTGATTCATTCACTCTTTCAAAGCAAAATACATTAAGAGGATAAAAGAGATTGAGAGTTGGAAGTTGAAGAGCATTAGAGGAGAAAGCTTGGAGCTCAACATCATCAATCAAAGGAGGAAGTCTTGTACTAGTCTTGAATAAGAGTTAAGTACACCATGTTCATTTTATTCAATTCTTCTTGTGTAGTATACTCTTTTGTCAAACCCATGTGTAGCTAAATTTCTAGTGTTTGAATGTAATGAACTCTAAAATGAATTTGTGATTTTTGGATTGAATGTTTTTAATAAAATTATCATGTCTTGTGTGATTCACTTATATCATGCTTATTTCATTCGAGTTAATATTTAGGTATATTAATTTGATTTCTATTCTTCATCGGGTAATCATGAGATTTATGGTGAAAAAAACTTGTATAAGTGAAAGAATTGCATGCAATCTAGATATAGGACGACATAAATCTTACGGATTAGGGTCAAACCTAATATAGGAATTCACAAATCATTTTAATGCAATCTTGGGGGGTTTTAACTAGAAAGATATTTGATTAATCAACTTGAGGTTAGGAGTTATTCGCGCTCGATAGAGGGTTTAACTTAATTCGGGAATTTTACGGTCCACATAACATGAGATATTATTAAAAGAGGTTGGTTTTTGCTTAAGGGTTTTTGGTTGTATCTTTATCTTGTCAAATCACAAAATCATTCTAGAGGATTTACATTCAAACACATTTCTAGCTCTTGATTTCTTAATTCTACAATCTATTTTTATTTGATCTATTGTAAGTTGCAATTATTTTAAATTCTTTTTTTTTTAAACCAACAAAACTACGAAAATTGTTAGATTAAATAACAAAAGGACGATAATTATTAGTACTTACAATCCTCGAGGGAATGACACTCGGTACTCAATAATCTATACTATAAAACGATAGGTGCACTTGCTACTACGGTTTTCTAGAGTAGCTTTTGAGCCATCAAAGCTCCTATTTATAGTTTACAAAAGCTCCTGGTTGCATAGATGGTGACGCGCAATGATAGAAGTAGGCTGCAAATCAATTTAATCGATGAAGCAGCCGCGACAACTACTACAAAAGCGGTTTGCAAGGCAAGAGCTACCAAGCGGGTTGTTGCTTCATTTCGCTAAATCTATGAAGTTATAAGTTGTCTGGAAGCGGTGGTGAATATCCACAATGGATATATATAATAATATGTTACAAAATATTCTACTTTTATTGGGGTTATCTTTCATGATGTTCACTTGACACATAAATCTGAGCAAACTTTGGACAAAATCTTCTTGTTCTCTAATCCAAAAACCAAAAGAAGGAATGACCAAAACACAACCTACGTCAACAAGTGTTATCTTTTTCTAATGTAATAAAATTTTGGTCTCAAACTACCTATTTCTGTTGTTAAGTAGTGGAACTATATTACATAATGATATCATAAAAAAATATTATTATATATAATCCAATAATTTACAGTATCACAAGATTCTATATTTCTATCCGTTGGAAAACTACATTCTCCATTCTTTTTGCCATCATAAATCTTATCTCCAATCATTTCAATTCCAATTTTTTCTCCAGGAAACCATTTGATATATTATTACCATTTAGGGATATCAATATTTGATTATGCATAATAAATTCCTATAAGTTAAATAAAAAATAAAGAATTGATGTGCAAATTAAATGTTTGACTATATCTTGGAGCTGGATGCCAAATCCAAAGGATGACCATTTCTCAACTTGCACAAAAATATATAAGTTGTATTTATGTTCTAACAAGTGTAATTTGAATCGTAATTTGAGAAACTTCAAAACACACTATTATATAGGGTCAAGATCAGAAAATATGGAATAAAGGACAAATCTCCTAATTCTTTCTGTCATCCCAAAAAATAGAGGATAAAGACAGAGAAACATGGTCCATAAAACAATTTCCCGACATTTATGGACAACAAAGAGATATTTGTCTAATAATAGAATAGGCTATATAATTATGTTCATTTTCTTAACAAATTAAACTCCACCGTCCAATTTTAGTCTTATCACATTAATACAATCCAATAGGGCAAGCCTCTCCTTCCCTCTTTTTCTCTCATTTCCAAAGTTAAAAATTAATTATTTGTAGTTGGTTTTTCCTTTTCTTTATGAATTAATTTCATTTGTCTCTCTTGTGGGAATTGCATGTTGTTCATGATGATGGGCTTAGCTCATCAGCTTCATGCATATTATGAACAACATTATTCTTTCATGAACTGGAGATGTGATTCCTGCTGTTAAAAGTGCAAAACAATATTTCTAGGTAAAGATCGATTTCTTTTATGCACATTCTTGAAAACACCAAGATTGCAGGAAATTCTTACCGCCAGTCGGTCCGCTGGGCCGCCTAGATGAGCACCTAGGAATTGCACTATTTTTAATTTTATTTTTTTTTTGGTTGTTTTTGGCCGACTAGTCCGCCTAGGCGCCCGCCTAGGCCGATTGATGGCCAAAAATGATTTTTTCACCGATTTGGGTAAAAATTCGGTTCGGCCTAGGGGGCGCCTAACGCATAGGCTTAAAACACTGGAAAATACCAATAAATCCAGCATTACACGACTGTTATTACCTAGGTTTATATGAATTTTCAATTGGTCTAATTTTAGGAAGAAAAGAAATATAGAAGAAAAAAAGAGGAAATAAAATTTGGACAATGTTAATTTTGATCTGATATATTTTCATTGCATATTTGCAGTTTGCAGAATGAACGAAGTTTGCTCGCCTTACTATGATCCTGATTTCGATAGCCTCCTGAGAGAATATACGGTCCAGCGTAAGTATTATTTTTTTCTTTTTTCTTCAGATTACAAAGGGATAATTACAAAAGACCCCTTGAGGTTTGGGCTAGTTACAAAAAAATTAGAGATGTTTCAAAATTACAAAAACATCATAATGTTTGATTATGTCTTAAATTTAAGGGGGTAATGATAATATTTCCAAAAATATTATGGGCGGTATTGAAATATTTTGTTGCTTATAAGTTATGAAGGAAAAAATGTAAGCATAATCAAACTTGAAGGGATTTTTGCAATTTGTTTTTCATAATTAGCCTGTCCCTCATTTTAGTTGTCCCTAATAAAATGCTTGGCTTGTTTCCATCTCAGCAATCACAAATGTATAATGTGTCCTACTTATGATTATTAAAACTAGGGATAATTACAAAATTACCCTTAAAATTTGGGTTAATTATAAAAAATCATAGATATTTGAAAATTACAAAAACAAAATCCTTAAAGTTTGACTGTGTTAAACGAAAGGGGATAATTGTAATATTTAGAAGTGTTTGAAACATAGATACAACCCAGCCTTGTCCTAGGGTTTTCTCTCTTGGAGATTACCTTTAGCGCGCCGTCTTGGGCGTCCCAAGCAACTGTTCACTCGTCGTCTTCAATAATTCCACACCTCTTTCTGACATTTTCCCTCTAATCTTGTGCTTCATTCCCTGTCATTCCCCCACCACCTCACATTACAATTTACACATCTTTTACTTTATTTCTTTCTTTTTTTGTCTCATTATAGTCTTGCAGGTTTCTTACTCCATCTCACACACCCTCTATTGGCTATAGAGTTTAATGCTTCCCAAGCCATCTCACGCATGCTACTCCCCCACATACCTTATTTTTACTATTTTTGAAAACTCCTGCATTTGACTAACTTTTGGCTCTTTTTTGGTTTTTCCTTATTTTTCTTGCAGATCCTCCACACCTCACAGGACTGAGAAGGCTGATTGTTCATGGTCGCCCGGACTCCAACTCCAAAAATACTTGTCTGATACTGCATTAGCCCCACTACCATGGATGAAACTCTGGAAAAACTGTACGCAAGACTATCTCTAGCAGCAGAAGAAAAGACGAGCCTCAATGCCAACATTATCCCAGCATCAGCAACGGATATCTCATGCTCCCTCGTTGGCAAGATACTCGCCCCAAGAATCATCGGCATCGACCATATCTCATCTCTTTTCCGGAAACTCTGGAACCCCAGAGGATCTCTCAGCTGCAAAGCTCTACACGACAATGTAGTGCTATTTTCGTTCGGAGATATCGTTGACTTGAAAAAAGTACAGAGAGGTGCCCCGTGGCTGATAGACAGATATCTCATGCTCCTGGAAGAAGCGCAATCCAGCATGGTGGTCTCCAACTACGAATTTAAAAAGTCCCCTTCTGGATACAGATTCACTCACTCCCCCTCGGATTAATGAGCATGGATTTTGCAATAATGGCAGGAAATTCTATCGGCTCTTTTATTGAAGCAGACTGTGATGCCACGGGATCGGTGGTTGGTAAATTCCTTCGCATCCGGTGCGAAATAGATGTATCCAAACCACTCCGGCCAGTAGTGAATGTCGATTTCAAGGACGACAAATTCTGCTTCCGCTCAAATATGAGAGATTACCCGACTTTTTGTTTCTTCTGTGGGCGCATAGGCCATATTGTCAAAGATTGCGATTCTCACATCATCAATGCGCCGAACCAGAACCACGACTTTGAATTGAACTTGGCTCCGGGTTTCATCTACAGTCAATCCCTTTGCCTCCAACCGCAAGACTCCCAACCCACCTGATGTTCCACAAAATACCACAATACCAACACACTCAAGCCCTTTCCCTCCTCAGCACACCCCTGAAGACCCTCTGTCCCCTACACCTGAAAATTCCCAACTCGATCAAATAGCAATTTCAGCCCCACCCATCCTCGATCATAATACTCTCTCCTCCCCCTCAAAGCCCTCACCCTCTTACCATCCAACAAAAATTGGATAACCCAAACCCTCATAATCCAACACTGGCCCACATGGATCTGTCCCCTACCAATACCAAATTCCCCACTGAAAATGTCTGCCCATCCCCCACACTTTGCCTCACTACTACATCTATCCAAAGTACTTTGCCTGCAACCTCTAAGCACAACCCCGATACTAACTCATATGGCTCCCCTCCCGCAACACCCCCAAAATTCTGCACAATCCACCCCTCCTCATGACCCAAACGAAAATCCCTCACCTTCCACCAATATCACGAGCCCTTTCCTTGTTCATGTTCCAATGCAACTTGACACCCCAGCAAGGAAAGTAGCCCGTAAATTCCAAAAAATCCGAAACAAATCTCTCCTCACATCCCCATCGTCATCCAAAGGCCCAAGAGGCACGAAACGCAAGCTCCAAATCCCGAACCACCCTGAAACTACTCTGGAACATATAGAAGTGGAAGTTATTGGAAAAAAACAAAAAGCCAATGCTACCTCAATTCTCGATGATCCGAGCAACGAGCCAGAAAACTCTTCCTCTCTCAATACTCCAACGGCGGAGGTTGGCGCGGGCGGCCAACCCCGCCGACCACAATAGATATCATAAGCTGGAATTGTCGGGGGCTTGGGAACCCTCGTACAATCCATGAATTGCGCGACATTGTTCGCCAAAAGTCCCCCCATTTGGTGTTTTTATGTGAGACTAAAGGATCCCAACTCCTCATTAATAGACTCAAAACTGATTTCAACTTCTTTGGTGTTAGTGTTGATTCTATTGGAATGTCAGGGGGTTTAGCAATGCTCTGGCGTAAAAACATCCAAGTGTCACTTCGTTCCCTCTCATCCTACTTCATAGATGTCGACTTCTCTTACCAAAACTCTAATATCCGTGTCACTGGAGTGTACGGGGAGCCAGACGTCTCCCGCCGCCGTATTTTCTGGAATTTTTTCAAGAGTAATTTTTCTCTTCACTCACCCTCCACGCCTTGGGTTTGCTTTGGCGATTTCAATGAGGTCCTTTTACAATCGGAGTTTAAAGGACGCAATATGCGCGCTGACTGGCAGATTCACGCCTTTAGAGAAGCCCTCAGCCATTGCAATCTCTTGGACATGGGTTTTTCTGGATCTTGGTACACATGGCACAGGCTTCTAACATATCCGTTCACTCAAAGAGCTCGGCTCGATCGTTGCGTTGGAAACGACGCACTCAATACTCTTTTCCCTCACCATAAGATTGAACACCTAACCACTATCTCATCCGATCACCAAGCACTCTTCATCCACCTATCCCCCAAACCTCCCACCATTTTCAGACAAAGAAGGAGAAACCCTTTCAGATTCGAAGCTTGCTGGATAAAGGCCAAAGATTGCGAAAAATCATTAAAAAGAACTGGCATTCAGACTTGGATTCCCTCTCGGATATCATTCACCACTGCTCAATTGGTTTACTAAATTGGAGTAAATCTGCAGAGGGTAATAAACCCAAGAAAATTGTGGAACTTAAGAAAGCTATCGAAAGTCTACAAAAGGGTACAATCACAGCAGCGAAAAACAAAAAATTGCTCGAGCTCACGTCGCTCTACGACCTCCTGCTCGAACAAGATAATCTTAAATGGAAACAACGGGCGAAACAACACTGGTACCGAGAGGGAGATCGCAACACAAGCTTCTTCCATAACTTCGCCTCAAAACGCCGTGAGACAAACCACATTGCTCTTCTAAAGGACCAAACAGGCCACGCCCAAACCGAAGACGCAGCTATCGAAAAAATCATCGGGGAGTACTTCCAGAATTTATACTCAACATCATACCCATCACAATCTGAATTACAACTTGCTCTTCAGAGAATCAGACCTCGAGTCACGGCTACCATGAACAATCAAATGACTCAACCTTACAAGGATGTGGAGGTTCGACAAGCACTTAAGGAAATGCATCCTTTTAAATCGCCCGGCCCTGATGGTATGAGTCCCGTTTTTTTCCAAAAATTCTGGCATATCGTAGGTAACGACGTTACTCGCTCTGTTTTGAACTTTCTTAATTCACACAATTGCACCCCTATCACAAATTACACACATATCGCTCGATTCCCAAACTTAAAAATGCTGAGACGATTTCGCAATTTCGACCCATTAGCCTTTGCAATGTTGTGTATAAGCTAGCCTCAAAATGCATTGCCAATAGAATTCGTCTACACCTCCCGAAAATTATTTCGAATCTCATCTGCATTCATCCAGGTAGAATTATCACGGACAATATACTCATCGCATATGAGACGCACCATTTCATGAAAACACGAACCTCTGGTAAAATTGGACTTATGTCTATTAAGCTGACATGAGCAAAGCTTTTGACAGAGTCGAATGGAATTTTCTCTTTCTTTGTTTTGAAATCTCTCGGATTTTGCGAACCTCTTATTAACCTCGATTAAACTGTGCATCACCACCACATCATTTTCTTTTTACTCAATGGAAAAGAATTTGGTAACCTCACACCCACCCTTTGCATCCGCCAGGGTGATCCCTTATCCCCGTATCTCTTTATTTTTGCTCGGAAGTGTTTTCGTGCATTTTGCGAGATCTCCAAATCGGTGGTAATATTAACGGCCTCTCGCCTCCGCAAACACGGCCTCGCATTTCTCACCTTTTCTTCGCAGATGACACTCTTCTATTTGGACAAGCAACAACAACCGAAGCGCTACATCTCCGATACGCTATCCGCTTATACGAGAAAATTTCGGGGCAATTGATAAACACAGATAAATCCGGAGTCCTTTTCAGCCCGAACACCGACCCGAGAACCATTTCACCATTCTTAATATTCTCGGGGATGCCCCAAGTAACAAGCCATGGAAAATATTTGGGCCTCCCCTCGGTTGTCGGCAAAAGCAAAAAAGAGGTTTTCGCAAGCATAAAAGATAAAATCTGGGTGAAACTTCAAGGGTGGAAAGAACGAAATCTCTCTCAGGCAGGCAAAGAAATCCTCATTAAGTTTCGTCATTCAATCGATGCGTCTTTGCTATGTCTTGTTTTAAATTACCAGATATCATTCTTGATGACATTCAAAGAATTGCGGCAAACTTCTGGTGGGGAAGCACGTCGGAGAACAAAAATGCATTGGGTTTCTTGGGAAAAGATGTCAGTTCGAAAAAAACAAGGGGGACTTGGCTTCCGTAATTTCCGTGCTTTTAATATGGCTTTACTGAGTAAACAAGCATGGCGTATCATTACCAATCCGTCATCTCTTCTGGCTAGAGTCTTCAAAGCTAAGTACTTCCCAAATTGTAATTTTCTTCAAGCTTCTCTTGAAATAAACCATCATGGTCTTGGAGGAGTATACTTGAATCTAAATCGTTACTTTCACTAGGAGCCCGTCGTCTCATCCGGTCGGGAGCACTACAAAAATATGGGGGATCCATGGCTCCTCGCCCCTCATGTTTCTTCGTTCGATCTACCTCAACTATGCTACATCCCTCATCGCCAGTCTCCTTGCTCATTGATCATGCGACTCGACAATGGAAACACGATTTAATTCACTCTATATTTTCGGCAGACGAAGCGAGCCTTGTATTATCTATCCCGTTGCCCTCATCATCCTCAAATGACCTGTGGTTTTGGCATTTCACAAAAAATGGAAAATTCTCGGTGCGCTCGGCTTACCACGCATACCTGGACTCAGACTTGTCACCCTCAGCATAATCCCAAATGCCAGTTCTAGTTCAGGTTTTAATCCGGTTTGGAAACGTATTTGGCAACTTAAAATCCCACCGCGTATCCAACTTTTCCTCTGGCGCTGTTGTACTAGTTCTATTCCAACCTCGGAAAATCTAGCTAGGCACGGTTTACACGCTACGGACTCTTGCCCTCTTTGCTCATCGCCTGACGGATCCGCCACCCATATTTTTTGGTTCTGCCCATTTGCTACATCGGTTTGGAAATGCACAGGTCTTGCGAATTTTGTGGGAAAATTCCAGCAACCTCTCTGGCATCTTTGGATTAAAGAATTGATCTCTTCCACAGGTGATATCCCCATTGAATTTATATCTGTCACATGCTCTTTGATTTGGCTCCATAGAAATAAAATGAAATTTGAGAAGATTACCCCAGACCCCATTTCCATTGTAATTTCAGCGGGTTGTCTCCTTAAAGACTACCAAAATGCCCATTCGTGGCCCGAGCGCTTGTCACCACAGCTGTTATCCCACCCTCTGCTGGGTGAAAACGCCAGGGGTCTTAAGATTTTTTTCGACGGAGCTATATCTACGACGCATGGAAATGCAGGTCTCGGTGTGGTTTTGTTGGATGAAAAGGGGTTATTCTCTTTTGGTCTCTCCAAAAGAGTACCAGGTGAAACTAACCCGGAACACGCCGAATTCCTTGCTCTCAAAGAGGCAATGCGGGTAGCTCTCACAAAGGGTATAAAGGAGATTACATTCTTTGGGGACGATCTTCTATAATCCTAGCCGCGGTCGGAGAAGCCTATTGCCCCATTCACTGCGTCTCCACCTACGAAGAAATTGTTAGACTGAAAGAATGTTTTTTTAGAACTGATTTTTTCTGGATTCGTGAGAGAACGTTTAATTGTATCGCTCATGAGCTTGCTTTCTTCGCTAAAAATATGTTAGCTCTGGAGCGCACTTGGGATAGTATCCCCCTTTCATTGTTCAAACGCCGGACGTTTTCCAGCAAAGTTAATATAAAATCTGTTTTTCCCTTCAAAAAAAGAAGTGTTTGAAACATTTTTGCTCGTGAAAGTGTAATACACAATCAAACATCAAGGTTTTTTCTTTATTGATTGCAGTTGTAGAGTTGACATAGATAATGAAAGCTTGGAAGATTGCACGATTGTAACGGTAAATGCATTTCTTCAATTTTTGTTACGCTTTGAAATGGCAAAAAAAAAAAAAAAAAAAAGTTAATTCAGGAGATACTGTAATAACTTATTATCGCATGAATGGCAGATCGACAGCGTTAAAAAGCAGGGTCTCCTTCTAGAAGTGGTGCAAGCGCTTACAGATTTGAACCTCACCATTTCAAAAGGTTACATTTCTTCTGATGCAGGGTGGCTCATGGATGGTATTCATCTCTTCCTTCTCTTTATTTTTTTTATCTTAGGGTTAATTACAAAACTCCCCGAGGTACGGACTAATTACAAAAACCCCAAAGAATTTTGAAAGTTACAAAAAGCCCATTAGGTATGATTATGTCTTAGGGTAATTGTAATATTTTTATAAATATGAACGAGGTTTTAAAACGTTTTAACATAAAACATAATCTAACCTCAAGGGGATTTTATAATTTTCAAAATCACCTGATTTTTTTTTTTTTGTAATTAGCTGGAACCTTAGGGAGTTTTTGTAATTTTCCTATATCTTATCCACGAAGTTGCTGTATAATGTGATTAGCTACTAGCCTACTAGTATGGAAACATTATGGAACAAAAATTTCAAAGTCTTGATATGTTGTGATGTGATGTGCTGCAGTTTTTCAAGTTAAAGATGAATTAGGCAACAAAGTTACTGATCAAAGGGTTATCAATTACATCCAGCAGGTAATTAACATGATTCTATGGGAAAAACAGTGACATAGTAAATTTATTGAAATGGAAAATCATTTTTGGTGGTTGTTCATTGAGTTAGGGAGTGTTGCAATCACTAAAAAAGCGCTTTTGGTTAAAAAAAAAAATCAGTTTTTATTATTTGCAAATATAATTTGTGCTTTTATTCTGCGTTGATTAATCGAATCTAAAAATAGGAGGAGTGAGATTTTTGGTTTGAGTTTTACAAATTAATAAACACTTTTAAAATTTCTTCACCGGACTCTCAACTTCTAATTGTATTTGCAAACACTATCACTTTATGATTCTCAAATACTTTTACTTGTAATATAATTGGGTGTTTGCAATCACCAAAAAAAAGTAGTTCTTAGTTTTTGATTTAAAAAAAAATCATCTTGTTTGTAAATGACAACTTTTGTTTTTGATTCTCGCTACATTTAAAAAGAATCTAAAAGCAACAGATATTTTATAAACATACATTACGCTCGGTGCGCATTTATATACTAATACACACATTTCCCAATACATCACATCAAACTCTCTTCCACCAATCACTCCCCAAATCTCGATCTCAATCACTCACAATCACTAAACAAACATACAAAAATATTTGTTTCTCGCTTCTTATTTGACTTTTACAAATAAATAAGACTTTTCTGCTTTTTTTCGCTAAACATTCTTAACTTCTAATTCTATTTTCAAATATTACCAATTTGATTCTCAACTACTTTTACTTTAACTACGATAAATTATTTTTACTAAAAGTAAATTTTTTCCAAACACTCCCAACAAATCACTTCTTGTAAAAGCGCACTTTTGCAAACACTCACTCCCTTACTGAATGCTGACATATCGGAACATACACACAGGCAATTGGTTCCAATAGTTTGACCAGTCTTACAGCAAAGGCCCGACCCAGTTCGGACTCCCAGCCCGGTGAGCCCAAAGCAATAGAAATGACAGGAAAAGACAGGCCCGGCCTGTTTTCAGAGATCTCAGCAGCCCTAGCCGATCTCGGCTGCAACATCATCGAAGCACACGCGTGGAGCCACAACGCGCGATTAGCCTGCGTCGCACACATTTCCGATCAATCCACCGACACTCCGATCGACGAACATCGGCTCCACGCCATCGAGGACCACTTAACCACCGTTCTCCGAGCCACCACTTCGAAATCGGCCGAAAACCCTAACCAGCAAGAAGCGAAGCCCGCGGGCCTTCCAAAGGGGGAATTGAGCACCACCACGAGAGTCGAACGCCGTTTGCACCAGCTCATGCTTTCCGGCCGAGATTTTGACCGTCCGCCGGAGCAGGCGAGATCGCCGACCCCGGGATCTGACAGCGATGACGAGGAGAGGAAATCGAGTGTGGTATCGATTGAGAGCTGCGTTGAGAAGGGATATTCGATTGTTACGATTCAATGCAAGGATCGGAGAAGGCTAATGTTTGATACGGTGTGTACGCTTACGGATCTGCAGTACGTGATTTTTCATGCTTCTGTAGATTCTTGTGAAGGCTATGCATATCAAGTATATTACAATTCACCCAACTTCTTTGAAATAGTAAGAAAAAATAGTTTTTTTGGGGTCATATATATTAACAAAATTTTGGATATTTGGTTCAATTTTAATCGAAATTGTGTAATTCTATCGTAATTGCTGGAATCCATGACCTGTGAGTGTTGATGTGTCTAAGAAATTTAAAGATTATGGCAATTTGGAAAAATTTACAAGTTAAAATAAATCACCAAAAATTGACACACAAAATTTGGTGCTTTTAATATTGTGGTGGCGACAATTTTTGCGCCAATTTTAGATAAAATCCACAATTTTGGTTAAATTAGAACTAACTATCCAAATTTTTGGAAGATATTGAATCAAAATTCTAATGCGATTACTTAAATGGATAAATATCTAATTACTATATTTTTTTTTGAAAGCTCTAATTAGTAATTACTAGTTAAAGTACCCAAAAATCATTTTCCCAAATAGTAATATCATTGAATGAATTCATCAATTTAATATTTTTACAGGAATACTTTATCAGACATGCAGATGGTTGTGCATTGAACACAGAGGGTGAGAAAGATAGAGTCATAAAATGCTTAGAGGCTGCCATAGAACGCAGGGTTTGTGAGGTAAGTTGAGTACTGCCGGAAAATTTGCTAAATATTAAGGGATAATTACAACAAAACACCCTGTGGTTTGGTCTAATTACAATAAAACCCGGAGGGTTTTGAAAATTACAAAAACCCCTCTGAGATTTGATTAATCCCAATTTTTCCATTTTTTGGATTCTCTGGAATTTTGTTTTCATGTTCTTTGGTATCAAAACGTCGCTATGTCGGGATATCTTATCATTTTCTCCAGGAAAAATGGATATCCCATAAAAGATTTTTAGTTAAATTCTTTTTTTAATTCCGTCTTAAATTTAAGGAGGTAACTATAATATTTCTAAAAATGATAGGGAGGTTTTTGAAATATACAACCGGATGAAACCTCCAAGGATTTTTTGTAATTTCAGACACCTCTGGGGTTTTTGTAATTAACCCAAACTTCAGGGGTGTTTTTGTAATTATCCCTGCTACTGCTTTTTTCACAATAGAGCATGAATGTTCATTCTTCTAATTGAATGAAGCAGGGGGTCCGGTTAGAACTGTGTGCATATAACAGGGTGGGATTGCTCTCGGACATAACACGGCTACTAAGGGAAAATGGACTAGCAGTAGTTAGAGCAGATGTTGCTACAAAAGGGGAGAAATCGGTGAATGCTTTCTATGTGAGAGATATTTCAGGAAATAATGTGGATTTGGACTTCATTAAGTCTATGAAGAGAGAGATGGGTGCAATTGATCTCTCTGTGATGAAAGAGACAACCAATTCTCAACCAGCCTCAAATGAAAGACCCAAGTTATCTATTGGGGAAATATTGAAGTTTCAGATTGAGCGCCTCTCCAACGGCTTCATTGCCATTAAATGATCTTGTAAATATGTATGTAACTAGTTTTCTTTTTTATATGTACATAGCTAATCAGATCAGCATTATGCATATATTTATTTTACGATTCCAAAAAGCTCTATGTTAGATCATCTATATTAAGGGATAATCACAAAAACTATCCATGAGGTTTGGGTAATTACAAGAAAACTCACATGTTTTTGAAACTTACAAAAATTCCATGAGGTTTGATACGCGCTTTCACTTCACCCCTTCATTAGCAAAAAAACATTTCAAACACCCCATTACATTTGTAAAAATATTGCAATTTAAGACAGAATTAGTTTTGAAGGGATTTTTGTAATTTTCGAAAATGTCTATTTTTTTAATTAACCCAAACCTCAGGGTGGGTTTTGTAATTATCCCTATATATCAACTAATTTATTCAATAGTAAAACTTCATCATGCTCTAGACTACTTCCCATTTCTTAACAAAGCAAAATCTGAAAATCATCACAAAAACTTAATTTCTTTTTGAACTTATAAGGGCACTACAAAAATTACAGGACTGTGTATATATATACATACACTAACTTTTGAAGCTCGTAAAACATTATACACCCTTTCAGCTTTAATCTTTAATTAGTTTACCTTTTCCCAACACTTATTGAGCCCTTAAATTTAATCGTCTAAGCCAAACAGAGTGCAAGATCATATGAAACATATCAAACCTCTCCACTGGCTGGTTCAAAACAAAATGCCTTCTTACAGCCCTCAATCCCTCCTTTAGCCTCATATACTTATCTTCTGATACTGCCAATAATATCTCCTTCAACGTGGGATTTCCGAAATATCAACCTGTATTGAAAATACATCCCACCTTAAAACATCACTGAATGGAAGCACATAGTGGTCGGATAATATCACAGGGATGCATTCAGCATAAATGGCCTCAACAATTCTGGGGCTAGCCACTTCATAACCACTTGGACATAAGCAAAACTTGGACCGTAGCATGGAATCGTAATAATCTTGATCTTTAGGGAGGTATTCGTAAATATGGAGGTCAGAGTCTGTGCCCTTCCAATGTTTGAGGAGGATTGGCCTAATGCTGCCATGAATGCCACCAGCAAAGAACGCAAGGTATGGTCGGGAGGTATTGGAAGGTGGAGGAGAAATCAGCTTGGGATTTACAATGCCGCCATAAAGATGGATTTCGGGCAGGCTTACATCTTTTTGGGGATTGAATCCTTCGGAGGAATTTGCGTTGCACAAGACGCGAATTGATGTGTTATAGAGAAATGCATCCCCCTTGAGGCGTGAGGCGCCTGGAACAATTCAAACAAAAGTACCTTAACTACAATTGTATAACAAAAATATTGGTATAATTACAGGAAAAAACTGAGGTTTGGGCTGATTACAAAAAATCTAGAGATATATCAAAATTATAAAAAGGCCCCTCAAATTTGATTATGTACTAAATTAGAGGGGATAAATGTAATATTCCTATAAATATCAAGGGGATTTTTGAAATATATTTTGCTTATGGGGAAAATGTAAAATGAAATCAAATTAAATCTCAAGAGGCTTTAGGTAATTTTAAAAAAATTGGATTTTTTTATTAGCCCGAACCTCTAGGTTTGTTTGTAAGTATCCCTAAAATATTTGGTCATTATATATACTGGGATAATTACAAAAATCTCGTGAGGTTTGGACTAATTACAAAAAACCCAAAGATGTTTAAAAATTACAATCATGACTTGATTATGTTTTTATCTAAAGGGGTATCCGTAATATTTCTATAAATATCAAGGGGTATTTTAATTTTTTTTTTTTTTCTTATGATGGAAAAAATGAAAAACGGACTCAAACCTAAACGAATCCTTTTCAATTTTCAAAAATCCCTTTGGTTTTTTTTTTTTTTAATTAACTTAAACCTCAGTTTTTTTCTTGGTAGTTATCCCTTATATAAAACCAAAAGATAGAGTAATGTTCAATTGAACTAGGAAATAAATTGATTGGAAGAACAAAATAATGTGCCATGATGCTCACCCAGTCATGGCAAGAAAGCATGAAGTGGTCAGCTCCATGAGTTCTATTCCAGAAGGGGTGTTTGGTGGAAATGAGTTTCACATAATCAGATGCAAATACTTTGAGTGGAGTGAGATCATAAGTGTTAGGCTTGTAAAGGTACTTCACCATCCATGTCACACTAAACGGCATGAAGTAAACATGAGCTGCTTGTGCATTGCTTGTCCTAAACTTATTGTTTCCATGCTCCATCTCATGTATGAATCTTCCTTCACTAGTGTATATGTCTTTGCATGGCCCATCATGTACTATTGGTGGCTCCTTCTTGATATACATAAATCTTAAATCTTCTTTCCATTTCCTTGTAACTCCTGCAATGTATTTTCTCTTAATCATGAGCAAGGAAATTAAATTAAATCATGCCTAATTAGTTCTAATATTAATTTTAATAAGATGCCACTTTTTCTTGGGGTGGGTGGAGCCGGGGAGTGGAGTGATGGCAATGCTAAAGGAGGTTTGTCTGCTAGAACAAGCAGGCAAACTCATGGATATATATTTAGTGAAAATAAAGGTAAGAGTTCATCATACAAAATGAATATACTTGAGGATCAAATGATAGCAGAATTAATAATATACCACGTACTAATTACTCCACAATCTGCATACTAAAATAAGTACTACGGCTTTACTCAGGTTAACGTAAGGGTTTGTGCTATGACTCTCATAATAACCAAGAGAAATGTTTCAGCCAAATCTTATTTTCCAAACTCTTGAACAGATCTCACAATGAACTACTATAAAATCTCATTCTTTGTGTATGTAATTAAATTTCAGATAACAAATACTTGAGCGTGATAATCTCCATATTGACCCAAATTATATATATATATATATATTATATATCTGTAATTGAGAAGTGAATTCAAATAATATTACATGTGCAAAATGACTTGGCTTTTATCATAAACTATTCCCGCAAAAGACACGGAGAAATTAATAACTCAGATAGACGATAATTTAAATAAAGTGTCTATGCTATTTCTTTTTATTATCTCTTTAATTTCCCTCAAAGTCATAACTTTGATTGTATTATACTATATCTTAAGTTAAAATCTTTCATCAATTTTGACGTTGAATGGAAGCTTACTTATGCTTTTCTGTCACTTTAATAATCATAAAGTGAAATTTCATGAGTCGTCATTCATCCAAAGAAAATGTTCTTGAAAAATAGAAAATAAAAGGATAATTGATACAGCCAAAGGGTGGTAAGAGTTATCCATGAGTAATGTTTGATACAGAAAAGTAATGAGTAATGAGGCACGATTTCAGTCTTTTCAAAATTGAGAAAACAATAGAGTGGAGGGAACAATGAGTGTGCGCACTAGTCACCCCCATGCTTCAGGTAGAAGACTCCTTCCCTCTTAAAGCTATAGAAGTCTTTTTTTTGTTTTTTGGGGATGAAAAAGCTATAGAAGTCTCACTATCACATGTGGGATGTATAATCTTCAAATTTATGCAGGGTATCTTAGAAGGAAAGTTGCCACAACTTAGCTAAGTCCCACCCTGGCCTCCTCTTTAAAAGCTCATTAAAATACGCCTAAAAACTTGATTTCGTGATTGATTGAAAACTCACATATTAAATGAGTACGTGCAATTCCAAGGCGCTAATTCATTAAACTTAATGACTTTGCGAGTGCTTTGCAAGCTTTATGTCATCATTGAATCAATTAACTTAAGGCTTAATTGCAATTTTATTCATGTAACTCCTAGGAATTAACAATCTAAGTCCTGTAATTTCTTGATGTGGCAGTTTTGGTCCTTGACGATTTTATTTTTAGCCAAAACGCAATTTTAGTCCTGTAAAATTTGATGGTCATTGTAACATTTAATGGTCATAGGTATTTTGGATATGTTGACTATTCTCACTAAATGACAAGGGTATTGTAACACAAGAAATATTGAAAAATCCGATTGGGACCAAGATGTAGGACTAAAATTGCATAAATTAGGACCTATGAGATCAACAATTCAACATTGCACAAAAATCAATTTTTTTAATGGGATCAAAATTACAGAACCAAAATTGATAGTCACCTATAGTTTCAAAACCAATTTGCAATAAGCCTTAATAACATTTTTATTATACAAGTAAGTTTTCATACTAATGGAAACTGAGACAGCTGCTAATTATGAGAATTACTTACTGAAGAAACGCACTGGGGTTCCAATAGATTGCTGAGGAGAGAATGTCATTTTTCGTGATGATTACTGATTTGTTTCTGATTGAAGCTGCTTTCCTAATTGCCGCCCTTGCTCTAGCTAATCCTTGCTCCAATTTATTATTTGTTCTCCTCTGCGACATTCATATTTATAAATAAACCCCAAGATCATCGTAAATTCATGCTATCAATCAACTTTATTATAATTACAACTAATTCACACCAGAAAAGAAAAACAGAAAAAAAAAAAAAGAAACACCAATCAAACAGTAAATGGTACTCGTTTGAAAAACTGAGCAGGTAACAACTGCATTTCACTTAACTATCAGCTTTAATTAGCAACAAATACTCTAAATTTTACCGAATTCAAAAGATTGATTCAGGCATTCCAAATCCGCTAGCTACAAATCCCGTATTTACGATTGCCTAAAGTAAATTTGGAGTGCCGATACCATCGCTCTAAAGGATCATCGCGTGATTAATTAACTTGATCCAGCAGATTTATACAACAACTAACAAATGCATCGACACCAGCGATTACATGACTGAAAACTAAATCTACTCAGATTTTCATTCGCAAATAACATTCAATGTTCAAATTCAAAATCATCCATAAAGCACACACGCACACACACGTGTGTGTCTGTGTGTGAAATACTTACCCTGACAGTTGGCTTGAATTTGGATGAGAATTCAGAAGAGAGCACAGCTCTGGATTCATCGTTACGCTGCACGCGCAGCAGCCGTGACTAACTCAACTCTTGGAATCTTCAATTCCGCTTCAGAACCAGAGTAAAACGATCCGAATCCATTAGCTCTATCCGAGAAGTATCCCAAGACGAAAACGATGGCGATCGATGCTGCAAAAACCACCGACAGCACCACGATCGGCGAAGCTACACCACCACCACCGCCACCGCCGCCATTCTTCATCATCGTCACCTTTCTCCCTCTGCGTGTTTGTGTGTGTATTTTCACACACACTAGTTATGAATAGTGTGTGAAGTTGTTGAGGAGACGGTTATATATGGAGAGGGAACGAAAAGGCGGGGGAATGACTTAAAGACACCATGTGAATTGACTGTTTTGCCCTCTGTGATTAATAGTATTTAATTTATTGGTTACCAAAATCTCATCTGTTGATTACGGAGATTTTAGCTACAGATTACCATAATAATTAGCTGTTTATCTTCGTGGGATTAATTTGAGGCGAATTTGGAACGCAATTATTTGTATTTATTGAGGGGATATTGTTGATCATATTTGGAAATCGTGTTTAATTTAGAATTGGAATGCAAGAATATTGATGAATTTTGTTTAATTTCAAAATTTACATAATATGTAATTTCCGTTGACTATAATATGACCATTGGGTCTTGGTTATATTTTTTTGAATCAATTCAAATTCGAGTAAATTCAATTTGAATATCGATCTTATTTTAATTTGAATTTGTGCGTTGATTCAAACTCAACTATAATTCAAATTTAGTTTTTAAGCATTATAAAAATGTAGATTGCATATAAAAATATAAATAATATAATTAGTTGATGTATAAATAATATTTAATTTAACACGACTATTATAATCAAATTATTGCATTAGAAGAATTATTTATAGCTAATTCACAGTTCAATATCATTTCAAAGTTTTAAGGATTTTTGTTTAGTTTTTGCAATGTCTTAAGATGCATGGTCGGAACCCAAATCATGCATGGTTTATCGACAAATTTAGATTTTCGATTGACTCGAATCGATTTGAAAATCGACAAATCCAAATCGATCAAATCGACTTGAATATAATCGAATTAGGATCGAATTTCAATGGATTTTACAACGTCCATTCGATTATTCCAATTTGAAGAAGTAGAAGAATTTTGAATTCGATTCGATGAATAGCCGTATAATATATAGATGGCAATGTCTCTTTTTCAGTTCGTCAATTAAAAGGTGTGAGTTTTGCTTTAGTTTTGGAAATAACTTACTTTTGTATAATCTTAATTAAGCCATACACTATATATCGGTTCTTTTTTTTTTTTTTTGAAAGATATATCGTTTCTTCTTCTAATTAAAATTAGTAAAATTTTCAACCAGCCAATAAATTCCAAATCAAAATTTATAAACTTTGTGCAGCAATTAATTAACTTTTTTATTCTCATTTTATGGCTAAACATTTAACTTAACTACCTCATGAATGTTCGAAAAGAAGAAACGTAAAGAAATAGTTCACTACTATTTTTAAGTTTTGCTTTCTTGCACTCAACAAGGGTATAATAATAAGTAAAAAACATTTATTTGGTTTTTTCCAATTTCAAGATATCCAAAGGACTCAAACATATATCTGTAATAACCCCTCAAAAAAATAAAAATAAAATATATCTGTAATAGAGATGGGTGCAATAGATCTTTCATGAAATCGGTGAATGCTTTCTATGTGAGGGATATTTCAGGAAATAATGTGGACTTGGATTTTCATCAAGTCTATCAAGAGAGAGATGGGTGTTGATCGGTCCCAAATAATCGAGACTTCCCAAAATTCCTAATTCGACCATCCATTATCTTCCTGCATAAGACTATCCAAAGGATTCCTAGATTAAGATCCGACAATCAAATTAGTAAACAAAAAGGGTGTATTTTGTTGTAAGAGAAATAATAGAGATAGTGAAATCATCCTTTAAAATGAGATAGTTTACCCTTTTATAGTGTCTCAAAGTTACTTTTTGGTAGAGTCTACTCGCAGAAGATTTTTCTCTGTAGCTCTACACCTTCTTTATGTTTTACGTCATATGAAAGTAGGTCTATCTCGCTTAGCATTTACTCAGAACCCTTATCCGGATATTCACAAGAGAACCCCTCCATATTTTTCTTTCTTTCAAATTAGCCAGGGCCTATCCTTGTGGGCTTAATTAAATATTCGATTGGACATTTAATTAAAAAGGTCCTTCAATTAATTTTAATTAATTGATCCAGTCCATATTTAATTAATTTGATTAAATCAATTTCTTGTAGCGCAAATAAATAATGGTTATATTTAACTATTAAAAAATATAGTCTTTCATAAAATTAATTGATCTCATCGTTAAATTATTTTTCACTCCAAAGACTTACTAATCTAATTATTAATTAAATATTTAATTCAATCATTGAATAAAATCAAGTCACAATTAATTAATCTCTATCACTAATTGTATGCAACCTTTTAGACTATTTTCGATTGAAGCAATGACACCAACCATTTTGTGTGTGACCCTTTAGGTTCACAATTAATGCTAGCAAAGAGCTTACAACTTTTGTAACTTATGAATAATAATTATTTAATTAATTAATCCAAATTTTAATACGTTTTGAAATTAACTCTTTAATTCCAAAACCTACAAATCATGGGAACATCTAGCAAGTATCATAATCGCTTCAGAAATAGGTGAAATAGTGAGTAAACCTATTTTAATTGCGGTTGCATACACGTACGGTTCTTTTGACATCTAATCTCCCGATTAAATCTTGGGCATGAATTATAAGTCGAGACCCACTTCATTTAATAATTGTGATCCCATTTCAAGTTCTAGTGATTTCTTTATGAATCAATATTTACCATGTCTTGGCCAAGGTCTTTAAATCACAAACTATAAAAACACAGGAGATTCACTTGTCAATAAATAAGTGTCGAATTATATGTTGGCCACTGATTAACCTACATATACACCAGCGCAACATCTAGAATATCCCCTTTATGATTGTCAAGAAATCAGAAGATAAATCAAAATATTACAGGATGTACATAAGGCTACTATCATGCCTCAAGTCTAAGGACTAACCACGTACTATCGCAATGTGGAAATTATTAATTCGACAATAAATATTCAAGTTAAAAATTTTCATTGGGCCATGTTTAGCGTACTTGTTCTCTAACAAGTAGCCGTGATATATGTATTTGCGTCATAACGCTAATGTTAATGAAATGCAAGATCCTCGTCATACGAGCATGCATCATATGCACAAGTCATGTTGAACTATTCAATGTCCTATCTTGAAAAGTCCATCGACTTAGAACTAATTTAAGATTAAAGTCTTACGTGGACATGTTCCATGATCTCCATCAAATGCGCGACCATGTCCCGTAGCTTAATATGATCTAAGTTCTTTATCAAACTCATAATTAATAGTATTAAATATAAAACAAATGATAAAGAAATATATTTATTAATATGATTCTCAATAAAATTATCTTTACAATTAGAATAAACTCCAATCTAATTGTATCGCTTGACATCCTACTCTAACAATTAAATATACGTAAACCAAAAAGAGCAAAGATATGATTATAATCTCAAATATTTCAACACCTTCAATATCGCGTTGCATCTATTAAAGCCCCCATTTCGACAAACCCAGTTGAATTTGTTGTTTATGGAAAAACATCATTCGATACAACTAAATATTTCAAAGAATATGCATGTTCTTCAAGCTAAAGCAATAATCAAGAGAAAATTAGAGGAGAGCCATGAGAGGCCGTAAACAACAAATCGGTGATGAAAGAGACAACGAATTCTCGACCAACCTCAAATGAAAGCCCAAAGTTATCTATGTTGGGTATACATGTATAAATTATAAAAGTGAGGTAAAAAAATAAATTGGAAGCTAAAATATTTGTTCACTAAAAATATAATCTCATCAATAATGCAATTTAAAAAAAAAAAAAAAAAAACTCACTCAATTTTTGCTTACAAAATTTCTACAATATTTTCTCACTAAATAGCCTTTGAATGACTTTCTTTTGCTTCACTCGGATGGATCAACATAATGGCGAAGATGCCTATTTATAGCTTCAGTAAAGAAGACTAAACCATATAATTAACACATTAACAAATAGGATAAGGTTGGTAAGATTAATTCATAACCACACACGTAGCATTTGCTCCACCAATATCCAATTATTAATGCAAATGGGTTGTTGAATTGCAATTGTAGAATGCCAAGTGCCATTGCAAATTATAATATTTTAACAACCCTCTTAATTTGTAATTTGACATTCTTTCAAAGTTGTTCCAATTTTTCAAGGCGAGGAAAAAGCAAAGAAACCCCCAAACTATTCGATTTTTGACACTTTACCATACGAACTAAAATTTCAAACATTGTCCCATACCAACTTCACGTTTTTGTCACTAACCCATATAATACGGTCGACGGTGGAATTTTTCGCCGGAAATTGGGTCACGTGACTTGCACACTGATTTTTTAAGGGTATTTTTGTCCCTTCACACCCTTCTCATTTCCCTCTTCACACCCTTATAATTAACAGAGCTAATCCTATCCCCTTATTTCTTCACATACGCTGGAGAGAAGATAGGTGGAAGAAGCCATGTCCTACCAAACATCTGAGGTGCTCATGGATTCAATGTGTCATTGTGGGCGAAATGCAGTAAAAAAAACTTCTTGGACTGACCTCAATCCTGGGCGAAGGTATTCGGCATGCGAAAATTTTCGGGTAAGTGAAACCCTAATTTTGATTTCTGAAAATCGTTCGACAATTTGTGGTAAAAGTATCACAAATTTCATGCTAACACTCCTTATTTTGAATTAAAACATAAATTATTATTGTGTAGAATCCGAAATTAATTCCCTAAATTGAGGTAAGGAAACCCTAAATTTTGGGTTTTGAAAATGAATTCTGATTTTATTCAAAAATCCAAAATTAGTGAATTTTGTAATTATTTTGATTCTGATTTTGAATGCAATTGTACATCAGGAAGTAGGAGGTTGCTGTTATTTTGTGTGGATTGACCCTCCAATGTGCACCCGGGCTCGACAAATTATTCCGGGATTGCTGAAGAAAGTTAACAAGTTGGAGAACAATTTGAAGCAAGTTAACAAGCTGGAGAATGATATTAAACAGCTGGAGGATGATTTGAAATGCAAGAGATCAAGGGAGAAGTACTTGTGGTTTGCATTGGTGATGTCTTGGAGTATTATGTACCTCTTTATGTGAAAGTAATGTATTGTAATAGTTTTAGGTAAAAAGGTCATGGACCTATTCCAATTTTCCAATTCAGATGGATTGGCCATGATGTAATCTGACTATGAACTCATTAGGATCTATGTAATCTGTCTTTTAACTCATTTGGTCTATGTAATGTATGGTTTTAACTATGAAGTGTATTGAATGCATTGAGAATTCCTGCTGTATTGAATGCTGAAAAATATAAAGTGTATGGTTGTAACTATAAAGTGTATAAAGAGGATCATTTGCACACAAAGAAGGATCATTCCATTCCAATAACAATTCAAGACAAAATACATAAAGTTGTACTTTTTATATCACAGAAAAAACATCCCAGACCAAAACATCCAAGACAAAATACATGCACTATTGAATCTGCTCAAAAGGAAGCAGACTCCAACTTTACATCTGATTGCAAGTTGGTGCCTCTTCGGGATGACCGCTCAAATTTGTAACTGTTTTCTTGTTCTGAGAACCTCACAGATTGAGTGATATTCTTTGTTAGTCCTTGATGCTTCAACTCAAGACTTGAAAATGCTTTTGATATAGGTGACTTTGGCTTAGAGCTGTTGACAATAGCTGATTCAGGCTTCTTGGTCACCTTCAATTTTGGCCTAACACCAAGTGTCTTTTTTTGAGTCTTTTCTTGTGCTTGGGACTGTTGTGTAGGAATTATCACCTTCCCTTTGTCCTTGCCCTGTTTATACACCAACAAAATAATTAGATTTGTGTTAAAACAAAGAGGAGAAATGCTTACAAACACTTACCAAAACACCATGAGAAACAAGGCTTCGGGTTTGCACCATGATTTGTGTTGAAAACAGATCGCCCATTATAGCCATTCTTATTTTCAAGACTACTATTATTGCACACTTCAAAAGAGATGTTGTAGCTTCAGACTTACACACATTTAGCCCACTCCATTCAGCATCTACATCAATATTATCATCAAACAGAGTATCATCATCAGAAACATCAAACTCACTGTCAACAAAGTTCTCTGATATATCACTATCTGACCCCATTGACTGATCATCATCACTTCCATTACTATCATTGTCATCAACTATATCACTCTTCAAATTAACATGCTCATTACTACCTACCCTCCCCATCAATGATTCATTTTGGTTAATATTAAGTTCAATGCCTTCATTTTCACCAACAAAATTCGAGAGGTTCATTCACGTGAGGGAAAATCATGCATTGAAGACGTGATTCACTAGAGATGCATCAATTTTTTCATGTTCAACAAACACACCAACTATCCTATTTTCATCTACAAAATCCACCAAATTCAAAACATCACCATCATTTTGTAATTGCTTCAAATCACTAGTTTCATCTACCCCTCTTTTACTGAAATGAAAACAAATAAATGGCTTCATACCTATCTCAGTAGCCATACTATTTAATTCAAGTAGTGATATCTCATCAGGGTCACAATAGTCAATGTGTGCAATGTCAGAAGCTAAATACTTGATTTTCCCCAAATTGACAAATAGTCCATTGTAATGCATTCGAATAGTGAACAAATCAGACCCTGGACCTGGTGGGGACCAAAAAAACGGAAACAAAAAAAAATATGAGGATAATATGGAAAAACATGTTACAAAAAATATGGAAAATATAAATAAAAAACGAAACCCTAGAATTTTAAACTTTCACTCGATATTTTTGAAAAAAATAACAGCATCCTTTCACTTACCATAATCAGGGGAGGCTCTTCCATTTGGTATACTTTGATCACCATTCTTTCTTATCTTCCACACCATTGTTAAGGCTTTGGATTAGAGGTGCATAGAGCTTAGGGAATTTTTTAAGGGCGCAACAGAGAGTTTAGGTAATTTTCTAGAGCTGAAATGTGATTTTCATTTTGTCATGTGATGTACATGTGAAGGGACAAAAATACCCTTAAAAAATCAGTGTGCAAGTCACGTGACCCAATTTCCGGCGAAAAATTCCACCGTCGACCGTATTATATGGGTTAGTGACAAAAACGTGAAGTTGGTATGGGACAATGTTTGAAATTTTAGTTCGTATGGTAAAGTGTCAAAAATCGAATAGTTTGGGGTTTTCTTGTTTTTCCTCTTCCGCACACTCCTTTGGTGAAACCATCTCGCCAATTGCTCGTTGTGTTCACAAACTCCAAGTGAATTTCTTAATCCTTCACAAGACTTCGATGAAATGGTGACGAAGTTCAATGTGTTTCGATCTTGCATGAAAAACTCGGATTTTTGTCATTGCAATAATTGACATGTTGTCACGTAAAATTATTGTGGAAGTGTCTTCGCTTTCTTGAATATCAACTAAAATTTTTCTAAGTCATCGCTTCACAAGATGCATTAGTGGCGCGATGTATTTCGTCACGATGAAAGTGATACTATATATAATTTTTGAGCAAACACAAAATACATACCGGATGTACATTTATGATCATCAAGTGACCCATCCCCTGTCACTATCTCAGATATCTAATAAGCTTATTTTCTTTTTCTTTAACATACTTGATGCCGAGTTTTCTCGTACCTTGAAGGTATCTCAGAATCCTTTTTGTTGCTGCAAAATATAGTTTACTTGGATCGTGCATGAATCGTGATATTAGCCGATCGATAGACAAAATCAGGCCTTGTAACAATAAAATGGAAGTCCGAAAACAGTAGCGAGAACACGAACTGGAATTTAAGTTATGAAACAAACAAATTAATTCGATAAGCAGCAGCCCGTAACAAACTAAACGCTAAGCAATAGAAGAAAAATGCAACGAATCGAAGGTACTACTGAGGCGTGCAAGAATGTACTGTCCTTAAGGAATTTACTTTCGTAGTCCCTCTAGGATTCAACATGTTTTAATGGCGTAAATATTTGAGTAACCCGACAAAATTAGGAGCAAATGTAAACTCAAGAAGGAAGACGATTATTTTCAGTACTTAATATTAAGCTATGTGAGGGATATTTATAAACCCACTGACCCGAAAAATAAGAACTAAAAAGTATGGTGCGATAATGATGGGGCATCAGTTTATTTTTGAAATAAATGAGCATGTTTGTTCTAAACTAACTCTAAAAATCAGGCCCAGATTAGTTTAAAAACATAAAGCCCAACCGTTGATAAGGCTTCAAGATTAATTCAAAGAATAAGGCGATGACGGCTTTTGAATTGGTCAAAAAATAATCCATTAATAGGTTCTTTGGATTAATTCAAAATATCAAGATTTTTAAGTGGAAAAAAAAAGATGGTTCGAGTTCGTATCACGTACGCAGGGGGGCAAATTGATGATTTTACACTACAATCTACAAATTTGGCCCAACATTAATGCACGCGAGCCCACTTACTTCTCAAGCCTTTTACAAGTCTACTCCAGCCTTTTTGTTAATAAAGTGACCAAAACTTCATTTGGTTTCCTATGTGGGATAGAGAAATCTTTTAAAACACCATTTAATACAACAATCCCCACATGTTTCAAAACATATAAACAATCATTATCTTATTCCATTCTTCTTCAAATTCGGTTGGATTTAAAAAATTATCCTGCATTTAAGTTTCTTAATTAGTCTCCACATGAAATATTCATCCTTCATTATTGCATGACCATCCTTAGCTCCCACCTTTTCCATTTTGTGCCACATGCATAATCGAGTGTCTTGCCTCTTTGAAAACTACTTTTACTATATTTTTCATGGTCGGGTCTTTTCAGAACTAAGTAATGCGATTCTTGATGCATTGCCTTAATAAAATTTTGGAACAACCAGGACGCACGATTCTTCGTCCTCCTTTAACATTAAACCGATTGTAAATGTCACACACCTCTTATGGTTATCTATTCTCGTGAAGGTGTGAAAATCATTTCGCACGTGACATTTATATTTTATTAGTTTTTCATAATGGATTTAATGCATCTTGGGAATAATGGATAATATTGTGCAATTGAGAGCAAATGAATAGCAATAATATAGTCTTATTAGGTATAGTTTCGTTTTTTTGTTGGTGTACGTTGTACGAAGCGCCAAATGAGACGACATCCCCAAATATAGCGTAGTTGCTTATTGCTATTGGATCGCCCAAAATAATCTTGTGAGGTGTTCATTTTCATCCACAACATAATCAAATGCCATGTCGGACAAACCTCCATTTTTTTAGGAATTTGTCTATGACTAATTGTGTTGTATATATTTACATATATTATTATTGATGTCTCACATTGGTTTTTGTGTTGTATTTTTGAGTCTCACATTGATTGCATTACTTTTTAGGAAGGCACTCTCATTTATTGCTTTGTCCCACATTGATTGTGTATTGGAGTATGAAGCTCAACTTGGTGTATAAAAGAGTGCAAGTTTGGTTAGTCCTACAAGCTTTGGAGCTTCCTCCTTATTATGGAGGAAACACCAAGTGGCTTCTAGTTTTAAATTTTGTGTGTGTATATATATATATATATAAGAAAGAACGAAATAAATAAATAAAAATACGGAAAAGATGGGGATGGGGCGGATGGGGTCCGGGCCGACCCATCGGTCCGAGTGGGAGGGTCCGACTGGTCATTTGTTTAAATCGGTTTAAAGTTTTAAACAAAAGGTGTGTCTTTTTCAAATAACACAAACTTTCGAATATGTGTCTTTTAAATAGACTTCATTTACGTAGTAAGAGTGACGAAATTAATAATTCTCTTTCCCGAGTGTTCTTTCTTCTTCTTTCGATCGGTTTAATTATTTTTACAACTTCGATTCTTGCTCGAGAAAATTCTCGAGAAGTGTAATCTTAGAATTTTCAAGATTAAAGCTTTGTATCATGGAGGTTAATTCCATGAGACCATTTACACCATGTGGGAGGAATTAATACCTTAAAGATAATATGTTTAAAGGTGTGCCTGGTCTATATAGATTTCATTACTCATATTTTTATACAATAATTTTAAGGTATTAAATATCCCGCAATGGAGTCTGCGTTTTCCGTGAAAGCACAACTACATGATGGAGACAAATCGAACGTTTGAACGGGTTGAACTGTTGTTGGACCTCAAGCGCTATCGATTGGATTGACGATTGTCCCCACAAACCAACACGACTATTTTCTAGAGCGTTTTGTCCTCACTCACGCGCACTCGAAAACTTCCCAGTGGGGTCACCCATCCCATGTCTACTACAGGCCAAGCACGCTTAACCTCGCAGAGTTTCTATGTAATGGGACCAAAAAGAAGATGCATCTGTTGGTATAGGTAGTCCAAATCATATCCTTTAAGCTATCCTTTAACTATGCAATCCAAAGACTCACGAGTTCGAATCGCGGCGCGCCTCGCGCTTTCTTTTTAAAGCCCATTGTAGGCGTGATCTTGGACCAAAGCCCAACAATCCCTCCTAAAGCACACCGCCAAAGATCTCATCTCCGGTGCTTGACAACCTCCACGCCCGCCAAACTTCCTCGTTCTAACGCCAACTTATTCGATTCAAGCGCCGCATCCTTGACCTCTTAGTTCCGGGGCCACTCAAAGAACCTACACCTTTAGTTCCGTTTTTAGTTCCGCCACACTGGCAACCTACCTTTCGCCGTCCGTTTCCTCATCATTGCGCCAAAGATCTCGTTCCACCGCTCCTGGCAACCTCCACTACAAACGTGCTTCCAAGGGAATTCGAACTCGTGACTTCCGATACCGCTTGTTGGACCTCAAGCGCTATATCTTTGGATTGACAATCGTCCCCCCACAAACCAACACGACTCTTTTCTAGAGCGCTTTGTCCTCACTCACGCACACCTTGGAAAACTTCCTACAGGGGTCACCCATCCCATGTCTACTCCAGGCCAAGCATGCTTAACCTCGAGTTTCTATGTAATGGGTACAGAAAAGAAGATGCATCCGTTGGTATAGGTAGTCCAAATTATATCCTTTAAGCTATCCTTTAACTATGCAATCCAGCGCTCACGAGTTCGAATCGCGGGCGCGCCGCGCCTCTTTTAAAGCCCATTGTAGGCAGGATAGACCAAATCCCAACATGAACTACAAGCGTTGGTGCTTGAAGATGGAATATCTCACGACTATTGCAAACGTGTTCTATGTGGTGTCCGAACCATGTCCGGCGGAGGTGACGATCTAGATGCAACATATGTACAAAAGGCGGAGGCCGAGAGAAGGCTAAAAAGTGGAAGGATGATGACTTTGTTTGCCATTTCACTATTCTCGATCATTTGAACAACACTATATTCAACGTTTTCATGTTCACAAAACTCGCCGCATAAATATGGAATGCTATGAAAGGAGGTATGTTAATGATGATGGTAATAAGTCTTTTTTGGTTAATAAGTATATTGATTACAAGATGGTGGATACTAGACTGTTATTAATCAAGTGAATGAGATAAATGATATAGCAAAGAATGTGTTGATTTGGTGAACCCATTTCTCGAGACTTTCCAAGTTTCTACTATCATTGGTAAACTTCACCTTCGTGGAAAGATTACCAAAAGAAATTGAAACATAAGAAAAAATCCATTTTGTTGGATGAACTTTCGCAAGGCATCCAAATTGAGACCGAAAGTCCAGAGGTCCTAAGGGGTGTAAGTGTAAGGTTTAGAAGGGGGTTGAATAAACCTTACCAAATTTTCGATTTAGTCCTTTTAAATCTACGAGTTGATTCTACATTTTGTGTCCTTGATGGATGTCGAATTAGTCACTCAAGAGAGTTAATCTCTCAAATGACTCAATTGAGTGTTGATGGAGTAACTCAATTTGTTTGGCTATAATTTAACTCATTTGTGGTTTTATTTTCACGGAAGACTTAACACCCTTAAGTTTGATTAAGCAAGATTTTAGAGCTTAATTTAGTACTTATAATTTTATCAAATGGATAGCAAATTTATCACAGATATAAGCGAGTTAAAAGTGCGGGAATTTAAATCTTGAAATGTAAATGACACAATAAAGTTTTTATAGAGGTTCAAGATGGGGTAATTCTTCTACTCCTCTCTTCTCCAACTCCCGGAGGAATCCACTAGGTAATGATCGGTTTACAAAGTGGTAACAGTCCGGATACAAGTCTTGATCACAATGGTGACTTGATCCTTTGGGACTCGATGCGAGACGCCTTGATCACTCAAGCTGGCATGACGACTCAGCTTCTTCACAGGCACCGCTTGCTACTACTGACTCACTTGCTTAAGCTCTTTGGATTTGATCACGAAGCCCTCCAAAAGCTTAAGACTTGGTTCAACTTGAACCTTTCTACAATCCTTCCCGGAATGTAGACCCTTTGTTTTCGAGATTTTCCTCTTCTTCGATTGAAGTTCTCTTTCCTTCACAGGTAAGTGTTGGATTGATGTACTTGAAATGTAGGCTTGAGGATTGAGAATGTTTCGAGTTTTTAATAAGCTCGTATATCTCACGTGTGTGTCATCTCTTCTTCTCAAACAAACTCCTCGGCCTTTTATAGTGAACTTTCAAAAATTTGCCCGTTGAAGAGATAGCTTATTTTTGAAAGTCACTTTTCGATCGTTGGCTTGCATCCTTGGAATTGCCATTTCCTCGTATGAATTGTTCTTTCACCTTTTCGAGTTCGACACGGTGTAGTGCTTCCCATTGGTTCATTCCTTTTGCACGCTTCTGAGGACTCGAGCACTCCAAGAAAGGTGGTATGGAGATATTACTTGTTTAAGTAAATCTCTTGATTTTCATGCAATGGTTCTTTTCGATTATCTCGACTTGATTTGCATTTCCTTGCTTTCCCAGGTGACTTAGAGTCACTTCCAATCATTGGATGACTCTTCTGTCATTTCAACTTGAGACTTGGCTTTTCTTGAGTTGACTTGATCGATGCTCCACTGTTGCATCTCATTTGCTTTTCCAAAGAGAGTTCTGTCTACTCTTCTTTGCCATACTCAATTGTCTCGCAATGAGTCTTCCTTCAGTCTTGATTGTCTTCTTGCATGTTAGGCGTAGCCGACTTAACTCACTTGGCCACTCTAATTGTTACAATACATTTTGACAAGAATTGGGGTGCCAACTTTCTATTCTAAGTTTTACATGGCATTCATCAAAATCTAAACAATAAAATTCCTAACAATTTCCCCCTTTTTGATGATGCCAAAACTTAAATCATTCAAAGATGCAAACAAAGAATGATACATACAGATAGTGTATTGACATAGAATGTATGCGCGAGAATCAATTCTTTTTATTGATCATATCATTCTTGTTCCTTAACACAATGTTTACAAGGTGTATCGAGCATATAATTTTCTTCACAAAAATCAAAGAATTTATACCTTTATTACGTAAGACTTACATTGTATGTATTAACATAATAAAATACACGAAGGGTTGACAAAGAACACTTCATCTCTTTATTTGTCTCCTTCTTTCATCTTGTTCAAAGATCTTCTTCTCTTCTTCTCTTTTTCTCGTCGTCACCGCTTTCTTTTTTTCTTCTCATATGCTTTCTGGCAGCTTCATCTTTTCTTATTCTTTCATGTCTCTCCCCGCCATAGCCGAGTTTGTCTCTTGTTTTCTTCTTCTATTCTTTTTGCATACTCGGCGTTGGTTTTAGCCACTTTCAAATTTGCCACTTGGTCAAGCCCAGCCCAATAGATCCCTCCTTTCTTCCCCGGATCTACGTATTCAATATTCTTGGGCAGAGGCCTGGGTCCAAGCTTCTTCCTCCACTAATGCTTCTTCCTCTACCGGGCGTATCTTTGTCGAGTCTTCTTCTTTCCGGTGAGTGGCTGGCGGAGTGACCAGCAGAGCGATCACGTTAGGTTGTCTGTTTGCTGTCGCCTTCTTCACATAATGTGAGACCTTTTTCCCAAGATCTGGATCCCAAGCTTGAGCCATAGACATATTTGCAAAGTATCCTCGACTCGAGCGTTTTAAATTCATCGACCGATCGTGGCTCTGTCTCCGACATCCGAGATGGCATAGGTGTCTCTCTCTCTCACCGGAATGCCTCCGTGTTCTTTCAAGATGTTCATCACCCTGGCATCCATTCTTCCTTCCACTTCCTTCATCCCTCGCTTCAATTGATTTTCTCTTCTCAACCATAGATACAAAGCAGAGTGTTGGAGTGGCGAGTCACCGGGAGTTTCCGCTTATAATGTCACCATTTGTGACAGGACCTTGTTGGGGGTTTGTGCAATCATCAATGTCACATCTCGTTGATCCTTCCCCTCAACATGCTTTCCTTTCTTCTCGTTTCAAGACTTCCTCGGTGATTTTCCCGACTCATTTTCTCTTTCTTTTTTTCGGCTTGATTTTCTTTGCTTTAAGGTATTCCTCTTCCCCTTTTTGGCATCATCAAAGGATAGAGGAACCCCAGGGGAACATCTTGGCAAGCATGAAGTCGAGTCTTCGATGGTTGAGTTCTCGCTTCAAGTCTGCGTTGTATGCGGCCGAATTGGATCGAGTAGCGTTGGATTCTCATTGAAATCGGCTTCATCTCGGCCGTGAGAAGGCTGAATTTTCTTCGGGTCATGTGTTCTTCCAAACGTTTGTAGATCATGTGTATGTTGCTCACGTAGCGGCTTGATCTCGGCAAAGTGTGAGCTTCATGCATATGCTCAATGTGTTCTCTCGGCTTTGTCTTTGCATCGTATTTTCGACTCTCCACACCACTTGTTGAACAATTGTCCAAGTATCTCACCTGTTCCACACGCATTGTTTCTTCTTTGTTGCCACCATTCCTTATCCGAATGTTATGCCTCTTAAATCACCGTAAGGGTGGCATCTCGTTGTCGATCGCATGTCCAAAGAGGCTCGATGCCTCTCCATCCTTTCAATCTCAAAGCAAAGAGTGCCTTGAACACTTCTCGAGCTTGGTGATTCTTTTGTTGCGGTGATGGCCATACATCATCGAAATCATAATCATTTGGAACGATGGTGTCCGAAGGAAAAACAGAGCTGGTTTGTAATAGCGTGCTTGTTCGTTTTCGACTCTTCGTGGAGTTCGTATCTCCAAGCAAAGAAAGGGAAAGATTCTACAAAAGATTCATCACCGCCAACTGGTATCTGTTCGATGATGAGCGGTGCGCGTGAAGTTCTCTTGGGAATCGATCCTGCTGCAGCCTTGAGGAGCCCGAGAGCGGTGGTCTCTTGTTCAGCTTGGTTCTTTGTGAAGTAGACCCGCTTGCCGAGCCTCTTTGTCTTAACAGCCTTCGTTGGTCTCGGTGATTTCTCGATTCGATGGCGGTCCTCGGCCTTATCGAAGCGTCATCGGACGATGATGAGATTTCCATTGGTGGCTCATCATCAAAATTAAAGGTTTGACGAGTAGTCTTGGGATCGACTTGCTCGTGCTTGGAACATCCGCACTGAGTCTTTTGGATTTGTCATGGGGATGACTCTCGGCTTTCTTCTTCGCCTTCCCGATCCCGGAAAAGTGACATCGGGGTTGTCCTGGGAATCATGAAGTGCGCTGATCTCCTTCTCGGATGGGTCGATGATACCAGGAGGGATGTTCTCTACTTCTTCTTTACCAGGGAAGTCTCAACCTCCCGTGGCCTTCATTTCCTCCAGCTCTCTCTGCTGCTGCGAGGTCTTGGTCCTCCTTTCGACAAAGTGTCGGCGCTCTTAGGGTCTTCTACGGTGGCATCCATTGGAGTCTCAACCCCATGGATTGCACTTTCATCGCCCAGTGTTAACTCCCGGGGTTGTTCCTTCTTGTGCCTCGACCGCATCGCCAGCGTCATTAGCCTTCAGAGCGATTTGTCACCTCACCGAGAGAGGCAGTCTCAATCGCCTCGAGCTTCGTTGATGGCAACTTGTTGTTTCTTCTTGTGTTTGAATTTTCTCTACTTCGCCTCCTACATTCTTTGTGGAGTCATCTGCAAACATCCTCCGACCTTTGCCGCAGTGGAGGGAGTTTCTCAACTCGGCGCATCCGAGTGACTTGGAATGGGGTCACTCGTCTCCAAGCTCCCGGCTGTTTCGATTGATTGCTCAGCCGTTGGGGCGGGTGGTAGCACACCTTCAATAGGGGTTGGCTCGATTGGGGTCCCCACTATCCCGGTTTTCATCGCCAACCGCCTTGTGCTTTTTTCTCGAGTGAGTGGGAAGTGGTAGCAAGAACAACAACGTGGTTATTTCTTGAACCACTCCCATTGGATCGATTTCATTTGTGTTCGGAGGACTCTCCTGGTCCCTCCATTAATCTTTGCTCGTGAAGGATTCTTGATTCTGCAATGCTTGTTGCATTTGCAACTCTTACGGGCGGCAGCATTCTCAGTTCCTCGTCAGCATCGGAGAAGACATCAAGGAGAGGGTGTGTGTTTGCGGGTGGGAGATAGGGCGATGCTTGCCTTCTCACGTGCTTCTCGGCTTCTTGAGCTTGTTTTTCTCTCTCCTTGTCCTTGTAGATCTGCATTTTCGTGCGAGTTGTCTTCATCCAGTGGGAGCACAGATAGTTAATCCAAGGAAATTTAGCATTCCTCTTCTTCTTCTATGAACTCGGTCGTTGGAACTATTCCCTTGACTTGCTCAACTTCCATTTCCTCCACTCACGCAGACGATTTTGGATGTTTGGGTAAGGTGGAGATAGGATCATTACATCACTATCCGCTCCGCGGAGGTTCTTCTTGTGCTTCATTTGTGTGAGCTACAATGTGTCTTGGGTTGCCTCTGCTGATCGCCTTCAGAGACTTGCTGTTTCATCAACTACATCCGGAGACTCTACTTCTTGAGAGTCTCAGGTATTTGTGCTAGCCGAGTAATGACTCATTTGGTTTCTCCTGTTCGGATCGCTTTACAAGTCTTCTTCGTCTCTTAGTTTGTACGGAGGGATTTCTGGTTGAGACGGTGTCCTCTCGAGTCTTGGGCGGGTGGGGGCGTCTTGGTGTTTGTTTCGAGGAGCCTGGCCGTCTTGGCTTGTCGGGTTCTCCTCCTTTTGACGATCGGAGAAGGTATTTGTGAGTCCTTCTCGATTCTTGCTGCTGAGGGCGGGAGACACGGTTTCGCCGGGCGGGTGACTCTGCGGGGGGGGAGCATGTTTGGTTTTCTTTCTCAGGGGCAGCGTGATCTTCTTAGCAGCCAGGGGGGCAACTTTCTTCTTGGGCCGGAGAGAAGCGAGATGTATCTTGGGTCCGCCGATTCCCCCACGGTGTCGGCTCTCTTGGCGTAAGCTCGCTTCGAGCGCGAGAGAGGTTAGCTCAACATTCTCTTGTTAACATGGAAAGCCTTCCCATGTCTAAGAGGGACTCCTTTTACTTCAAAAGAGTCGGCCAATCACAGGCCATATCCCGGGATCCTCCAAATGTGCCATCTTCTTTGAAGGACTTGTTCCCACGTTAAGCAGAGTCTGCTTTGTAGATAAACTCAGCCCAGTTTATCTTCTTTTCTTCGATGATTGCAGCCATCACAATCGGCTTTGCCTTTGACAATTGGTCAAAGTGCCAAATTTGATGTCGATACATTTGGCAACTATGTCCAACAATTTGTGATAATCCTCCTGATCTCTTGTTTTCTTTGTGTATATTATTTTGTCAAAGCAAAGTCGGACTTGGCTATTTCTTTCCATGCGTCGCGCCAAGTTTACATCACCTCTTTAATCTCGGATGCTCCTTGGCGGGTAGTGAGCAATATTCATCAAATCCTTGGCGGTGATAGTCATTTGCTTCCCATGAACAGATGACTTGATTCCTTCATCGTGAATCTCAGCATTCACGTAGAATTGTGCGACCTCCTCCACATAGGTCATCGGATATTCTAGCGTTAGAAACGGTTTTAGTCCGGACGTTTCCAACTTCTCGGTGATTTTCTTCACTAGGGTGTCATCGCACTGTTTCACCATTCCGTCGAAATCCACCGTCGAACCGGTGTGGATTTGCTTTCCTAACTTGGTAAAGTCGTAAGTTGGTGCCATTTCTCAGGATTGTATCAAGGAAAACTCAGAAATTGATTTGAAGGTTGATAGGGTTTGAGAGTATTTTGCCTTTGCCTTTTGAGAGAAAGAGATGAACAGTTTTAGAAGTGTGAGAGAGAAACGGACGAAAATGGTTTAAATATGGTTTATGAAAGGGCGTGCGGCGGATTTTGAATTGTGATCGAAATCAACGGCTTGGATTTCGCACGCCTATTGAGCATTTCATGTCTCGTATTTAATGCGGCAAAGCATTTATATCCAATCATAAGCTTGGTGTGCGGCTTTATGTCCGTACACATCATCATTATCTTTGACGTGTTCCTTAAAACATTCCCGCTTAGTCAAAACGATGCGTTTTTGTCACTTTGCTCATAAGTCATTCAAACTTATCTCTTAGCTGATTTAACTTTACTTCTCACAGTTCTCTTAGCGACTCCAAACTATCACCGACTTCGTGTAGTCATTTGTCTTTCCGACGATCTGGTGATTTCTTGGTGATTTCTGTTTCAAACTCTTTTTCTCCCCTTTTCTGTTCCATTTCTCTTCTTTGATTTGTCCGAGTGTTAGTTCACTCAATTAGCCCCAACTCATGCTTGAGTTCTTCAAATCTTGACTCACATAATGGTTTTGTGAAGATGTCACTAGTTGTTTATCGGTTGAGATATATTCCAGGATGATGTCCTTCTTTTCAACATGATCTCTTATGAAGTGATATCCGACATCAATATGTTTTGTTCTTGAGTGCAACACGGGATTTTGAGTGATTGCAATTGCACTTGTGTTATCACACATGATTGGAATTTCTTTTCTTCAACTTCATAATCTCTCATTCTTTGTCTCATCCATAGGACTTGGCACAACATTTGCCTTGCAGCCTATGTATTCGCCTCAAATTTGTAGAGGTGGCTATTGAGTTTGCTTCTTGCTAAACCAGGAAATTAGTCTGTTTCCTAGCATTTGACATGTGCCTGAAGTGCTCTTCTCGTCCACTCGCATCAAAGATAGTCGAGAATCCGAATAGCCAATTAGCTTGAATCCACCTTCCTTTGGATACCATAGACCTCTTCTTGGCTTCATTTCAAGTATCTCAAGTATTCTCTTAATTTCTTTGTCATATGGCTCTCTTTTGGAGCAGATTGAAATCTTGCACATACACCTACAACAAAAGTGATGTCCGGCTGCTAGGCGTGAGATAGAGCAATGATCCAATAAGTGCTCAGATCTTGTTTGATCTACGTGTGCTTGCCATCTCGCATCCATGTCCATTTTGGTGATGTATTCATTGGTATTTTCACGAAGACTTCTCCTCCATACCAAACTTCTTCATTAAATCTCTCGGTGTATTTTGTTTGACTTATGAAGGTTCCATCCTTCAGATGTTTCACTTGAAGTCAAGGAAGAATGTCGACTCTCTCCCATCATGCTCATTTCAAATTTACTTTGCATGAGGTTTGAAAATTTTTCACTGACTCTTTGTTAGTGGATCCAAAAATGATGTCATCCACATATATTTGAATAAGCAAGTATACTCTTCTTGTCTTGAATTAAGAAAAGTGTTCTATCTACTTTTCCTTTAGTGAATCCATTTTCGTTAGGAATTGTGACGGGTATTATACCATGCTCGGGTGCCTGTTTCAATCCATACAGGGCTTTCTTGAGTTTGTATACCTTGTCTCCAAGAGTCTTCTCGCTCAAATCCTGGAGGTTGTTCAACATACACTTCTTCTTCCAATAAACCATTTAGGAATGCACTTTTTACATCCATTTGATATACAATGAAATTCTTGTGAGTCGCATAGGCAAGAAACATCCTTATAGCTTCCAATCTTGCTACAGGAGCAAATGTTTCATCAAAATCTATCCCTTCTTCTTGGCAATATCCTTTGGCTACCAATCTTGCTTTGTTTCTTACCACGAGCCTTCCTCGTTCATTTTATTTACGAATACCCATTTGGTGCCAATAACATTTTGATGCATGGGTCTTTGTACTAATTCCCACACTTTATTTCTTTCAAACCGATTGACTCTTCTTGCATAGCTTGAATCCAATGTGTGTCATCTAATGCTTGTGACACATCTTTTGGCTCTATTTGCGAGATGAAGCATGTGAACATAGCTTCTTGTTGAGTTCTCGATCTTGTCTTGACACCTTCTCTTATATCTCCAATGACAAGTTCGGTGGATGGTCTCTCACCATCTTACATCAAAGGTTGGAGTAAATTAGCTGGATTGATCGACTTGCGGTGTGTTGTTGTTGTCGCCTCTCTCAGTAATCACTTACCGCAAATTTTCCAATTGTTTTTGAGATTGACTATCTCATCTTCTTCGAATTGATAATTCCCTTGACTTCAAAGATAGGGACTCTTCAGATGGTTGGATGATTCAGCTTATCGGTGACTCTTCAATGTCTTCTCCATTTACATTTTGCTCATCGAATGCTACATGAATGGATTCTTACGTAACCATAGTTCTTTTGTTGAGTATTCTCAGGCTTTGCTTTCAAACCGGTGAGCATCCTAAGAAGATACCTTCATCGACTTTAGCATCAAAAGCCTTTAGGTTGTCTTTGCCATTGTTGTGAATGAAGCATTTACATCCAAATATTTCAAATATGAAACATTTGGTTTTCTTCGATCCGGATCTCATAGGAGTCTTTGTCACCGTCTGTTTTTTATCATACATCATTGTTTTGGGTGTAGCAAGTTGTGTTAATTGCTTCACCCAAAATCTTTTTGGTAACCCGCTTGACTAACATGGTCTTGCTCGCTTCTTTGAGAGTTCATTCCTTCTTTCGCAACTCCATTCTCATTTGGAGTCCTTGTCTGGCGATAGTTCATGACCAATACCATTCTCAATACACATCGAGTAATTATTCCATTGACAAACTCGGTTCGTTCTATCTCGATCTTATTTTGATAATGGTTTGACTCTTCTAATTTTGAATCCTTTTCATCATTGTGGTAGTTTTTGTAGAGTTTCTTTCTTCTTACACATGAATATTGTCCATGTATATCTTGAGTAGTCATCTACTACCACCAAGGTATATTTCTTTCCACTTATGCCGGGTTCCATGGGCCAAATAGATCCATAGGCGATGTAATATTCTTGTTGAGGATGGGCATGTCTTTTCTTTGAATGACGACTTGATTTGTTTTTCCTTTTGACATGCATCACATATACTCTCCTTCTTGTATATCGAGTCCTGGGAAGTCCTTCTACAAGATGACTTCTTGCCGACTTGTTAATTGTTTTGAAATTCGGGTGACTCAGCTTTTTTGTGCCATAGCCAACTTGATTAATTTGTATTCTTTGCTAGTAGACATGTCTTTGGGTGTTGCGGTTGACCAATCCACTACATACATATTTTTTCTCTACATCCTTGCAAAGTACCACTTCATTTGATTCAATATCTTTGATTTGGCACATACCCATGTTGAATCCAACATTGTAACCCTTGTCACGAGCCGATCGATACTCGATAAGTTGAAGTTGAGTCCTTCAACATATGCAACATCTGTGATTTCTAATCCATTCCTCTTGATGGATCCAATGCCTCTTATTTCACCAGGAGCTTCATTTCCTCCAAATATGACTTTTGCTCCTTTGACTTCCTTGAATTTTGACATTTCTCTTATTTCTGTCATATGTCCGGAACGACCACTATTCATGTACCAGGTTCCTTGGCACTCACCTTTGAACCTTGCAATCAAGGAAATTAAGTTTTAGGTACCTATATTTGTCCTGGGGTCCTGAGGGGTTAGAATTGTAAGATGATCCAACCAACCTATAGCCAAATGATTTGACTCTAAGGGGTTGCCATCTATCGAGTGCCATAATCATAATTAATCCTGGCAAATTGCTTGGGGATTCTAGGTTCATACTGTTTGTCTCTTTTGTCGTATGCCTGCATATGTGTTTTAGCAATTGCCTTCTCGGGGTAATTGTGGTGTTTTTGAGTGTAGTGCCTAGGTGCATATGTGTCTTTGATGAAAGCTCTTATACTTTTGGAATGGCCTTTCCGAGTTCTAGGCCTTTGCCATCCGGGCTTATATTCCATAAGTCCTGTGCTTGACAGATTCACATTATTCCAATCAGCTTGGCTTGGATATTTTCTACCATTCCCATCATATGTATTTCTTTTATGAGTTTTAAGGATTTTTGGTAGCTCGCTTCTTCTTTCAGAGTATTTTCTGTTTGGAGTCTATTTTGAGGAACTCGGTGAATCTCTTCTCACTGCCCTTTCAAAGACACTCAACTCGGGCCGTTTTTTTTTTCCTTTGTAACCAAGACCAGTTTGCTTAGTATTGTGCTTTGGAGTGAATGTGTGTGCAACATTTAGAGTTTTGGATTTTTCGGACTTTTCATGACTTGAAGATCCTTTTTCCAAAATTACTCTTGAGGTTTGACATGGCACGGAGGAATTAAATCCTAAGCCCTGTCTTGTCTCCACATTCTCTTTGACTCATAATAAGATCATCCAATGATTTAGATGCCTTAGTAAATGAGGCAATAACATTCTTGAGGTCATTCTCCTCTTTTCTATAGCGACAATTTCGCTTACTAATTTAGCATTTTCAAACCTTTAAACTTTCATTTTCAACTATTTGACTTAGAGTACTCGGCTCCTTAGTCACTTTGAGTTTTGACTTTTGAGTAGTGTTTTCCTCATTCAATAGTGTGTGTGAGGATTTAATGTGTTCAAAATCTTTCATCATTTTGCCTAATGAATCATAAAGATCAAGAGGTGATGAAGTGTGTGTGTCACGATCACTATCACTAGTGTCCGAGCTTGTTGAGTTAGATTGTACCTCATCTTCTTGATCTTGTTCTTTGGCCATCAAGCGGATCGGGCTTCTTCTTCTTGAGTCACTTGAGTAGTCGGCCTTGCTCTCAATCACCTGTCTCTCTTGACTTGATGTCTCGTGATCTCTGCAGCCCATCATTGCCCTTTTCTTTTCTGTCTTCTTTCTCAAGACCTTTCTTTCTTCTTCATCTCTGTCTTGTTGACTACGAGGATATGAGCGATCAATGGCATAGTGACACTGGTTGTCTGAGTTCCAACATAGATATTGACCTTTTGATCACTCTTTCCATTCTTGAGTTGTCACCCTTTGATACTCAACTTTTTGATGATCTGTTCTCTTGGTTGGCTGTCTTTCCTTGATTTGGGGGAGTGAGTGTCTTTCGGAAGATTCACCCTTTCCTTTCTTGTAGTTCTTATTAAAGAACTTGTTGAATCTTTTAACCATCGTGTTATTTCTTCCGGGTCAATGACTTCTTTGACCTCGGCTCTCTTCCCATCTTTAACAATTAGAAATTGTTTTGGGTACAACTGTCTCTTCCTGGTCTTTTCTTCTCGGCTCAAACTCGTAGGCTTTGAGGTCCGAGAATAGTTCATGGTTGGATGTCTTTGATAGGTCCATGGAATGTCTCGAGTGCCATGACCTTCATTTCCCATTCATTTGGAAGACTTTTTAGGATCTTCATACACATTTCTTCGTGTATATTCATTTCCAAGTGTAGACATGCTCATTTGTGATTTACGTAAACCGAGCATCCAGTTGATCCAGGTTTTATTCTCGAGATCATTTTGAAGCTTTCAAATCTTTACTGACCACCGATAATTTGTTTTCTTTGATTTGCTCCGAGCCTTCACAAATCAATGTCAACTTGTCCCGCATTTCCTTGCTTTTGTTTTGCAAGATTTGACTTTATTGAACATGGCTTTGTCCAAGGTTTTGTAAAGGATGTCCTTGGCTACATTGTCGGATTGTATCTTTTTTGTCATCATTTGTCCACTCGGTTCTTGGTTTTTCAACCATGGTGTCAGGGGAGCTGATCTTCTTCTCCTTGTTTGCAACTCTTCGTGCAAGTTGTGTTCACCTTTAATATTTGCAGAGGCCCATCTTCTATCACTATCCACATCTCATCATGTAATCTTTGATAGATGAGCTCGCATACGAATTTTCCAATCATCAAATTCTTCAATAGTGAACATAGGGATGCGTGTCAAATTTGCTTCCATGATAATGACTTTTAATGATAAAAGGAGTTTTGAAAATTTAAGTACTAAAGCGAGACTTTGAAAAGTTTGGAGATCTAGTTCAAGAACCGGTGCGGAGGGTTCAATGAACCAACCGCTCCGATACCACTTGTAGGTCCCAAGGGGTGTAAGTGTAAGGTTTAGAAGGGGGTTGAATAAACCTTACCAAATTTTTGATTTAGTCCTTTTAAATCTACGAGTTGATTCTACACATTTGTGTCCTTGATGGGAAATCGAATTAGTCACTCAAGAGAGTTAATCTCTCAATGCACTCATTTGAGTACATTGATGGAGTAACAAATTTTGTTTGGCTATAATTTAACTCAATTTGTGGTTTTATTTTTTCAGCGGAAGACTTAACACCCTTAAGTTTGATTAAGCAAGATTTTAGAGCTTGATTTAGTACTTATAATTTTATCAAATGGATAGCAAATTTATCGCAGATATAAGCGGAGTTAAAAGTGCGGGAATTTAAATCTTTGAAATGTAAATGACACAATAAAGTTTTTATAGAGGTTCGAAGATGGGGTAATTCTTCTACTCCTCTCTTCTCCAACTCTGGAGGAATCCACTAGGTAATGATCAGTTTACAAAGTGGTACAGTCCGGATACAAGTCTTGATCACAACAGCCGACTTGATCCTTTGGGACTTAGTCCGAGACGCCTTGATCACTCGGTTGGCTTCTCGTGCGACTCGGCTTTCTTCACAGCAAATTGCCTTGCTACTACTGACTCACTTGCTTAAGCTCTTTGGATTTGATCACGAAGCCCTCCAAAAGCTTAATACTTGGTTCAACCTTGAACCTTTCTACAATCCTTCCTGGAATGTAGACCCCCTTGTATTGATATTTTCCTCTTCAACTGATTGAAGTTCTCTTTCCTTCACAGGTAAGTGTTAGATTGATGTACTTGAAATGTAGGCTTGAGGATTGAGAATGTTTCGATTTTTAATAAGCTCGTATATCTCACGTGTGTGTCATCTCTTCTTCTCAAACAAACTCCTCGAGTCTTTTATAGTGAACTTTCAAAAATTTGCCCGTTGAAGAGATAGGCTTATTTTTTAAAGTCACTTTTCGATCGTTGGCTTGCAATCCTTGGAATTGCCATTTCCTCGTATGAATTGTTCTTTCACCTTTTCGGAGTTCGACGACACGGTGTAGTGCTTCCCATTGGTTCATTCCTTTTGCACGCTTGGGATCGAGCACTCCAAGAAAGGTGGTATGGAGATATTACTTGTTTAAGTAAATCTCTTGATTTCCGTCAACGGTTCTTTTCTGATTATCTCGACTTGATCGCATTTCCTTGCTTTCCCAGGTGACTTAGAGTCGACTTCCAATCATGGATGACTCTTGTCACTTCAACTTGAGACTTGGCTTTTCTTGAGTTGACTTGATCGATGCTCCACTCACCGCATCTCATTTGCTTTTCCAAAGAGAGTTCTGTCTACTCTTCTTTGCCATACTCAATTGTCTCGCGTGAGTCTTCCTTCAGTCTTGATTTGTGTTCTTGCATGTTAGGGCGTAGCCGACTTAACTCGGCTTGGCCACTCTAATTGTTACAATACATTTTACAGCAAGAATTGGGGCGCCAACTTTCTATTCTAAGTTTTACATGGCATTCATCAAAATCTAAACAATAAAATTCCTAACAAAGTCTTAAGAGGGATGATTAGGTTTCTTTGTTGAATGATGGTTTGAATCAAATGGAAGAAAAGAACCTTCAATGAAATTCCAAGGAAAACCAAGGAACATCCAAGAAGAGGAAAAATTCGGAAAAAATGATGATGGTAATGCCAAGAAGAACACTACAAGAATTTAAGTTTATAATGACGAAAACTTAATGAGAGTATAAAAAAATGGTCACTAAAAGTATAATTTGTGAAGTTTTTATGAGAGTAAAAAAATTGGTAGTTAAAGAGTTTAATTTTTTATGAGAAAATATCAATTTCTAGTTATTGATAGACAATCCCGTCATTATTTACGTAAAAAAACTCCCATCGTTATTGATCACGAAATTTTGTGGTTCCACATATTTCCCACCCGTGCAAAATGATTTTTAGTGCTTAAATTAAAAATCTTAACAAATATTTACTAAATAAAACCTAAATAAACAACCCGCCCCTTTAATCCCAAATCTCAAAGCCTCTCGTCTCTCTCGCTCTCGTGTCTCTTTTCTCGTCTCTCTTTTAATCGTGTCACTCGCTCTGTTTGTATCTTTGAAGGATCAAAATTCCAAGAACAATTTCTCTCGAAGCACTCTGTTCGGGTTTAATATAAACTAGTATCTAGATTTGCGATTGGAATTTTATTATGTGTATGAATGGTGAGGCATATAAACTTTTTCCATTTTCTGTTTGCAAATATATGTTACTTTGAAACAATTTGTTGTGTGATTTGCAAATTCATATTTTGATATGGTTCCATAGACATTGATTACTTTGACACAAAGTGTTTCTTACGTGAAGCTTTTTTTCTATTAGATAATATTTCTAATGTAATTTAATAATTTGGTTTACTTAGTTTTTTTATTGTTAATAATCACTTGGCATAAGTTGAAAATTTCGATTAATTATTAGTTTGGGTATTGATAACCCAGGTTAGGGTTTTCTAGATCTTGAATTACGAAAATTGGGAATGGGAAACGGGGGTTCTTTTGCTATTTTTTAGATAGTGATTTTTGTTGTTGTTTAGATAGTACTTTTTATGCATATTATGGTTAGTTGTCATTCGTTGCCTTGATGCATATTTTGTTAGATCCGATGTCATCCACTTCGATTGTTTCATGACTATTGTGATGTTTTAGTACATACATTTTAATTAGTTTTGCTAGGATAGATAATACTTGGTTGTTGCTTTTCTCGAAGGATATCTCGATTTTAATTTTGTTATCTATTATTTGCTTAATCTAATTATTTCAAAGTCTTGTGTTGCATTGTGAGAACCACTACCCAATTTAAACTTAGTTTTATGTATATGTATTATTATATTATATTTGTTTTCAATATTTATTTACTTCCAACAATTATTGGTAGTTTAACTTCTATTCCTCATTTACTTAAAGTGTTGTGAGCAATGAACATTTTTTCATGATGTATAATTGTTTAGGTACAAGGCATGCATTCATATGTTACAACAATGAGAAGCCTAGCATATGGCGTGAGGCATTGCGTATAGTCAATGAAGAAGGTTTTAGAGCCATTTGCAAAGTGAATTTGGTTACTATAGCTCATCGGCTTCCTTATTCCGTAGTCAACTTTTATGACCATGAACAATATAAATGTGTGAGTATTTATTAGGTGTGAATTGCAGTTTAAACAGATCTAGTGAAAGAATTCTTAATGTCACTCTGCAAGTGGCTCTTTTACTAACGTTAAAGTCATTTGCATATTTTAAAAAATATACCAAGCCTTGAAGGTCGGGGAAAAATCCACATGCGAGATATTTTTGTGCATTTTGTGGATGGTGGCTTAGTGGGAATAAGGCATGCACTTCACACCATTTGCGAGAGATGAAGGCAATTTCTTGGATTGTACAAAGGTAGGAGCAACATTATTGGTACTTTTGTATTAGTTTTTCAATCAAGTGATCTCGTAACATAAGCACATTTTATTCAACGATTTACTTTTGTTTTATTTATTTCTTTTTTGTGGTTGCAGGGCGTTGGACTCTGTATGGCAATAAGTTTTTTAGTTTATGATAGTTTGAGATTTTCTTAGCATTCTCAAAGGTGAAAAGAAACTCTGACTTGACTATATTTGATAATTTGTCTTGTCCTCTTTTTCATTTATGTGCTTGATAATATTTGGTTTTGGTTAGGCCCAATGATTCTATAGTATTGGTTAGCGTTATCTGTGTGGCAATCTTTTCGACATTGCCTCATCAACAAGTGCAGGTTATAGCTTTGCCATATGTTTATACAATTTTATAACTCTAGTGTGATCTTTATTATTGAAGGTATCCATATTATTAGTTTAAAGTAACTGTTTTATTATGGTACCTGGCCCTGGAGTGTATAGTTCATCATTAAAACATGCAGGACTTTGGTAAAGCAAACTTTAGGCTGAATGTTAATTGTATGATCCCACTTTTCTCTAACTCAAGGTACCGTTAGTTTAGAGAAAAAAAAAAAAGGAAAATATTGGTTTGGCACGATTTGCGATTATTAAGACATCTATATTGTTGTTTATGGTAATTTGGACATTGAAGCAGTTGAGGTGTAAAAGAATCAACATTGCTTTACTTGTTTTTCAACCAAGTTTTCCACATTTTTAATAGTGACTAATCAAAATGAAATACTTCCTCTAATGAAAATTTTCTGCAATGTGATACTTTACATTGTGATATTCTACATTTGTAATATGGATAATCCTTGGGATTAATGCTTTTCTTTTTTAAATTCTTGTAGGTTGATTTTTAGAGAAGGATTCAAGCATGGATTAACAAATGGCACATGGTATTTGAAGCAATCAAGTGATTCAACTTTGTAATGCTCAAATATTTTTGTACTCCATGGAGTGGATATTAGTGAATATGTTAGTTCGATTGAGATGGAACTCGTATTTTGGAACGAATTATTTTTGTATATATTTTGAGTAACTAAATGAATGTGGATGTAGTTGATAATACAAAAAAATTGTTGTTTAAAAAATATTATTTGTTCTGAATATTTCATAGTAATGATGTGTCATGTGTTTTTATGCAATGATCGTTAAAATAATGATTTTAATTTCATACCAAAAATAATTTTTAATGAGGGTAACTATTGCTTTGTAAAGGGTGATTTTATTGTTAATCTAATTTTTAATGACGGGCTAATAACTAATAATGACAAATAAAAATTTCAATAAAACAATATAGTGAGGAAATGACTATAAAATGAGAAAATATTTTGTCATTAATGTATTTTCTAATGAGGGGTAAAAGGTATTATTAATGATGAAATTTGTCATAATTAAAATTAATTAACTTTTATGACGGTATAATTTCATCATTAAATATAATAAAATAATAATGAGGACTAATTTTTGTCATTAATTACTTTACCGAGGATGGAAGTAATGACGGGCCATGAGGGGAAATTTCCCATCATTAAAAATCTTTAGTGATGGATTTTGGACATATAATGACGAAATTTCCGTCATTATAAATCAAATTTCTTGTAGTGGAAAAAAGAAGACGGAACCTGCTATGTTTGTGGCAAACCTGGCCACTTGGCTAGGGAATGTCGCCATCGCAAGGGATCAAAGAAAACAAAAGAAATAAATTTGGTAGAGGATGATTTCGTTTGCGGTTCTCACGAGAAAACCGTGTTGTCAATGACATGGATTTCAACTGGTAGGTTGATTCGGAAGCAACTTGTCATGTTACACCAAAAAGTTTGTTCAAAACTTACGAGGAGTTAAATGAAGCAAAACAGTCTACATGAGTAACTCTTCGACAAGTGAAGTTTTAGGCAAAGGAACCGTGCTTCTTCCCCTCTCTTTTGGCAAAACTTTAACTCGAAAAATGTGTATCATATCCCTCTACGAGGAAAAATCTTGTATCAGTCCACAAGTTGGACGAGAATGGCTTTAAAGTAGCTTTTGAGTCCCAAAAAATGATTATTACTAAGAAATGATCCTTTTGTTGGGAAAGGCTACATTAAAGACAATATGTACTTATTGAGCATTGAGAATAAAATTACTAGTTCCTAATATTATGTTGACTCTTTTAATTTCGCATTGAGTATGCTTCTAATGATATATGACATTTGAGATTAGGACATATTGGTATGAATGCTATGGATCGTTGTTCGCCTTATTTTTAGCTTCACCGCAAGTGTACGGTGTAGTTCATAGAATAGGGTAAGCAAGGTCGTATCCACGGAGACTAATAAATTAGTGCACTAAGTATTGAACCAAAATAATTTTATTTTTATTTAGACGATCTTAATTTGATGATTATTGTGGAAGTAAAGACAAGAATAACTACAAGATACAAGATGAAAATGAATATGGAATTATCAAGAGAATGAAATGGATTCCGGATTATGGTTTCAATTAATATTCCTCTTGTTGTCCGATTTGATCAAAGCCAAAGTTATTATCAATACGCCTATAAGACGATCACAACGATATTTTATCCTCCCTCTCGAGATGTATATAAAGTGTAGATTGAAATATCTATGCTAGCATCTCTACTCAACATAAGATACACAACTCCCAAATGCACAAAAGATCAAATATCCTCACAAATATTCACAAACCTCTCGATTATGCAAATATTCATGTCAAGTACTCAAGATCTATATTGAAGCTCAGCTCTCGAATTATGAATCAATATATCAAACAAGTTAAATCATTGGCCAAGTGATAAAACAAGAATAAGAACAAAGTACTCAAATAGGCTTCAAGATAATAACTTCAACCAAGATTAAAATATTCAACAAGAGTTCAATTAATCTACTACCAAAACCTGGAAATCACAAGATGTTTAGCTACTCATTACAAATAAACAACTCATAGACAAATTGTTCATATTCATGACAAGTTAAAATGAAAGATTAAAGCACAAAGATGAGAAAATTAGGGAAATGGATAATCTCTCGATTTATCTTCAATCCTCAAGCTTCGATTCGACCCGATTATTCTCTTGATTCTTCCTTGATGAAGTTGAGCTATTTCTTGTGTTCTTGGGTCTTTTCCAGACCTTTCCCCCTCTGGTGTGCGCCCCAAGAAGTGGTATTTATACCATTTTGAAGTCTAGGTCAATTTGCTGTCATTTTTGGAGTTTTTTGCAAGAACGCACGTGGTCGTCGTGCGCCCACGCACGGCTACCCGTGCGCCATCCCGTAGAAAACATCCGGTCTCTGTAGGGCGCACGGGTCATGCGTCCACGCACGGGTTACCCGGCGCCACCCAAACGTCCAAATTTGCTCGCGGGGTCTTCATAAGAATTGTAGCCCTTTCTCTTAGCGTTCCGTAGCCACTTGAATCACCTTAATATCAATTTTGTAGAGAGAGTTATGGCCAAAATACTAAACCCGCCAAAGTCTTTGGAAATTCCATACGCGTTTGGATGTTCCTTGAGATAAATCTCCTTGTTGTTTGATCATCCATGCTTTTTTGACACACAACTCATCACTATGACTCTATAATCCATATAGTTGGCTTCCAATTGGGTGTAATCGCTCGATTCATGCTGATTCTAGGTCGCAATGCTCGTATTTGTCACAAAATCACTCCAAATATCGTTAAATTCCTACAAAACGAGCAAAACGTAATATCTTTCCCACAAAGAGTGAATACAAACCATTTCATATGAGTTTATGCATGTCTAATCACCATTTTAGTCATATTTATACCTCAAAATACATGCAAAACTCACACCTATCAATCGTATGATAAACTGTGATTTTATTCCTAAGTGTTCAAGTACTTTATCTATGAAAACTTGTGAATGTTGTGCACAATCTATGTTGACGATAACGTCTTTTAAAAGTGTAGTTCGAACAACTGGTTTACTTGAACTTATTCATACTAATATATGTGATAATAAAGAACATGTTACTAGAGGTGGAAAACGTTATTTTATCACATTTATTGATCATTTTTTGAAGTATACTTATGTGTATTTGTTAAGAACCAAGGATGAGTCCTTTAATAAGTTTAAAATTTTCAAAGAAGAAATTGAAAATAAAACCAATTTAAGGATCAAGAGATTGAGATCAGATAGAGGTGGTGAATATCTATCTAATGAATTTATATCATTTTGTTTACAAAATGGTATAGTAAGAGATTTTCAGCACCAAATACTCCACCTCAAAATGGAGTAGCTGAAAGGAAAATTTGATCCTTATTGGAAATGGTTAGTGTTATGTTAATACACTCGAAATAACCAAAGAGTTACTGGGGAGAGGCACTACTAAGTTCTTGTTACATAAGTAACAAAAATAAGAAAATATGAAAACTCCATATGAATTGTTGGTTGGGCATAAGTCTAGCATTAAAACATTTGAAGGTATGGGGTTGTATTGCATATGTTTGTGATGCAACTTTGAAGAGGCCAAAACTTGGTAGTAAAGTCAGTAAAATCTGTTTTTATTGGTTATTCTTTAATTGAGTAAAATATATTGATTTCTTAGACTTTTTGATAATAATGTGTTTGAAGCTACACATGCAATTTTTATGAAAATTTGACTATTAAGGATGTAGATAAGTTAGATTTTAACAAAGACTTGTTAAACGAGATCGACTTACAAGATGTATCTAAATCGATTTTTAATCGATGTTGGAACATCTACAAATGATGAACATTTAGATCAGGATGAAAATGAGCGATCTGTTGAGTTGAGAAGCGATAGGCGTAGAATTGAAAAGAATTTTGGTCCGATATGTTAACTTACATGTTAGAAGAGGACCCTAAAACTTTTCAAGAAGCTATGTCTTTATCCGATTGAATGATGTGGAAAAGAGCCATGAATGATGAAATAAAATCAATTCTTGATAATCAAACATGGACTCTTGTTGATCCTCCTCCCAACACTAAACTTATTGGCGGTAAGTGGGTTTTGAAAAGAAACTCAAACCCGATGGTACTATTGATAAGTACAAAGCAAGGTTAGTTGCCAAAGGTTATAGTCAAAAACAAGAAATTGGCTATTTTGAGACATTTTCTGTTACTAAATTTACTTCTATCGAACAATGTTTGCCATTGCTTCTATTTTAACTTAGAGGTTCATCGGATGGATATTAAAACCGCTTTCTTAAATCTTTGATGCGGAAGAAGAAATTTACGTACACCAACCTGAAGGATATGTTGTTAAAGGTGAAGAACATAAAGTATGTAAATTAAATAAATCATTGTATGGTCTTACACAAGCATCGAGGCAATGGTATAAGAAATTTAAGAAAGAAGTTAAGAAGTTCGGTTTTAAGAGTAGCAAAGTAGAAAGCTGTGTTTTTACTAAAGTTACTCCTGAATATAAACTGCTTCTAACTTTATATGTGGGTGATATGTTGATTTTTGGTTCTAATTTACAATGTGTTAATGAAACCAAAAATTATCAAGCAAGTATTTGACATGAAGGACTCACTACAAGAATTTAAGTTTATAATGACGAAAACTTAATGAGAGTATAAAAAAATGGTCACTAAAAGTATAATTTGTGAAGTTTTTATGAGGGTAAAAAAATTGGTAGTTAAAGAGTTTAATTTTTTATGAGAAAATATCAATTTCCTAGTTATTGATAGACAATCCCGTCATTATTTACGTAAAAAAAACTCCCATCGTTATTGATCACGAAATTTTGTGGTTCCACATATTTCCCACCCGTGCAAAATAATTTTTAGTGCTTAAATTAAAAATCTTAACAAATATTTACTAAATAAAACCTAAATAAACAACCCACCCCTTTAATCCCAAATCTCAAAGCCTCTCGTCTCTCTGCTCTCGTCTCTCTTTTCTCGTCTCCTCTTTTAATCGTGTCACTCAGCTCTGTTTGTATGCTGAAGGATCAAAATTCCAAGAACAATTTCTCTCTGAAGCACTCTGTTCAGGTTTAATATAAACTAGTATCTAGATTTGCGATTGGAATTTTATTCTGTGTATGAATGGTGAGGCATATAAACTTTTTCCATTTTCTGTTTGCAAATATATGTTACTTTGAAACAATTTTTTGTGTGATTTGCAAATTCATATTTTGATATGGTTCCATAGACATTGATTACTTTGACACAAAGTGTTTCTTACGTGAAGCTTATTTCTATTAGATAATGTTTCTAATGTAATTTAATAATTTGGTTTACTTAGTTTTTTTATTGTTAATAATCACTTGGCATAAGTTGAAAATTTCGATTAATTATTAGTTTGGGTATTGATAACCCAGGTTAGGGTTTTCTAGTTCTTGAATTCGAAAATTGGGAATGGGAAACAGGGGTTCTTTTGCTTTTTTAGATAGTGATTTTTGTTGTTGTTTAGATAGTACTTTTTATGCATATTATGGTTAGTTATCATTCGTTGTCTTGATGCATATTTTGTTAGATCCGATGTCATCCACACCGATTGTTTCATGACTATTGTGATGTTTTAGTACATACATTTTAATTAGTTTTGCTAGGGTAGATAATACTTGGTTGTTGCTTTTCTCGAAGGATATCTCGATTTTAATTTTGTTATCTATTATTTGCTTAATCTAATTATTTCAAAGTCTTATGTTGCATTGTGAGAACCACTACCCAATTTAAACTTAGTTTTATGTATATGTATTATTATATTATATTTGTTTTCAATATTTATTTACTTCCAACAATTATTGGTAGTTTAACTTCTATTCCGCATTTACTTATAGTCTTTGTGAGCAATGAACATTTTGTCATGATGTATAATTGTTTAGGTACAAGGCATGCATTCATATGTTACAACAATGAGAAGCCTAGCATATGGCGTGAGGCATTGCGTATAGTCAATGAAGAAGGTTTTAGAGCCATTTGCAAAGTGAATTTGGTTACTATAGCTCATCGGCTTCCTTATTCGTAGTCAACTTTTATGACCATGAACAATATAAAGGTGTGAGTATTTATTAGGTGTGAATTGCGGTTTTAACAGTCTAGTGAAAGAATTCTTAATGTCACTCTGCAAGTGGCTCTTTTACTAACGTTAAAGTCATTTGCATATTTTAAAAAATATACCAAGCCTTGAAGGTCAGGGGAAAAATCCACATGCAGATATTTTTGTGCATTTTGTGGATGGTGGCTTAGCTGGGAATAAGGCATGCACTTCACACCATTTGCGAGAGATGAAGGCAATTTCTTGGATTGTACAAATTTGGGAGCAACATTATTGGTACTTTTGTATTAGTTTTTCAATCAAGTGATATGTAACATAAGCACATTTTATTCAACGATTTACTTTTGTTTTATTTATTTTTTTTTTTTTTGTGGTTGCGGGCGTTGAACTCTTTATGGCAATAAGTTTTTTAGTTTATGATAGTTTGAGATTTTCTTAGCATTCTCAAAGGTGAAAAGAAACTCTGACTTGACTATATTTGATAATTTGTCTTGTCCTCTTTTTCATTTATGTGCTTGAGAATATTTGGTTTTTGGTTAGGCCCAATGATTCTATAGTATTGGTTAGCGTTGTCTGTGGCAATCTTTCCGGCATTGCCTCATCAACAAGTGCCTAGGTTATGGCTACTGCCATATGTTTATACAATTTTATAACTCTAGTGTGATCTTTATTATTGAAGGTATCCATATTATTAGTTTAAAGTAACTGTTTTATTATGGTACCTGGCCCTGGAGTGTATAGTTCATCATTAAAACATGCGGGACTTTGGTAAAGCAAACTTTAGGCTGAATGTTAATTGTATGATCCCACTTTTCTCTAACTCAAGGTACCGTTAGTTTAGAGAAAAAAAAAGAAAATATTGGTTTGGCCTGATTTGCAGTTGTTAAGACATCATGTATTGTTGTTTATGGTAATTTGGACATTGAACAGTTGAGGTGTAAAAGAATCAACATTGCTTTACTTGTTTTTCAACCAAGTTTTCCACATTTTTAATAGTGACTAATCAAAATGAAATACTTCCTCTAATGAAATTTTTACGCAATGTGATACTTTACATTGTGATATTCTACATTTGTAATATGGATAATCCTTGGGATTAATGCTTTTCTTTTAAATTCTTGTAGGTTGATTTTTAAAGAAGGATTCAAGCATGGATTAACAAATGGCACATGGTATTTGAAGCAATCAAGTGATTCAACTTTGTAATGCTCAAATATTTTTGTACTCCATGGAGTGGATATTAGTAAATATGTTAGTTCCGATTGAGATGGAACTCGTATTTTGGAACGAATTATTTTTGTATGTATTTTGAGTAAATAAATGAACGTGGATGTAGTTGATTATACAAAAAATTGTTGTTTAAAAAATATTATTTGTTCTTGAATATTTCATAGTAATGATGTGTCATGTGTTTTTATGCAATGATCGTTAAAATAATGATTTTAATTTCATACCAAAAATAATTTTTAATGAAGGTAAATATTGCTTTGTAAAGGGTGATTTTATTGCTAATCTAATTTTTAATGACGGGCTAATAACTAATAATGACAAGTAAAATTTTCAATAAAACAATATAGTGAGAGGAAATAACTATAAAATCAGAAAATATTTTGTCATTAATGTATTTTCTAATGAGGGGTAAATGGTATTATTAATGATGAAATTTGCCATAATTAAAATTAATTAACTTTTATGACGGTATAATTTCATCATTAAATATAATAAAATAATAATGACAGGACTAATTTTCCGTCATTAATTACTTTTACCTAGGAGGAAATAATGACGGGCCATGACGGAAATTTCCCATCATTAAAATCTTTAGTGATGGATTTTGGACATATAATGACGAAATTTCCGTCATTATAAATCAAATTTCTTGTAGTGACTTAGGTCCGACAGGATGTCATTTTGGGGGTCAAAGTGATTAAAAGGGATAGAATATTTGTATTGACACAATCTCATTATATAGAGAAAGTATTGAGAAAGTTCAATTACTTTGATTACAAAGTAAGTAAAAGTCTATTGGTCTTCAAGTGAAATTAGTTCCTAACGAAGGAGAAGTTGTAAATCAAGCGAGAATATGCCAAAATAATTGATAGCATTATGTATGTGGTGAATCACACAAGACCGACCTTGCGTGTTCGATTGGCATATTAAGTAGTTTTACTAGCAATCCTAGTGAAGAACATGAGACAGAATCAAGAGAGTTCTAAGATATTTGAAGTTCTCAATGAATTATGGTTTGCACTATAATTGTAGTTCGTCTACACTTGAATGTTATAATGATGCAAATTAGGCGGTGACAAAATTGACTGGATCAACTAGTGGTTGGTTATTCACTATTGGTGGTGCCATAGTTGCTTGGGCTTCAAAGAGACAAACTTGTGTTGCATTATCCTCTATGGAATCGAATATACATCAATGTCAACCGCTAACAAAGATATTGTATGGTTTAGAAGATTCCCTAGAATGATTCCGTTTTAGATCCTAAAAGGGTCCTACTACTTTGTATTGTGATAATCAAGCTGCGATTTACAATACAAAGAATAAGAGAATATCAAGTCATAGCAAACATATTTCAATGAGATATAATCATATCAGAAGTATGGTTAAGAAATGGAAGATTGTACTTGAGTATCTTCCAACAAATCAAATGTTAGCTGATCCACTAACAAAACCTTTATCTGGTGAAAACATTACAAAGATCATGAGAGATATGGGGTTGTTACCGATTAAACAGTGTCTTGATTGAAACCAACCTGTCTTAAGGTACAAGTCACACATTTGTTACCTTACGTATGAGAGTTAAAAAGGCAATTCATTATTAGACATTGATGAAATGGAAAGCGGGATACGTTTCAAGTGCATAACTTAAAATAGTGGGGGTGACACTATTTTTAAAATCCCATATCGATCTATGCCTTAATTTACCACAACAAGAGTAGGTTGGATTTTAAAATCCTTAATAGACTTATAGCATTGTGGAATGTGTTATGGACATTCTTGATAAGTCTACCTATACAAGTAGAGAAGTGAGAGGCCGCTTCTTATGGATTACTCGGTAGAATCCTAGAGTACTTGTGAAAACCAGGATTTAGCACAAGACTCATTACAAAGGTGTTGCCAAGAACAAAAGGAGCAAAGAATCAACATAGTGAGAATATGTCTACTTAGTGTTACATATTCAACCATAAGTTAAAGGCTCGTCCACTTAATGGTTATTCACTGTGTAACATAAGTTGTATATATTATTTATATGTAAATAAGTGGGGGATTATTGTATATATTTACATATATTATTATTGGTGTCCCATATTGATTTTTGTGTTGTACTTTTTGAGTTCCACGTTGATTGCATCACTTTTAGAAAGGCATTCTCATTTATTGTTTTGTCCCACATTAATTGTGTATTGGAGTATGTAGCTTAACTTTGTGTATAAAGAGTGTAAGTTTGGTAAATTCTACCAAACTTTGGAGCTTCCTCCTTATTATGGAGGAAACATCAAGTGGCTTATAGTTTTAAGTTTTGTGTGTATATATATAAGAAAGAAATAAATAAATAAACAAATAAAAACAAGGAAAAGAGAGGGAGGGGGAGGGGTCGGGCCAACCCATCGGTCCAAGAGGGTAGGTGCGACCCATTTGTTTAAATCATTTTAAAGATTTAAACGAAAAGGTGTGTCTTTTGTCAAAGAACACAACCTTTCGAAGATGTGCAACTCTTGGAGGCAGTCTCTGGATATCTTTAAAGAGACTTCCAAATCTCCAGTAAGAGTGACGAAATTAATAATCCTCTTTCCCTGAGTGTTCTTTCTTCTTCTTTCTGATCAGTTTAATTATTTTTACAACTTCTGACTCTTGCTCGTAGAAAATCCCGAGAAGTGTAATTTTACAATTTTCAAGATTAAGGCTTTGTATCCTGGAGGTTAATTCCTTTAGACCATTTACACCGAGTGGGAGGAATTAATACTTTAAAGATAACATCTTTAAAGGTGTGCCTAACCTATACAGATTTCATTACCCACAGTTTTATACAATAAATTGGGGATTCGTACCACATATATATGCCCTCAATTTTCTCTTAAAGTTCTTAAAATCAATTTGTAATGCTCCGACGTGAGAGAACCCCCTTTGTCTCTTTCAATAAAGCGGTAACCTTTGGCCATTCCAATATTTGCTCTAGAGATTCAAGAGAAATTGTTGGTGGCTATAGTTGAGATTTCTATTCACCTTCATGAACTGTTTATGCTTTGTATTGGTTAGACAATGAATGTGCGGCTCAAAATGTTTGATGGTGTATGAACCATCTTTGTACTCGAACACACAACGGACCTTGCACCCGACTTGTTGATGCTCTTTTACGATTGATGGAGTCGTTGATGTAGCTTAAGCGATTTTGCTTTTCCTCCAGTTGATTTTGAAACATTCTTGAATCCCTCTCTCTTGCATACAATATGTTGTGTCATATCAACTCACTTTTGAACATTTTGGTTGTACTTATTCGCACGTCAAATCCTGCGACAGAACAGTAGTGATGGTAGAATTGCACCCCTTCTTCCAAATGTGTAAACTGCATTCCCTCACGGGGTACTATGCGTTGATCACATTCGGGTATCCAATTTTTTTGTAGAGTCTGGGCATATCTCTAGATGCTCTTGAAATGTATTATATATTGTACCTGTGGAGATTTTAAGCCATATAATAAATCAAAAAATAAGAATTAAACATGCAACAATTATGGTCTAAAGAAACAATAGATGTATACTATGTTAGCAATAAAGTTATACTACATAATTTAATAATTCAGAAAATATGAACATATTTTGCAACATCAACGATTCTAAAGAAGCAACAAAGTTATACTATGCTGCTAATTTTTTTGGCAATAAATTAGACAAATTAGAAGAAAATGCAACAATTTTGTTCTGTCAAAGCATAAAGTATATATTATGAATGTAATATTTTTTATGGAAAAAGCACAATGGTAACAATGACAACTATACATATTCTACATACTTTAATCATGAAAAAAATTCAATAACATATATTAGTTGTATATAATCATAGTATAATTTTAATCATGAAGAAACGCTCATAAATGTCATAACAAACATTTAGTGTGAATTTTTAAATTTACAACTAATTATACATTAACGATGCAACTATTTGGCATTATCAGAGCAACATAGTTGCACTATGAAAGCAATCGAAAATATTAATTATTTAAAACACGTTACCAATCAAAAACATGAAACCAATCGAAAACATTACCAAAATATCAGAATTAAAGCTTAACAAATGCGATGGAAACACTAAAAAAAAATTAAAATCGATTTGCTATATAAAACATGTTCGATTTTTATGTACCTGTTGAATCCAATGGTGATGAACATTCACCTTCACCAACATCCATATGTGCTTCCATATTCGAGAGTTTGTACGACTATTACAGTTTTTAGGTTTTTTCGATGGAGAAGAAAGATTTTGTCGAAGCTTTGCGTATTTCAGATGGAAGAGAAAGAGAAGATATCAATATATGTTTGTTGGATGAGCAACCATGAATAACCGTAATTTGTAGAGGTGAGAGAAAATCACAAATCTTTTCCATATCTATTGTGTAACCGTTTGATCTAACCTTATTTTTTGTTTTTTGCTTAATATACCCTTAATGATCATATTTTATAGGATAAATAATATAAAAATTAATTTAATATCACCATAGATTGAAAGGGACTAATGGATATGATTTGTCTACATACGTTTACCTAGGGACCCTGAGACTTATATAACTCTATCCCTATATATATATATATATATATATATATATATATATATTGAAAAGAACGATAGCTTCCACAATTTATTGATTTAAACTAATTCAAATTTTTTATTTTAATTTGGTATTCTCTATGTTTTGTTGTTTCTATCGGCACAATCATGTCATGTTTTTATTAAAGTTGATTAGACGGTTAATGGGAATAAAATGAGGTGTATCTAGTAAAAAGAAGTAATAAAATTATAGTGGGTGGGTGTATCTGGAATATAAGGTGTATTTAGAGGATTTGGGGGTGTGAATAGCGCCACCTTATAAAGAATTCGGTAATTTCTTTAATTTATCAATAATTTTATTATTTTTCTCTTAACCGTGATAACAAAATGTATAAAATAAAATACATATTGCTTATTTTTTGTTTAGTTTTTCTTACTCAATTTTATTACATTATATTTTATACTATTATTTCCACAAAAAAATTCACAAAATCTCTAAAAGACTCTTCATGACATCAACACAATAATTATTTTTTTGTCTGCTCATCCAATTTTCATTTTTAAAAACTATTCATCATTATTCATTTAGAAAATAAAAAATGGACGGAAAGAAAACACAAAAACATTTGTGAGTTTCTTGCACGGATCATGACTCGAAATATTGGCCCAGAAACAAAATGCCAACAACGCACACTACATTAAATCAGTAAGCCTAACATTAAGCCGCCTAAGCCACACAGAATGAAGCACCATATGCAACAAATCAAACCTTCGAGCCGGCCGATGAAGAATAAAATGCCTTTTCACCTTCAAAACCCGTCTCTGCTTTTCCAAATACTCATCCCTCGAAATCCCCCAATATTTTCTTTATTTCCGCTATCCTCCCCACCGGAATTGGTGGAAGAGAATTTTTCTGACGCGGCCATGGAGTCCGCCGGCGAAGAAGGCGAGGATCGGACGGTTATCGGGTGATTGGTTGAGATCCGGTGGGCTCAGTCCTCCTTCGGGAAGGACTTTGATTTCCGGCAAGGAGACGTCTCTTGTTGGTCGGAAACCTTCGGAGACATTGGCGTTGCAGAGGACTCTGATTAGGTTTTTGAAAAGATCGGGGTCGAAAGCTGAAATATCTGGTCCCTGGAAAAATAAACATTGTATATATGCCTTAAATACTATTAAACTTTATGCGGTACGAAATAGAAAATAATTAAGAAATCACCCCTAAGGTTTTGGGGCAACTACAAATTAACCAGTTAAATTTTATAATTACAAAATGTATCCATTCGGTTTGACTCTCTAACAGAGAGCTTTAAATTTTCCTCAAATATCCTTAAAAGATTTGACATTTAGTCCGATTCTAATCGAAATTGGGTAACTTTTTTCTTAAAAATCGATAGCTATGAGCCATTATGGTAGTGAGGTACAAAACAGACAAACAAAAAAAAAAAAAAAAATTTGCCACGGACACATGGAAATCCCCAAATTATACAAGTTGAATTTGCTGATTTGACATGTCAAATTTTTGAATCAAATCACCGAAATTTCTAAAGTTCATAAACACCTCAGTGGCCGTAGTTTGCCATTCTTGTAAAATTAAATAATCTTGATCAAAATCAAATCAAATGTCCGAATTTTTAAAGCATATCAAAATTTAAAAACGACTACTTAGATGACTAAATCTCTAAATACTCCAAATTACATGACAAAAAGACTATTTTCCCAGTTTAACCTACCTAACGGAAAGTGAATTTAACGTTATCATAAATTCTAATAATGCCTCTGCAGTAATGTTCATAAATTTTCCAGAAATTACAAATAAAAATCCTCTCCAAAACTCTACAAATTATATCCTTCTAGTTACGAAGAAGAAACAATTTTGTCCTTCAATTTTTTCCTTGGATTTTCATTTTGGGATTGTGTGAGGGCATTATCGACTTTCCGCAGTCCCTCAATCCTCAGCGATAATTTTTGCAATTAACCCCATAAATTAACTACTTAATTAATAGAAGATGAAATATAGGTTAAGTTACCCAATCATGGCAGGCAACGAAGAAGTGATCAGCCCCGCCGCCGCTCCGGTTCCAATAGGGATACTTATTGGCCAAAACGGCGACGTAATCGGCCACCACGTGCTGCAGGCGGCGGCGATCATAGTCGAAGCGTGGCGCGTAGAGATAGTGGACGATCTCGGAGACGCCGACGGGGAGGAAGAAAGCGGTGGCGTCGTCGGGGTGACGCGCGGCGAAGGGATTGTGAATGCTCTGCATTTCGTCCAGAAAGTGACCTTCAATTGAGTAAATATTTACGGTTGGCCCGATGTGAAATAATGGGAGTTCGCCTTCTTTGTATGTCCATACTTTGAACCTCTTCTCCATTTCTATGTAGCTCCTGATGAGTACATTAATTAAATATCGTTTAATTAGAAAAAAGAAATTAATTGATTAATTCATCGCTGCCAATTTAATTAGCTGTAATTAGTATCTCAAAAAAAATAAAAATAGCTGCAGTAATTAGAACATCTACTAAATAGTGTTCCAACAAAAAATTGTTCTAGTAATTACGCCAAATCCTGCGTGCTATTTTGAAGATGTGAACAATTTTGTGCCAAAAACGGTACAGTACTGATGAGCTAAATTTTCTATTTTTTTTAAATTAATGATTTTAGTGTATTGAAATATGCATTAAAATAAAATATTATAATATATTATTTATAGTGCAGAATTTAATGATAAATGTTGGAGATGATGAGTCACATCTACGCTAAAATGGTGTAAACTGTTGTAGATGTCTTAAAAAATAATAGTTCGACGGGATAATTTTGAGGGACATTTAGGCCTTGTATGGTTATGTTTCCATGGACCATTTCTAGTTTTAGTGTTGGAAATTGAATTTTGAGAATTTATTGGTTTTCGTGTGAAAATTGAAAATATATTTGGATGAGTGAATGAAAATGAGTTTTGTGTAGGTTTGGAAATGATATTGTGTTTGGTTGAGTAGTTTTGAAGTATTATTTTATATATATAATAATTTGAAAAGTTGATAGTAGTTGAATATTTTAATTGAATATATAATATTTTATTTGTAAGATTGTAGGGTGGTAGGTCCCATTATATAGAAATAATTAAAAAATAATAATATTTTAAGTGGATAGAGTTGATAATGGTGGGTCCCATATATATAATTGGATGAAAAGATGAAAATTTATAAACAAATATGATTTGAGTTTTATGAATAGTTGAAAATTAGAAATAAGTTGTTGAAAACATAATCAAATAAGGCCTTATTTTTTGACTTTTTTATGGAGTAAGGTGGTCTCGAGATTTTCTTTCTTTCTTTTTTTCTGGGGACATTAAATTAGATTATTCAACTCAAGTGTAGAAAATACAAGTAAAAGGAACTCACAAAATGTTGTGATATCAATATATCATGATAGCTGATAAATATAAAAGCAATTAGTTCTAAATAGTGTCATTTTCTAACAATAAATCACACCCCAGCTGTAGAGAACAGCCAAATGTCTTTCCAAATAATTATAAAAGCTTGAGTAGCTTTAAATCTTTTAAATAAAATCCAAATCCTCTCATATTTTGCATAATGGGAGTGTTTGCTATTACTTAAAAAAGTGATTTTCAGCTTTTGGTTAAAACGTTCATATTGTAGTGTTTACAAGTATCAACTTTTGCTTTTGTTTCTATTTCATTTGATAGTTTGACTTTTACAAACAAATATGCACGTTTACAATTATAATTTGACTTTGACAAAAAAAGCACTTTTACAATTTTTCCACCAAATATTCTCCACATTTTATTCTTATATTCTATTTGCAAACACTATTAACTTTTGATTCTCAACTACTTTTACTTTTTCTACAATAAATAATTTCTTAAAAAAGCATAAGTTTTTGCAAACACTCCCATTATATCCATGCCAAGCTTATAAAGTATACATTTTAACTTGTATTATTATACACAATCAGAGTGGATGTATGATATGAAATACAATTACAAAATTAGAATAAATGACCAAATTAGTTATAATTTAAAATCTTGAAATAAGACTCCGCCAAGTATGGAAGCATTGATTGAATGTATTTAGATTTATAGTTAATTATTAAATGATTTACACACAATTACAGCCTAGCAAATTAAAGAACCTCATAAACACTGCAAATAAATTAAAATTGGATAAAAGGCAACATAATTGCAATTAGAAGCCTGTTACGTTGTGAATTAAATATACACTAAATTCATATTATAGTCCAAAAGAGTCCCAATGAATAGTTGTAATATTCCAGGTCCATTTTTTTTTCCTTTTCATGCATGCATGTTTTTATCGTATATATATGACGAAAATTGCAAAATTGGTTATATACCTACAGTGGTGTTGCAAAATTAGTCACGTAACTTTTAAAATTGTAATTTTAGTCCTGTGACAATTTTGTAGCCTAGCAAAATTTTTTTTTTTTTGATTATGTAATTTTTAGAATTTTGCAATTTTAGTTTTTTATTTTTTAGTTGAGGTGATTTCGGCCGTATTATTCAAAATGACTAGTTTGGCATATTTGTACGCAGTGACAAAGCCAGGAATTTCGGGTAGGGGGCCCAACTATTAATAATATTAAAAAGAGTCCGTCGGATTTTTTGGTCACTTCTCCATAATAAAAACAATTTTAACAATGTTTTTTAGCCATTTTTGAGTTCAAATTCGACTATCTTTTTTTTTTTCATTTACAGGAGCGAGTCCATGGTAGTACCCGCATCAATTTTTTGAAATATAATCAAGTACCTCATTAGAGAACACAAAAGGGGTATTGACCGCGTTAAAATGGCTAAAAACATGTTTTCGAAAAATATGAATCTTTTTCATTTTTACAAGATATAAGTGGACAATTTGTCCATTACCACATATAAAAATGAAAAATAAACATCAAATTTAAAATAAGTAGAAGTTGATTAAGTCATTGTATTAGGTCAATCATATCTTAATATTCATAATAATGAACAAAATATAATCACATCAATATACCAAAAAGAACTAATAGAGACACAAGAAAATAATGATAAAATTCAAGTTAAAGTTTATGGCAGAACTTAAAAAATGTACAAAATTTTAAGAAAAGGGAAAAAATGACAAAGTCATATTTTTCGAGATTCACAAATCAATATATGAAAGAGGAATGCAATATAATTGAAGATTTTTCCCCCATTTTACTATTTTTTTTTATTTGTTTCAAGTTTAAAAAATAAATGACCAAAATGCCCCTACTTCTTTTCAAAATTTAATGGGGGTCCGGTGCCCCCCATGGACCCTACATGGCTTCGTCCCTGTTAATTGTACATGTGTTAGTATTTTTCTGATTAGAAAATAATACATGAAGAGCTCGTATCTCGGATTTTGATCGAATCCATAAATCTAAAATTCTTCCATCATTAAACAATCTATAGTGATAAATAAATTATACTCAAGTGCTCGATCATACCATTTTAAACTTGATCTTAGGTATATTGATTGTTTTGGCTATCAATCAAGGGCACTTTAGGAATAACTAAAATATTTAAATAGCTCTTTTAACATAATATACATCAACTTAAAACTTATAGGAGAATTGCACAAATATAAAAACTTACGGGGACCAAAATTGCAAAAAAAAAAAAAAAAAAAAAGAAGCAAAATATACATGACTAAAACCACAATTTCAAATATTACAGGACTAATATTGCAACAACCCTATAGATGGGGGACTAAGTTTGCATTGTTTTCCTATATATCAAAAGAAGGATGAAATAATCCTCATGGCTGTCAAAACTAATTGTGGGCAGAATTGAGTAAAGGGCTGTTAGACTCTCAACATGTAGTTATTTCAAATTTCCTTTTGATGAGGTCTTGTTACTGTCAATTACAAGGACTAATTAAGGTCCCATGCTGTGTTGTTTTCTTTCGTTTTCCCTTTAATTCTGTGCTTTAATGGGCTAGCTGCATATTTTTTCCCAGAATAAACAAGTTGTCAATATAGGGTCATATTGCTTTTTTTAGCTAGAAGGATTTTATTGCCATTAATTATTATTAATACCAAACACGATTAAATAGGATTAATCTTTTTTATTTGAGTTTGAAGAACGTTTATTGCTTAAACGGAATTCTGAATACCTCAAGCTGCAAAAAGAATTCAAATAAGATTAATTATTTCTAACTGAAATAAAGGTCCTCACAACTCTAGATATAAATCAATTAGATGAAAAGGCGAATTACTTGGACTTCCCTAAAATTATTTTCATATTCAAAAATCAATTCTACAAAATTGTTTTTACCACAATTTAGTTCATTCAAATTTAAACACTAAAAAAGTTTACTGCAATGCATATATACATATATAAATACAAGAAGAAAATGTTTTTTTTTTCCAAAAAAGAGTTTTGATTATACATAATTAAACTCATGATTGATATAATATTTTATCAATTTAAGCGACCTTATCAATTAATAAAATTTCTTAGTTAAGAATCTAATAGTAATTTAGTCAAAACATTATATTAGCTAGTAAAATAAAAGCAAGGGGGTGATGGAATTAAGAGAAACTTAACTGAAGAAATGCATAAGGATTTCTGTAAATAGAGCCTCTTGGAATGAAACTCTCATTCTTATGATTATAAGAAGACCTGTAATTACGCCTTCGTCCTGCTTCAATTATGGCTGCTCGAGCTCTAGCCAACCCTTGTTCTATTTTCTCCATTTTCCCATTTCTCTCATTCACCTGTTCCAAAGTTTAAAATATATATAAAAGTAAAAATCACAAATTAATCCATGCCATAATCACCAACATGCATCATCGGCAGGGGCGTAAACAGCTGACTCGGCTACCCCTAGTCCAATTATTTTTTTCCCTTAAAAAACCACAATTTTTTTTTATTCTTTTTCCCCCATTGATCTGCCCATTATTATACAAACAACTGTTATATTATACATACATAAAAGATGTGTATGTTTTACCTGGTTGTGAGTGGGAATTAGAGTTGTTGAAAAATGGAGGAAATGGAATTGTATGTTGAGGAAAGATAACAAGACAAGGAGAAAAAGAACAGAGTATATTAATATCAGTGAGGGGAATCTGATTCTATCCATGGATATATTCTTTCTCAACTTCTTTTTTTTTTTCAACTTTCTGTTGATTTTGTAAAATTTAGGAATTAGGATTCCGTCATTGTTGTTGATGAAAGATAGATATACACATTGTAATTCAGGCAAAAGAAGCACAAGTGTAGTGAAAAACAGACACTCTTCTATTTCCTGTCAAAGTTGATCATCTGATTATGGACTCAAATTTTAGCAATATATATAAGCTGTCACGTACACAACTACACGCACACCATATGATTCTGGCTTAGATCGGGCCGAAAATTAAGGTGAAAATTTGCTTCACGTAACGAGTTTTCTCAAGGAAATTACACTTTTGGTCCCATAAGATATAGCGGACGCGAATTTTAATCCCAAATTTTGCAGTTATATTTCCAAAAATATATTTTTAGCAGATTTAGTCTCATCGGACAAAAGAATTGTATTTTTAGTCCAACGATCGTTAAAAACTTAACGAAGAAATGTTAAGTTAATTTTATTAATATAAAATTAGTCTCATAATTTTGAAAAAACATTCTTTATCCATTTTCATTTGTTAATTGATATTTTGAAAAATAATTTAATAACGACATAAAAACTTTAATATATGAAATATTTTACCTTTGAAATTTTATTGTATACTTATTTCAAAGTTATTCTTATATTCTAGAGTTATAAAATCTATTTTTTTGGTACTATTTTATACTTATTTTGAATTATTCTTATATTTTAGAGTTATGTAAATCTATTTTTATTATTTTATACATACTTTAAAATAACTCTTATATTTTTGAGTTATGTAAATGTATTTTTTTTTAAAAATTATTTTACACTTATTTTCTACCTATTCTTAGATTTTAGACTTGAAATCTATTTTATTTACTATTTTATACTTACTTTTAAATTACTATTATATTTAGACTTATTTAATTTTTTATTATTTTACTTATTTTACAATTTGTTTTATATTTTAACAAAGAGGACCAAAATTCAAAGAAAAATTAATTGAAAACTTAACGATTTGAGATTAATTTTGCAACAAAATCATTCTAGTGAAACTATTATATTTTAAAACCATAACACTAAGGACATCTCCAATGGAGATGTTCCTAATACATGTTATTTGTGGGCTCCATTGTCACATCTCTCATTTTAATAACACACCCTTCTAATAACATATTTTTCTATTCAAATAATAGTATAATACTACATCCATTATTTATGGATCTCACTTAACATTTATATTCTATGAGAACAATTTTTTATTTTATTTTATTATCATATGTGTTGTTGGGTGTTATAAATTTGTAATAAAGTGAAAGAATATTTTTACAATAACATTATTGCACTAACCAATGGTAGGAATAAGATATTCGTGTTAAAAACATCTTGAAGAAAACCCAATGGAGATGCTCTAAAATTATGTCCCCCATACATTATACGAGCAAAAGTGTAATTTCCTCGGGTTTTGTTTGACCTCATTACTATCACATGAAGATAATTTGAAAGTTTTCTGATGAATATTGTCGTCTTTAAGTTGAATATTTTCATCATATATCCATTTCTTTCATCGGAATGAGATTTTACCCTTTGGGTGATCCCGAAACAAAAGCTTAAAGTTATAAATTATAATATAACCGACCAAGATGGGCTACAAAATTTTACGGCGCGATTGGATATACTTTCATTTTGAAAATTTTCATTTTGCTAGAGAATAGTAATAAAAAAATCTTATGAAGAAAAAAGATAAATTTTGAGAGTGTTATTAGGGGTTGTATGATTTCCATTCCATTTAGATAATTTTTCAGCCTTTAGTTGGAACTTGTGCAAAAGTGAAAATTTGGTTCTAAAAAGAATTTGTAGGATGGAAATTGAGAATATGTTTGGTTTATATATTCTTATTGATTTTTTTTTTACTTAAAGATGTGATAAGATGATAATGTGTGTATATATATATATATATTTATGTTATATAAGTGGAGAGACCCACTTAATTGGTTTAGTTGAAAAAATAATAATATATAAATTGATAAAATTGTTAGTGGTGGGTCACTTTGACAAAATATAAATATTATTGTATATTTTGGAGGACAAATTATACAAGATGAGTTCACAATATCTTATGATCATGGTCCAATTATAATACATTAACTGTCTCGGATGATAAAGTTGGGTGAATTGAACTATAGCGATTGTTAAATATTGATAGTAATCACTTTCGTTGAAGGTGTTTGTTAAGTATAGCTTGGAAATTATTCACGATTAATACCAATAACTAGTGATAAGAATTTTTTTGTCTAATTCACTACAACATAAATGATATTAGGTAACACTCAAAAAATGTTACCTAATGGCCATAAAATGTTACTATAGACAATAGGTAGCACTTTATGGCGCTTTGCACTTGCCCGTGCTACCTATAGTCTAAGGTATCACATTTATTAGCTTTTAGTAACACTTTTTCTAACTGTTACATTAAGTTTTCTATTGGTAACACTTTGAAGCAATATTTCTAAAGTGTTACATATGAATCTTATGTAACACTTTTTTATAACACTTTTTATATTTGTAACACTTTAAAAAAAAATATTTCTAAAGTGTTACATTTGAATCTTATGTAACACTTTTTTAGTAGCACTTCGTAGAAATACTATTTTTGCCACCAAGTAGATTCGAACCCACGACATTGTTATGTATGGAAGTGGCAATTTGCCACTAAGCTAAGTCGATTCTTATTACAACTTTTGCTTTGTTTTATATATACACACATACACACACATATATATTATATGTATATATAATATATTTTATATAATAAAGATTATATTTTATAATATGTGTATAAATTATATTATACAATGTATATATCAAATTTTATATTATATAGTATATAGTTTGAAAATCATATTATATTATATATTAAAGGACACAATAACGAAAAGGACCTAACAAAAAAAAATTAAATAATAAAAAAATAACGAAAAATAATTTACCAATGGAAAAATATTCTAAGTATTTACCGACAACATTAATTTTTATTGGTAATTTTTTTTAAAAAGTAAAAAAAAGTTAACAATAAAATTGGTCTCCGTTAGTAAAAATTAGAAAAAATAAATAATAATAATAAAATATACATGCACATTTTCCGTCGGTATTAAAGGAATTAATTACCTTCGTAAAAATAAAAAAATAAAAGCAAAACTTAAATACTTTGTAAAAGAAAACAAAAATTCAGTTAAAAAAGCAGTACATGATGTCTACAATTTTTAGGTTTGGTGACATCAATTAATTAAATAAATCTTTGACATGATTTAATGATAGTTATATAATTTTGTTTACTAAAATATAGCTTAAAAATTATTTCAATCAATAAAATATAGTGTTGTCAAGAGTGCTTCTTAAATAAAGTGATACATATTTACGTTACAAAAGAAATAACAAAAAATGTGATATTTAAAAAGTGTTACTTATATAAAAGTGTTACATATAAGCGTTACATATTGATAAAAGTGTTACCTATTTGCGTTACAAAAAAATAACAAAGAAAGTGATACTTAAAAAGTGTTACTTTTATAAAAGTGTTACATATAAGTGTTACATATTGACAAAGTGCTACAAATGTGTTACATAAATATTGTAATGTAAAAAGTTTTACAAACATGTGTTACATATGTACGTTATGTAAAAAGTGCTACAAAATTTGTGTTACCTAATGTCATTTATGTTGTAGTGATTCATAAATCTCATTTGTCGATGTATATGTTGAAGCAGAACAAATACAAAATATAACCATATCGGACATCGAAACGAATACTTGAATATTCTCTCGTGTCCTTGTTAAGAGGTGATAATAGGGGTGATCACGGTGCGGTTTGCGGTTTTTTAACAAATTTCAAGTCAAATTGCTATGTGCAATTCGGTTAAAAAATAATTTCAAGTTGCGGTTTTGGAGTAATACAATATGTGCGGTTTTGAACAGTTTAGGAGTTTTGGTCGGTTTTTGCGTTTAAAAAACAAAGAGAAAAGGAAACAAAACAAAAAAATACATAAATATTAGTAACATATATATATATATATATATATATAGGGGAGGAGGTTAAAATGAGACCACATATTATAGTGAGACAGGTGTGGACTCATCTCAACCCCTCCATTATCTACATCAATGGCTAAGATAAATAGGGGTTAAAATTACATTAAATATTTAATTAATGCAAAATAAGGGTATAATTGTCAAATTAACCAAGTGGGGACCATCCAAATATGGAATCGATTATTAGGAGAGAAAATCACGTGGGGGAGAGAAAATCCCGAGAAAATCGCGCATGTGCTCTCGCCATGCAAAGTTATCTCAGACACTTATCATATATTTGATGTATACTTAACACTATTTTCTTGTATGTTTAGCATAATTTTGCATATTAAAATTGTAACGCCCGAACACATTTCGATTAGGAAACGTCACTGTGGTACACTTGAGAATTTATAAATAATTTGCGGAAGCATAAATAGAATACTTTATTTACTAAAATGTGGGCTTAAAAATTTCTTAATATAAACTTGAAAGTTTATCAAAACTAATAAGGTTTATAAGAGTTACGCATTATTAAAATACTTATTACAAAAGCTTTAAGGTTTGCTTCATCAAAACGTAAGTACTTAAATTATTCGGGAAATACGTAGCGATGCCACGCAGACGGTCCCTCGCGCCGGCTCCGGGCTCGTCATCATTATCTCGAAATATAATAAAACATTTGAAGGCGTGAGTCAGAAACTCGATGGGAAACGTAAGCGATTCACTAATGAATTTAGCATCATTTAATAAAATATTTTTCCCTGGTGAGTTACTTTCATGTCTCGCGGGCCCCAAGTCAAACGTTTGAGACACTCGCTACCGCCTCACATGCTATTAACCATTTTTCACTTGGTGAGTCACCTTCATGTCTCATGGGCCACGGCCGATGCATCGGTCCGTGGTTGCACCTCACATGCTATTGACTCTAGTTCATTGTAAGGACTAATTCATGTCTCGTGGGCCCGGCCGATGCCTCGGTCCGTGCTTGCACCTCACATGATATTAGCCTTAGGCCTCATGACCCGTAGGTCCGTAATCATAATATACAGAGCATAAAAAGAGTTTGCATATAAACATTAGTATAACAAAGACAACACGCTTACAAAATCGAAGTTTACCCACCTTTGGAGTTTACAGAAATCTAGTGATGTATTTTGTTCGAATGAGTCCGTTATCCGATTGCGCCCGCACCTAACACGATTAATTCTTTCAACTTAAAAAGACATATGACAATATAAAACTCATTAAATAACTTAGTTTTACGAGCTAATTAAAGTCTAAGACGTTCTTAAAGTCAAAAATTCCATAATCGGGTGTTTGGTACCCTTTTAAAGAGCTTTAAAAATGATAGGTGACCAAAGTCAAAAGTCAAAGTCAACGGTAGGTCGAATAAATTTCTTATCCAACAACTCTTGGATCGGATCTTTAGTTCTTGTAATTCCTTGGGTGCCATTCGTCATGGTGCCTTGACAATTTGGTGTCGCTCCGGCACTAAATCTATGGTGAATTACACTTGACGATCGGGGGAATCCCTGGTAAATCATCGGGAATACATCTAAAAATTCTTTAACCCGCTTCATGTTGTCTTCCTTTCCATCGTCTCTTTCCCATTACATTCACAAAAACATCATTGGCAATCTCTTTCGTAGCATTTCGATAGCTTTTATTGCGACACTATCTTTACTCTAGTGTTAGTCTTTGCGCCATGAAAGACAAATCGATTCCCATTTGATCCTTCAAATTCAATTTCTCTATCATAACATTTAATGGTGACTCGATTCTTACTTAACCAATCTATACCCAATGTAACATCAAAGTCTCTCATTTCTAGCACGTCTGATCCTTTCATTTGTTGACCACTAATAGTAAGTTCCACTCCTCTCATAGTTTTTTTTTAGTCTTAATAGTTTCACGTGAGGGAATACTTACTTCTAGTGCTTCCTCATTATCACAACAATTTAGTCCAAGTTTTCTCCTAAAGTTTTCAGGACATAAATGAATGTGAAGCTCGATGTCGAATAATACAAGTGCGGTATATGAAATACGGGTAGCATACCTATCATGGTTTCGTTTTATGAATCAATATATCAAACATGTTAAATCATTGGCCAAGTGATAAAACAAGAATAAGCTCAAAGTACTCAAATAGGCTTCAAGACAATAACTTCAACTAAGATTAAAACATTCAACAAGAGTTCAATTAATCTACTTCCAAACCCGGAAATCACAAGATGTTTAGCTACCCATTACAAATAAACAACTCATAGACAAATTGTTCATATTCATAAGAAGCTAAAATGAAAGATTAAAGCACAAAGAATGAGAAAACTTAGGAAATGGATAATCTCTCGATTAATCTTCAATCCTCAAGCTCCGATTCAACCCGATTCTTCCCTTGATTCTTCCTTGATGAAATTGATGTGTTTCTTGTGTTCTTGGGTGTATTCAGCCTTTCCCCTGGTGTGCGCCCCAAGAAGTGGTATTTATAACCTTTTTGAAGTCTAGGTCAATTTGCTGTCATTTTTGGAGTTTTCTGCAAGAACGCACGGGTCGTGCGCCCACGCACGGGCTACCCGTGCGCCATCCCGTAGAAAACATCTAGTCTCTGTAGGGTGCACGGGTCGTGCGTCCACGCACGGGTTACCCGTGCGCCACCCAAACGTCCAAATTTGCTCGCGGGGTCTTCATAAGAATTGTAGCCATTTATCTTAGCTTTCCGTAGCCACTTGAATCACCTTAATATCAATTTTGTAGAGAGAGTTATGGCCAAAATACTAAACCCCGCCAGTCTTTGGAAATTCCATACGCGTTTGGATGTTCCTTGAGATAAATCTCCTTGTTGTTTGATCATCCATGCTTCTTTTGACACACGACTCATCACTATGACTCTATAATCCATATAGTTGGCTTCCAATTGGGTGTAATCGCTCGATTCATGATGATTCTAGGTCGCAATGCTCGTATTTGTAACAAAATCACTCCAAATATCGTTAAATTCCTACAAAACGAGCAAAGCGTAATATCTTTCCCACAAAGAGTGAATACAAACCATTTCATATGAGTTTATGCATGTCTAATCACCATTTTAGTCATATTTATACCTCAAAATACATGCAAAACTCACACCTATCACCTAAAAACACAACTCTGTCTAGCCAAAACTCACACTTGTTGAACTTGGCATAAAGTTTTTCTTGTCTCAAGGTCTCTAATACAATGCGAAAGTGTTCTTCATGTTGTTCTTTGTCTTGTGAGAAAACCAAAATGTCATCTATAAAAACAATAACAAACTTATCTAGATACGAATGGAACACCTGTTCATCAAATCCATAAATCACGGTGCATTTGACAAACCAAAAGGCATAACGGTAAACTCGAAATGACCGCATCTTGTCCGAACGCTGTTTTAGGGATATCACAATCATTTATCTTCAATTGGTGGTATCCGGATCTCAAATCAATTTTGGAGAACACACTGCCCCCTTCAATTGATCGAGCAGATCTTCTATCCAAAGCAAAGGATATTTATTTTTAATAATCATTTGGTTCAAGTCTCGATAATCAATGCACATTCTAAAAGTTCCATCTTTTTCTTCACAAATAGTCTTTGGCGCTCCCCAAGGTGAAACATTAGGTCAAATAAATTTCTTATCCAACAACTCTTGGATATGGATCTTTAGTTCTTGTAATTCCTTGGGTGCCATTCTCGTATGGTGCCTTAGACATCGTGTGTCGCTCCGGCACTAAATATATGGTGAATTACACTTGACGATCCTGGGGGAATCCCTGGTAAATCATCGGGAATACATCTAAAAATTCTTTAACCACCGCTTCATCTGTTGTCTTCCTTTCCATCGTCTCTTTCCCATTGCATTCACAAAAATCCTTGGCAATCTCTCTTTCGTAGCATTACGATAGCTTTTTTATTGCGACACTATCTTCACTCTAGTGTTAGTCTTTGCTCCATGAAAGACAAATCGATTCCCATTTGATCCTTCAAATTCAATTTCTCTATCATAACATTTAATGGTGACTCGATTCTTACTTAACCAATCTATACCCAATGTAACATCAAAGTCTCTCATTTCTAGCACGTCTGGATCGCTTTCATTTGTTGACCACTAATAGTAAGTTCCACTCCTCTCATAGTTTTTTTAGTCTTAATAGTTTCACGTGAGGGAATACTTACTTCTAGTGCTTCCTCATTATCACAACAATTTAGTCCAAGTTTTCTCCTAAAGTTTTCGGACATAAATGAATGTGAAGCTCAAAGATCGAATAATACAAGTGCGGTATATGAAATACGGGTAGCATACCTGTCATGGTTTCATTTTCCTCTGGTGCTTCTTCATCATCAGAGCGAAAACACGGGCCTTCTCCTTTCGTCAGATTGGGACGCCTGGGCCTTGCTCGGGGCCTCTGTTCTTATTCCTGGTGGGGCACGAACGCCTAGATGGGCAATTCTTGATATTGTGTCCTGGTTTGTGGCACCTAAAGCATAGCCCTCTTCCGGCTAGACACTCACCGTAGTGATACCTCCGGCAAGCGGGGCATTGTGGTGTGTTTCTTTGAATGTATTAGTTTGAACTTTTTGTTCAGGAACGAACTTCCCTTTTGTGGGGGAAACCATTTCTTCTTTCTGCTATCTCTAAAGTCCTCATAGCTTCTTCATGTGACCTATCCGCTTGGGTATCGCGATGTTCCGCACGTCTCAGAAGATCCACCGCCTCCCCCATTTGGGTGGCGGCGGGTGAAATAGTTGGTCGCTCTTCTCACGGCTTCTTTCTGGCCGCCTCTTACGGGTGGAAATCAAATCTTGACTAAAATGGATGTAGTTGAAACCTCCTCCTATCACCGTCTTTCGCAAACATCGATTGAGGATAGCTTGAGCAAGTTCATTTGTCAATGGGCCTAGTAGTCGTGATCAAATGCAATGCAGCTTGGTAGTCAAGTGCTTCATTACCTACTGCTACGGCTTGGTTTCGGAGACAACCCAAATGATACACATAGTCTTCCAGGGGCTCACCCATATTCATAGTGGCACACAGGTAGTCACCATAAATTCTTTGTGGATCCATCCGAGTATATGAAAGTTTTATCAGTCTATCTAAAAGTCAACTAATTGTCAGTCTTATTTCGAGAACTAAGTTCAAAAGTCTAAGTTCATGAAGCATCAAATGATCTAAGTTCAAAGTTCTTTCCGTTGTGAAGTTCTTAAAAGCATCACTAGGTTTTCAATATTTGTTGTACTAGTTCTCATAAAATTCTTGTAAAGTTCCTCTAAAGTTCATCATAGTTCATAATCATTCTTGTTTGAGGAACAAGTTCATTTCATAAAATTTCATTGATGTAATACGAAATAAAATCAAAGCATTTTACTAAATCATACCTCGGAGCGAGTGTAGGTTCTGCTAACGTGGTCGTCCTTCCCAATTTTCAGTAATCAAGTTCTTAAAATAAAATAAAGTTTTAAAGAAAAAATCATTTATAGTCTACGTAAATGTAGACCATTTCTCCGATACCACTTGTAATCATTTAATAAAATATTTTTCCTGGTGAGTTACTTTCATGTCTCGCGGGCCCCAAGTCAAACGTTTGAGACACTCTACACGCCTCATATGCTATTGACTCTAGTTCATTATAAGGACTAATTCATGTCCTCGTGGGACACGGTAGATGCCTCGGTCCGTGCTTGCACCTCACATGATATTAGCCTTAGGCCCCATGACCCGTAGGTCCGTAATCATAATATACCGAGCATAAAAAGAGTTTGCATATAAACATTAGTATAACAAGACAACACGCTTACAAAATCGAAGTTTACCCACCTTTGGAGTTTACGAGTAAATCTAGTGATGTATTTTGTTCGAATGAGTCCGTTATCCGATTGCGCCCGCTTTTTAACACGATTAATTCTTTCAACTTAAAAAGACATATGACAATATAAAACTCATTAAATAACTTAGTCTTACGAGCTAATTAAAGTCTAAGACGTTCTTAAAGTCAAAAATCCCATAATCGGGTGTTGGTACCACTTTTAAAGAGCTTTAAAAACGATAGGTGACCAAAGTCAAAAGTCAAAGTCAACGGTCAACATAAAGTCAAAATCAATTTAAAGTCAAAAAGTCAACTTAAAGTCAATTAATCCTTAATTAATCACCTAATTCAAATAATCGTCTAACGACTCGTTTTACATAAAATTTCCGATTAATCGAACCCTTAATTTATAAAATCTTATTTCGACTAAAATTCCCGATTTTCTTAAAAATGATGTGTCATCCAGGAAAAATCCCGAAAATATCTTAGTCATGAAAATCCGATAAGATTGCATTAATTTGCGTGTCATGTGCACAACACATCACATCACTTACACCCATCACATCAAAATCACATCAAATGTCACATCTCATCATTATTTGTCACATGGTCACTATTCATCATCCTTATCCTCAATTAGGATAACCTTAGCGGCTCACCGCCACCTCCGGTGGACGATGGCCAGGACTGACCGGGAAGTATTTCTCCATTATTCTAGCTCTATTCAATTTTCCCGGTTCTAATATTTTTAAACACCAAATTTTATCAACTTATCATCCTAAAATCACTTTTAGAAATTAAAAGCTCTCATTAGCTTATTCTAAAATCTCTTTTACAAATTCTAAGGCTTTTATCAAAATATCCTAAAACCATTTATAGAAATTAAAAGCTCTCATCAACTTATGCTAAAATCACCAAAAGCTTTAAATCTTCAACTTTTTCACCAAGAACACCAAGAACACCAAAATCCTTTAAATTTCACCAAGAACACCAAGAACACCAAAATCCTTCAAATTTCACCAATTAATTCCTTAAGGCATTTAAGCTTCTAATTTTTAACAACATTAAAAATAATGAAACCAAAAATTTCAAATTGATTAGTTCATCATCTAGCTTAAGTTCTTCTCCAATAATCACTTATGAAAATTCTAGAAATCTCCTTAAGCCATTAAAATCAAGATTAATTCACCAAAAATCATATATATCTCCAAATTAAAAACAAAAGTTATAATCATCACTTTTAATCATCTTATCATCATAATCAAGCTTAAAATTTAACAAATCAAATTTCTAAAAAAAAAAAACACCAAGTGGCCAGTCACTTCTAGGTAATTAGGAGGAATTTTTTTCATTTTCAATTCAAGATTAAAACACATCATCAAGCTCCTACTAGTTAGATATAACATAATCTATAAACAAAATTTGAATCAAAAATTTATTAAAAATTTTATATAAATGCCGAAAATTAAGGCTAAAAAAATTGGGGTTCAAAACTTCACATTTTCATGATCAAAGTTGATTTATATGTTCCATAATTTCATAGGATCATTTTGCCTAAAAGAATTTAAAGAAAAGACAAGAATTAAAGAAAAGATGAGAAAAAGTTACCCTTGAAGCTTTCTTCAACAATGGAGTTTTTGATGAGTTTAGGTGGTGTGAGGAAGATGACCATGTGATGGGGTTTGTATAAAAAAATGTAATAACTTGGGGTAAAAGAAAATGTAAAAAGAAAATATTAAAAGGGTTATTATTCTTAAAATACTTAAAAAAAAGCTACTAATTTTTCTTAAAAATCCCGAGAGTTAGTAAAACTCGATTTTCATAAATTTGATGGTCGTTAATGATAAAATGTAAAGTAGAAACTAAACTCGAATTCCCAAAGTATAAATAAACACTTTTGTGAAAATCTCCGAAAATCACTTATTCTCGTACAAAATCTAAATCCTAAAATCTAAGTCCGAAACTCCATAATAATATTCGGTTATGTCATCGCGATATCTATACATTTCCATTCTTTGTAGTTAGGGCGCAATCGGTTCTCGGATGCTCAAATATATATAAATTTCATAAAGCGAATAAATTGCTCATTAAAAATATAAATTAGATATTTGATGCAACACTATAATTAATTAAAAGCTCGAGTAATATAAAAGGGTTGGGTCGTCACAAAAATGGTCAAATAAAAATATGTGGGGACCATGAATCAAGGAATCGATTATATAGATAGAGAGAATCACGCTCATTAACATGTGGGGACCGTGGATTAAGTAAATCAATTATAGAGAGAGAGAGAAAATCACGCTCATTATTGTCTTTGTATATTTAGCATATATTTGATGTACACTTAACACTATTTTCTTTGTATGTTTAACATTATTTTTTTGCATATTACAATTGTTAAACAAAAAATATAAGTATACAACAAAACACATATAAGTATACAACAAAATAAATATAAGTATACATCAAAAAACATAAGTACACAAAGAACATAAATACATATATAAAAAATTAACTACTTATACAACAAAACACATATAAGTATACATCGAAAAACATCTAAGTATACAGTGAGGATCACTGCCTCCTCGTCGGCCCTGGTTTTCTCCACGTCAGATCGTCTTCTTCACCAAGGTCAATGGGCTCGAAATAAACATGTTGTACCCCACCATAAACAGGTCCCCCATCGGCGAGAAGAATCCACCCGATAGCGGCGGCAAACTCGCCATTTTATTTTATTTCTTTGCTAATATTATTTGTTCTTTTTATATTTAATATAATTTTTGTCAGCTTCGTACACATCTTTTGCAAAAAGACGCAACATCAGCCCCGCCGGCAGGTACTACGATGGGCCTTTTTTCATAGGTCATCACTTTGGAGAAATCCAAATCTTTGTAGTAAACAGCGGCAGCGCCATAGATGCATTCTGTAATATCATTTTTACGAGTGTATGCGCCTCGCATTGAAGAAATAAATTCTCCTCTCATCCATTCCCAAGTTAAATTCCAGAGATCGAGGCGTCCCAGAGGATTATTGTTGTTTCATAAGACACGTCCCCGACCTCCGCCGCGCAGCTCTTCGTCTCCATCGACGGCGTCTTCAGCTCCGCCATGAATTTTGCACGGGACCAAAAATGGGGGTTCCATTTTTGATGAGAATGGGAATCGACATATTGCAGGGGACCAAAATTACAATGCTGCCCTTTTCAGCTTTAAAATAAGTCTAAAATGATTATTAAATTGGGAAAATCCCAACCATCTAAAATTTGAGATTTGTGGCTAGGATTAGTCCACACTGTCTCACTCTAATTATGTGGTCTCATTTGATCCAATTCCTATATATATATATATATATATACGGGGAGTAATATAAATATAAGGATTCTATTATCGGACTAGATGATTAAAGATACTTACCAGCAAAGTATAAAACAAATCATACAAGCAAACATTTGCTGCAAACATTTCAAGTTCAAACATCTCTAAACTATAATTAAATTAAGTGCCATAAAATGGCTTGCAAAAGTTTAAATTCATCATCATCAACTGGATTGAAGACTCACACTCATCCATCGCAAAGGAAATCGCAAAAGGAACAATAAATTAATAAGAGCAATGACAAAAAAATTATATATAGATGTTTTTTTTTGTAAATATACAAACCTAATAAAATTGAATTTCAAGTTAATCATATGTGACTTCCAAACGCTTGATCCATCCGATTTCGAAATACAAACAAACAATCATTAATGAAAATATTAAATACTTGGAAGCATAAATGAAGAACAAACCAAGATTTAATCTATTTACTTTTCTCTATTCCTTCATAATGTTCAATGTCCTCCATCATCGCATAAAGATCAATAGGAGAATTTGTAACACGTAACCAATCTTGAGAGCATATGAGGGACTCATGCGGTTTTAGGGGGATAAAGAGCTTCTAAACGGATCAATCACGCGACCACTTGTGCTAAAAGCATATTCGAAGCAATAGTAGATCTTGGAATAGCTAACATATCCCTTGCAACTTTAGAAAGAATAGGATATTTTTGGAGTGTTCACTTTCCACCAATTTAACACATCACTCATTGTTAGATTTTTCACAACCATCAAGTAAGTATCTAACCACTTGATTTATTCTCAACACATTGTTCTTCTTCCAAATGCTTAGCAAATTGAGATTCCAATAATTCACTTAAATCATCTTCCTCATCGACATGCATATAATTATAGCTTTGCCTAGCATGTTCCTCTTTATCCAAATGTTGAAAATCTGAATCTTCATAATGCTTATATAACAAAGTTAACATTTCTTCTACTTTGTCCATCATTATTTTAACCGTAAAACCATTACCTTCAAATATTGTTGTAAAACCAAAATTAACATATGTTAACTTGTATCTTGGGTCCAAAACAATAGCAACAAACAACAACCAATTAATATTATCAACGTTCCCCAATATTTATGAACTTCTCTTTCATTCGGATAGCCATAGTAGACAAACCCATAGCCACGATTTGCAAGTTCACGGAAAAAAAAACATTTGAAGTGACATATGATGAATAAGAGAACTTTAAAGTCACATGATAGAAAATCTTCAACTTGACAAAGTTTTTAGCATTGATCCAATCTATCTCAATCGGGGGACCTATTATCTTATTCCTTTCACTTTTCCTTTTCTCCCAATCCCATCACATTCTTCATCTTGATTCATCTCGAGAACAATCAAAATAGTCTAGGAATTTTTGGTCATCCCCTAACTTGTCAAAAGCTTTTTCAAACTTCTCAAAAATGACCTCAAACATCATATAAGTTGAATTCCATCGTGTTTCTACATCTAAACAAACAAGACTCTTAGAATTTTTTTTTCTTTCTCTACACACTTCTCGAAAGTCTTTAGCCTAGCTTGGAGAAGATCTTACATACTTATGACATTTCTAACTCGCATTATACCCTCCATTTGCTCTTCTAGCCCATCTTTAACAATCGATTAGGGATAAAGATTTTTAACACCCCAAACTATTAAGGTTTTTACACTTTGCCATCCGAACTTTGAAAATTACGAGTTTGCAACCTCAACTTTACAAAATTTTGCACTTTGCATAAATTTCCGATTTACCCCTGGTTTAATGAAAGTTGGTTTGCGTTTACCATCTAAACTTTAAAGTTGTTGCACTTTGCAACATAAGTGATAAATTTTATTGCATTTTCTACATTTACTCCCCAAGGTCTTGCAATCTTGAAAATGGTATCGAGCCTAGGTTTATTAAGAACTTTTAGTTAAATTTATTATATTTATGTAACTAACAATTGGTGAGGAGAAATTACTCCGAGAACATGGATCGGACAATTGTCCAAGATGTACACCTTACAGGACTTATCGTCAAATTTTGACAATGTATGCACAAGATCATCAAGACAAGATAGCATATTGGAACCACCAATATGAGGAAAAAGAACGCACAAGAGTGATAGAGAAACCTTGACATCACTGCGAGAGACAAACGACATATTATATGGGTTTCTTTGATAAACCAAATATTATATGTCGATCGATGAATCATCAAGAAGCGATCCATGAGAATGCCCATCGAATAATGATTCCCGATGGAGTACGTGAGTGGAACGAGATACTTTCAGATACATCTAAGATCTCAAAAGATATTAGGGAAGTCAGGAAAGGCGGTGCGATGCATTATGGCAACCGCCATATTCATTTACCTACACAAGTTCATCGGATCGAACTGGATGGAGACTATGGTAAAATATCGAAGGAGACTCTTGCAATCTTTCATGATATTCATAAACGAGTCAAGAATGCGGAGGATATACCAAGTTCATCCGGAGGAAAGAAATGTATTGATTTGATGCACTATTTACACCAAAAGGGGAAACCAACCAAAGTGGTATAAAAAATGAGATGATGAAAAGTTTATTGATATCATCAAAGGAAAATCCGTCACAAATTAAAAGTGATGGATATGGAGAAAATGAATCTTAAAGATCTACATGACCTTGCGAATCCTTCGCAGGATTAGGAATTGTAGATTTAAAGATGAACACGGGAGATGGAACAACTTTGGTTACCTATGACCCACAAGGTAGACCAATTCCACCACCGCCACCAAGAAATCCCAATGTCGCAGAAAGTGCGGGTTCAAATCATGGAACCCCAGGATGAGAGAATGCATCACATTGGAGATTTCACCATAGGGAATGAAACACTTTCAGAACAAGCTCGACCCCCTCTTTCGGGAACTCGACAACCTTCTAGAAGGCCAAATGTTTATCAAACGCCTTATGGAAGATCACATCTCGACCCAATACATCCATATAGGTTGATGTTAAATCCGGATATCCTGATTTTAAAAATTGAGAAGTTCTCATTGATGAATGAGCATCGGCTATGAGGATTACAAAGAGTACCCTTGATCTTACAAAAGATTCCTTCATTTTACTCCTTGAAATGAGTCTTGAGGGATCCGTAAGGATTGCATGGGATATGACCCGAAGCAAGTATGAAAACGCGTCACAAAGCAGGAGAATCACTAAAAGAATTGTCGATGATATGGCAAAATTATTCAAAATCTATTTTATCGGCGCAGTTACTTTGAGGGATTAGAAGAAGAAAAAAGAAAAAGATATAAACAAGCCATCTACAACCTCGAAGTTACATGATATTTGTCATATTGACGAATATATCAAGTTGTTCACCGAAAGTATCGGTGGAAGTCGAAGATTGGAGATAAAGAAGCTTCACAGCTATTCTTTGCAAAAATTCCAAGTCCCCGGAGAAAAATGCTTATTAGGGAATACAAGGATGCGGCGGAATTAGATACGAGTGGCTAAAAGGATGTCGTTCTTGAAAGCAAGTTATTCGAATGGTGCTACCAAGCAAAGACTATACCGAAATTACAAGTGATTACGAGGAATTAATAAATCGGTTGCTCTATGTTGTGTAGACAATGATATCCCAACGGTTGTGGGAGGTCAACCAAGGCGGCATAAGAAGAAGAAGGAGAGAAGCCATCCATACCGTCTGGGAAGTAGCAACAAAACAAGTAGGTCTTCATGGAGACCTAGAAGGTTCTGGTCAAAACAAAAAGCCCGGTTACAAATCGGGCAAAGACCAAAGACCAAGCGGCGAGGGAGTAGAGCATCATCATCGGGTTCAAATCAGGCAAGTACAGCGGAGAACCCCGGAAGGAGAACTTTTAGGCGAGCTCACACAGAGCTAATGAAAGTTTCAAAGAAAAAGGACATATCTCAACCGATTGTCCAAACAATAAAAATGAGGAGTCGACAGTTCAAGCGACACGTAAATTGAGGAAGTTGTCTACTATCAAGACCTAATGCGGGTGTATCAATTTGAGGATATCCCTCGGATGAAAGCATATATGAAGAAGAGATCTATTTCGATGATGGAAGTGACTCGGCTCAAAATCGTGAGTGAAGAAGAAATTCTTGTGAGACGGTCGGGGAGGATATGTTGGGATTCCTCTCTTACACTATGGTTTCTCATAAGACTCTTATGAGAATTATGAAGGAAGATCCAAAGCTTCGATATATGATGGATTTACAATCGGAGGTATGGAAAAGGCTTTGGATAAGATTAGTTTTCGTAATAGAAAACACCAAATTATCCACAGGGTAACAACCGGAGAATTTGCCATTCTGATGGAGTTTACTGGGAACCTGATCGAGATGCAGTTGGTCCCTTACCGAGAAGTTCAGGAGATCAAAAGCAAAGTAAAAAGGGAAGTTGCAAATACTCTCTCATGGATTCACATCGGAGCCATAAGAGTTATTATTAAAGCAACATTCAAAGAAGGAATAGATTCGCCACGCAATCTAGCTATCTTTGACAAGCGAATCTCAAACCTCAAAGATTCATGCCTTGGAGCGATTCACAGGAAATATGTATGCGGGAAAATTGGCATTTAATGTCTATCATAGAATTGCATACAATTAGGAGATCGAGATTTTAACGAGTCCTAACCCTTCATCAAGATTTCAAAAGAGACGATTTGATGAAAGAGGAACAGACCTTACTCGATCACATACAAGATATCCTATGCTCTCTCGAATACACATCATTCGAGGTATTCTTGAGAAAGGAATTTATTAAAGTCCCAAGAATCTTTGAGGGATTTGCTCGGGTGGTCTTACCGTAAATCATTGAGTCTCCAACTATCAATGAGATTGATATGAAAATACAAGATCAACCAGTCTTCAACAAAAGTCGAAGTCTCGGAGTTGAGCAAGAAGGATGTCTTTCCAACAGACGAGAATGATAGCGAGTCGTTGGGAAGAAAAGAGACCAAGTAATCTTATTCAAAGTGCATCCCAAATGTTTTCAAAACAAACAGGAGAGCCGAAATGTCCATAAGGATGGCGAGAGGTTGAAGTAATATTTGACATCACTCAAAAGGATAATATTTTTCCTTGTGATGTTTTATATTTTCTCCAACAACCAATAGTTGGAAGGTATCAAGGAAACACGAAGATAGGTGAAATTGAGCTTACTATCACGGGAGTTGCAGAAAATATCCCGAGCAATTAATACCGGGAATTGAATTTCTCGAGGATCATAAACCTTGGGAAAGATTACAAGAAGGAATGGAGTTCATAGTGGCCGATGAAAGATACGTAATCGGATGACCACTAGTCCATTCTCCATATACATTTCTATTGGAATGTTATATCTTGAATACAAGGCCGAGTATTTCGCCGCCTATGTTGATTCAGTGCGGCCGGAATATGTCTTGCAAAGCCGGATGTTTTTCCTAAAGAAATTGGAGAAGATTTACCAGCTATTGCAGAAGAGATTTCTCTAAAAGAATTCTTATTCTTAATGGAAGAATTAAACAAGCGAGAAATCATGATCGGAGGCGCGATCTGTATCCCATGGTATAAAGTGATGTGTTGCTAGGAAACAATTTTCTACAAACATTCAAGCGATTTACACAGAAAATGAGACAAGAAGACTTATTTTCACAACATTATGTGATCATAAGATCATTGTCCAAAGATCGGGAAGCATTTTACGTAAAAAAAGCGTGGTGATGAAGCCAAATTTTGGAATCCAAAGATGGCGGATCGAAGAAAATTTGGTGAAGCATTATTATCCTATAGACAATTTGGTTCGAACCAAAAGGATAAGAAAATATGGGATAATAACTTGTATTCATTCGAATACAAGGAGAAGAACGAGTACCTCCGAGAGGCAATTGCAAAATTGATGATGAGCCTTATGGAGAATCCGCAAAGTGATGTTACAATAGAAGAACAAATATCACTTGAGGATATCAAACAGATGATCCAAAGGAACTACAATGAAGATCCTTTGGCATGGTGGGATAAGAACGAGCTCGTGAGCTTCCTTAAAAGTTAAACCAGGAAAGGAGTACGAGTTCGTGAGATTCAAACCAATCCTTATGAATTAGGAGGATCGTAAGGATATGCGAGAAGATACTTAAGGAACATCGGGACCTTAAGTTAATTTCACCATGAGTTTCTCCATAACAGTCAGGATTCTTAGTCGAAACCATGGAGAAATCAAAAGAGGAAATCCAAGATTTGTTATTAATTACAAGGGGATTAATAACATTTTGGAGTTCGATGGATACTATATCCCTGCGAGAGAACATTTGTTTACTACATCAAAGGTGCCAAGATATTCTCAAAGCTTCAATTGCAATCTGGATTTTACAGATTAAGATGGATGAAGAAAGCAAGAAGTTCACAACTTTCTCCACACCACAAGGACATTATATTTGGAACGTGATGCCTATGGAATTGGCTAACGCACCCCAAATATATCAAAGGAAGATGGATAATCTCTTCAAATATTATTTGACTTCATGTTCGTATATATCGATGACATTCGATCGCATCAAAGAACATGAAGGAGCATCTCAAACATTTGGAAATATTTTCAGATATTTGTCACAAGGAAGGATTAGTGGTTTCGGAGAAGAAGGCGGTGATTGCAACAAGACAGATTGAATTCCTGAATTGAAATCGATGAACTACGGAATCATCCTACAAAGTCATATTGTAGAAAAGATACGAGGGATTTCCGTGACACGTTGATAGACAAGAAGCGACTTCAAAGTTTCCTTGGAGTTGCTAATTTTGTTGGGATGTTCATAAACAATCTACCACATTACGGGAAGGTGTTTAGTCCATTACTTAAAAAGGATGCAAAGATTCAAATGGGAGGATGAACATCAAGAAGGAATTAAGCGACTTAAAGAAGTTTGCAAAAACTTTCAAAACTTGCAATTCCACAATATGAAGATGAACTAGTTCTCTACACGATTGAAGTGATCATTGGTGGGCGTTGTTCTTACAAAAGCCACACCAAACGGAGAAGTGCCATGTAGATATTGCAATGCGGTCTATTTACGATAGTGAAACAACTCGGTGGCATATCAACGAGAAAGAATTCTTTGAAAATGAGAAAAGCTTTCAAAAAATAGCCTTTATTTTCTTGGCTAAAAGGTTTATCTTAAAAATTGATAATTCAAGTGTTAAAGCTTTTCGAAAAACAAAATTGAATCAAAACCAGAAAAAGCTAGAATACTTAAATGACAAGTTGGATGTCAATATTATGATTATGATATCGTCATTATAAAATCTCATGAAAATGTTCTTGCAGATTTTCTAACAAGAGATGGAGGAATTGAAGTCGATTCCATCTTCACCTCAAGACATCTTGGATACCACTTGAAATGCTACTCCGAGAATTTGATACCCTGGTCATCAATGCCGAGTTGGTGAGGAAATTACAAAGGAATGATCGGGACAAAGTAACCGATCGTATACGAGCATGTGTCCGGTCTCACTCTCGATTGAGAACGGTATTTCAAGGGCCACTCCTCCGGCCGCTAATAAGCAAATGGAGTGTTTAGAGCGCAGGCTCCCAACCTCAGTAGCAGAGGATTCAAGACTGTCGTAGCACAAGTCCTAAGTGGCGTAAATGTTGGCCCAAGGAAAACCGATACTCAGTCAAATCCCGAGTTATCACATCAACGCAAAGACGTCGGGGTAAAGGACGAAAAAGATCAATCTTAGGCCTATGATGGGAAATTCTAAGGTTGATACTAACGAGATTAAAGTTTCTTCTTCTTGGTAGGAATACCAAGCGAATTGAGAGAAACCGATCACCATGCAAGGGATATCTCCGAAAAACAAAGATCGATATTTCTCGAAAATACCCAAGGGTTTGGATGCTTCCAAATTCCACTCACAAGAAGTGAAGAGGTGGTATGAGTTTGGGGCTTTGGCATCTGTCTACACTACTTCACCGCCTTCCGGAGATCAAGCAATTGCCAAAATGGATCCAGAAGCGTTTACGAGTGCTTGTCAAATAATGACATCTTGAAACAAGGGGATACCTTAGAAATGTATTTCATAAGTATAGCTCGAGCCCGTCGAGAAAAGGCGGTCATGAAGCCTTTCATTACATCAGGCTTTGCCGACAAGAAGAAAGAGCCTTCAAAAATATCAAGGAAACAAATTCGAAGAAGTACAATTGGCCATGACCTTTCACCGAAGATCGATCACAACAAGAATAGCATGGGGATTGTGGGTGTCTCACCGAGATGGACAAATTCAAGTTTCCGTTCAAGTTTTATCAAAATTCAAAGTGAATGGATCATTCTGTTGAATACTATGACAGAAAACTACAAGATTTGTAGAAGACTTGTTCGATAAGAAAAGAAATCTTTTGTGGGAAAACAAGTCACGGGGAGTAAAGAAACTCACGGAAATATTGTAATATGGCTCACATCGGCCATTAGGAACTTTGGGTTTGTCCCGAATGTCAAAACCAAAAGGAACCAGATTCGGCAAAGGATTCCACCAAAAGTCGATCGAGAAGACCCGACGACGGAGAAGACAAGTCACGTAAGTATCCAAAGTTTTGGGAACCACCAAAAAAGTAGATTCCCGACAAAGTTAGAGAAGACATGTGACTCAAGGACAACCCACTCAAGAAAGAGACAAAAGGTGGGTCGATCTAGTAATTAGCATCCAACTAATCAAGATCTTCGATAATTCAAGCAAATGACGTAAGCAATGACGTCATAAGATTCCATCTAACTAAAAGGCGGAAAAAGAAATGTCATCAAGGCTTTGATCCTTATCGATTGCCTTGGATACCGCACAAGGAGGATCCTGCCATGTGAAGATAGGAAAGAATCCACTACTTTCGGCAAGTGGATGTGAGAATCCAAGAAATAGAAGCATCACTTACCTCTATATAAACAAGAGTTTTTGTAAGGCTAAAGGCATCGAACATCTCCTTAGTCTTCTAAACAATAAATTTCCTTTGTAAAATTAGTGGAGTGTTTAGAATTTCAGAGTGTTTTCTGTTTTTAGTTTTTAATTTTATGTTACAAGAGTGTGATATCATTTATGAGTGGCTAAACAAGTTTTCTCCTCCCAAAAGGAGATTACTAATGTAATAAGTTTTTCTTTAAGTTCTTAATAAAATAAAGGTTTTTGTTCGACATGTGTTCATAATGTACTATTGATCAATCCCTTTGAAGAATTACTTATACGCCTGGAGTAGGAAACGAACCAAGGCATGTCTTTGGCGATTCTTTGAAGGAGTCGGATAACTTGCGCATCATCTTCCCTAAGGGTAAGGTTGAACAGTGAGGAGCCGTTTGTCAAACGATCCGGGGCGATAATTTTCCGGGGTGGTGTTGCAAGCCATCTCACCCGGTGTTGTTTCGGTCAAAGAAGGTATGAATTTTAAGGGATTTATTAATTTAACAGAAGCATGTTGGGCCCGATATGGTCGTGATGGACTATTTTCATTTTCGGTCTAAAGACCCAATTTGTATACGGATAATTACTTGAAATGAGATCTTGATAGAAGTATGTTTTCTTGAGTTTATAGGTCGAAACCCGACATGATCCATTTAAAACCTCCGAATAGAGATGGATCTAAATAGGTGTAACAATGCCACAAACAAAACAAGTTACAGAAAATAAGGGTTCTTATTTCTCGAAAAATCCGAAAAACAAATTGATTATGGAGTAAAATTTTTATGTTTATTGAATAATGCAATAAATTTATTATTATGTAGTAATTTGCCACAAATTGGAGTTTAGAGGGATAACTAGAACTATTGATATTAAAGAATAAAATCTTAGGGGTAAAATTGTCCATAGTGTGCAAAGTGTAATTATTTTCATAGTTCGGGATGCAAAGTATTACGAATCAAAGTCTAGGTTGTGAAGTGTAAAAAGGAGTAAAGTTGGGGTGGTTAAAAATAATTATCTCATCGATTAACTATATGAGCACAACACATTACATGCATGTAATCATTATTCAAAATAACATCTTCCCACTTTCATTTTTTTTCAAATGATTGATTGCTCTATCATTAGAGCTAGCATTATCCATTGTAATTGTGAAGACTCTTTCAATACCTCACCAATCAAGCATTCTTCTATTTGTTTCGCTATTGTCTCTCCTTCATGGTTCTCAACAATGCAAAAGTTTATGATTCTTTTTCCAACTTCCAATCATCGATATCCAATGTACAAGAAGACACATATAGTTTAAATTTTGCAATGAAGTCCATGTATCGGTTGTGAGGCATATTCTTTGGGCTTTCAAAACTTTTTTTCAATTTTTTTCTCTTCAAGAAAAATCTTCATACAATCTCTAAAGCAAAGTATGCCTAGATGGTACTTTGAATCTTGGTTCCATTTTTTTGACAAAAAGCTTTAAACTATTGCCCTTCCACAACTCTAAAAGGGAATCCATTAGTGACTATCATTTGAGCAAGACACTTTCTCATTTCTTCAACATTTAGTGGTTTTCCTTTAACGATAGAATTTCCAATCACATTTTTAAAATCATGCATAGTCTTTTGTGACTTATCCAATTTGTATGGGTACTTTTTGCATGAAGACTCTAAATGTGCCCACATACTTGTAGTCCCATTCAATTTTGGATGAGCAGATAACTTGTACCACAATAATTACATGACGCTCTAGGTGGATTACTATCTTCCAATCTAGTAAAATGACCCCATATTTCGGCAAGAGTTTTTGGACCTTCATTCTTGATTACATCAACTGCTTTTACTTTTTTTCCTTTTCATGGGAGGTTTTTTAGGTGGCTTTTCGTTTTACTTCATGTGTGAAATTCATTTTATTTGGATTGTTCAATTGAGAGACATCACCTAATTCATTGTTGTGAGCTTGTTCTTGTATTGTATTTGGAGTTCTCGCCGTCCCAATTTCCATAGACGTTTTTTTTCTTAATCATCCTGCTCGAATACAAATAGAAAATGAAACAATATAAACTAGTATACCATTAGAATTGTTAGTTGCTTTTAAATAATTTATGAGTCATTTTCAAGCACAATACACATTTGAAATTTCAAACTTGATTATGCATCTTAATGACAAGTTGACAAACTTTAATAGTTAATAATTAATATGTACAATTCAGGGAAAAAAGTGTATAAGAAAAATAAAATTTTTGATTCACTAAGTTGGGCCCGTATATTTGTCCTCTTCATTTATCTATAGAAGTATATGTGTTGTGTGCGTTTTTCTTCAAAAAAAAAATCCATGAATTTGAGGGAATTTGTTTAAGTTTTTTATTATTAACAAGATTTTTCATACTAGGAAATGAGAGTTCGCCTTTGAAACAGAAAACACACAATAGATACAAAACTATTCAAGTATTTTAACTACAAATTAAAACAAAAAAATTCATACCATTTCTTTTTTGGATTGGAGACAAACAAAACTCCGATCCGCCCCACGAAATATCTCCAAACTTCAAACGGCCAATTCATAAATACCGATAAAAATTTCTTCCAATCCACCACAATATGTAGAAGATCTCTTCAATCAACAACTAAGAGTCTAAGATAGGGAGAGATTTTTAATTCTAATGGAAAGCTAGAGACTTAGAGAGTGAAAAAGAAATTAATCATTTTGTGAAAGGAAGACATTTTATCTTCTTTGAAGAATATGGGTCATATGCCATGACTACAGGGGATATAATTCTAGGGTTTGTTTGGATCATATACAAGTATTAAGAGGGTGAATTTACTAAGATACCAGGTAATAAAAAATGAATAAAGACTCTCTAGTAAGTGCGGTTTTATAGTCAAACCGCAACAACACTTTTTTTATGTGTTCGGTGTATCGAAAAAAAAATAAAATAGCGGTTTATTCGATAAATAAGTATTAATGGTGCGGTGCAATTTGGTGCGGTTGGTTTGACCGATTTTTAAATTTTTTGATCAGCCCTAGGTGATAATGTTCAAGATGTTGGGGGTAGTTAGGGCAAAGATAACTTGGGAGGTGATTATATTCTAGATGTTGGGGCTAGTTAGGCAAAGATAATTTCGGAGATGAAGTTGAACATGATGTGGGGCTAGTTTTAGGCAAAGATAATCTCGAGCTAAAGTTGAACATGATGTTGGGGGTAGTGTTATGCAACCTAATTTGGGAGAGCATAATGTTCATAATGATAATGTGGATATTAAAAGAATGTCAAATCATTTAGGTGATAGCTACTTGAACCAAGAACATGTTAATTCGTAACCATCATCCGACAAAGAAAATAAATATAATAATGACGATGATATCGATAGTGTAGGAATTTTCGATTTTGATGAAATGTATATTAAACAAGGCCGAGAGAACACATCACGACAGGATGAAGTGCCAATTCCTCCCACGCCGCACGTGTCAACAGGATGGGTCGTATTGTCTTTGTCTTATCTTCTATTTTTAGTATGACATATGCAGATACCCTTGTAACTTCTTTGGACATTTCGGTCGACGCTCATATTACGATCCGAGAAAGGTGTGCTTGAAAAAGAATGGTGATTAAGGATAAGAAAAAACTACAAGTGTGTGTGAAAGATTATTCTATGCGATTTCGGAATGAGAGTACCGTTGCACAGAGAGAAATACAAAGTTGTGGAAAATAGAATATCGTCATAGTACATTTGACATGGCATGTTATTAGAGTCTTGAATAATATTGAAACGGAAAATGGATTATGGAAGATTACAAGATATGGTTGTGACCACACATATCTTATGAATGAGATTTCCATTGATCATCACAATTCGTAAACGTATGATTGCACGTTTGTTGGTGGGTAGCGTTCAATGTGATTCAGGGTATGTCTTTGTCGAGCATGCACATCAATAGGTAAAGGAAAAATATGGATGAGAAATATCATATCACAAGGCATGACATGGCTTGAAACATGCAAGGAGAATGTTTATGGCACTTGGGAGAGTTCAGTTAGAATGTTGCCAAAGTATATAGGTTCTTTACAGAAATGGATTGGTTGGAATGTTGTTGAGTGGGTTCATAGAGAGGTAGATATAAGCGCAAAGATCGAAACACTATTTTATATGTTTTGGGCATCCAAACCATGTGTCGACGGTTCAAATATTGTCGAAAAATCATGTGTGGATAAAACTCATCTATATTGCAAATACAAACACAAGTTATTGATTGTCATGGGTTTAGATACTAACAATATGGTGTTTCCTTGCTTTTGCCATAGTTGATAAATGAAATATATGGTTCTTGCACTACAAGAAAAAAGAATTTAGCGGTCATGTAAAAACCCCACTAAATAAGTATTTGGCAGATTACACTAATTGTCGCGCTCTAATTTAAAATTTTTAATTTCCAAAATTTTGGCCACTTGTTATTTCTAGTTGTTTATGAAATCACACAATGTTTTCGCCAACCGAAAATTAGCAGATTTAAACCGCCGTGATCCTTTTGCCTATAATATTTATGCTAAGAGTTAGTTGTGGTTTACAAAACCACCAATATATTCAAATTAAATACGAAACTTAGAATTTTAAATAGAAAAAAATAAATAGTAATTAGTTGTAAAAAATTAAAAATTAGAAATTAAATTTTCAAGAAAAAGAAAATCGAAATATGTAGAAGTCTCCGATCTCCCGTCTCCGTTGTCTCACTTTCTCACCATAGCTCAAAATTAGGTTCCTTAACCCTCTTATCCCACCGTCCACCATAGCACCATTGTCTACCAGGATCCACTTTATGCTTAGTTCTTACCACTCAGTACCCACTAGCGGCCTCCAAAGAACCACCTCTATCCATATTTTGATCCTGGATTTCCAAAGCCCTAAGCCCTAGCTAAAAATAAGTAATTGTTAATTTTAGTTGTTCGATTCTTTTGATTTATTGAAATTAGAAATGTTCAAATCCTTCAACAAAGTGTTCTTCTCGATATACAAATAAGTTATGTTGATAGAAATATGACAAAGATATTTATTAATAATTTGTCCGAGTCTCTGACTTCATTAATAGAGTTCTATTGATGTTTGTGTTGATCATTGATCGCTTATGACTTGTTAACTTTTTTGTACTATGATTTGGATTGATACTTTTAAAAAACTATTTAGGATTGTAAATTTTTATATATTCAAAGTTTAGCATCTCTCTGTTTTTGCCGATGAATTTTTCGCCAATTTTCGCACAAACGAACAACACTTTCGTGCTTGTATTTAGCCTCAAGAGGGTATTCTCGTTACCGTGTGTTTACAAACCTTCATTCGTATGTATGGTTTTCATCTCCATTTTTATTCTTATTTTGCTTCAACGCTCTGCACTTCTTCTGCTGCTTCGTTTTCAAGAATTTTAGATGATAAATTTTCTTTGATTGATTAAATTTGGAGCTTTAAATGGAGAGTGAGGTTTACGGTTGATCTTTAGGCTAAATTCATTTGTAATGACCATGAATATCAAGGTTCTAACGTGTTGGTGACAAGAGTTCGTTCTGTCTTCTTTTGATGTTTTAGACATACAAATGAACACATGTCCTTTGAAGGAACAAAAAATCGTTAATAGAGATTTTGCTAGTTGGTTTGCAAGAAGAGTAAGTATTTCATCTCAAATCAAACTTTATATATAAATCTTTTACCTTACTAATATAATTCCTGCCATCTCAGATTATGAACATTGACTGCCAAGAAGATGTGTCGGATGACATTAAGTTTTACAAGAGGCCCACTTAATCATGCTAGAAGATTTTCCGTATACAATATTAACGGTTTAAAATTTTGAACGATAAACCGAGAAGGACTAAAGTAGCAAAACATCGAGTATTTTTGATTCTTTGGAACTCCAAGTATTTCAAGTAATCGTGATGTCCATGAGGTGTTTGGGGATATCGGGTATTATGGCAAATTGTTAGACATCATTGAACTTAATTATTATGGTAGATTCGTTATTACACTATTCAAGTGATACGGGCGGACATGACTACTTCAAGATGGATAAGAAATAATCATTTGGGTTTCACAGAGGTTAATTTCACGAATACATGTCGGAGATAGTATAGATGATGAACCATATATATTAGATGTACAAGCTCGGATGGTATTCTATGTCACTAATGAGTTGGAAAAAGATCGAGTGTTGCAATATCTTTCAAACCAAGAGACTTTTTTCGACATGGGTGAAAACAAAGACAATAACATATATGATATTGCTCGGTCTCGGAAGACAACTAAAACCTTATATTTTCAAATGACATTGAAAATTTGGTTTTAATAAGAGAGAAATGGATGATGGGATAACCGATGCAGAGTTGAGAGTGCAAATGAAAGACCGATAATATTAACAATATAGATGAAAATGATTGAGGTGTATAAATTATGTAAATATCTTCATATATATATTATTAGTTTTTCAACTAAATTTTCTTTGTGCTCTATGTTATGAACTATTAGATCACTTTTGTTGATTTTTTTGCTTTAAGAAGTCTACTATTAATTATTTTGATATGTTTGAAATAGACTATTGATTCTTTGTCAAATTAATTCTTTTAATAGAATAATCTCTCGATTGTAATTGTATTTTTGTTATTATATTCTTCTCTTTCACCATAGGTAATTTTGATTTGCTTTTCTATCGACCCTTGTTTAGATTTGACTAGCTTGACTTGATAGCTATGCGTCTCTTCTTCAAGTGTTCTCTTCAAGAAGAATTTGTAATGGTTGAGGACCCAACATGTGTCCGCATTGCTTTCTTCTTAATCAATTTTCTTCTCTTTACTCCAATTCTTATGTGATGAATTTGGCGATTTTGATACTTGAATTATCTACTTTTGGTATATTTTACCATACTTATATTGTACCACACAAAGTTCAAGTTATCTTTTAAATGGGCAAATTTAGTATAATGTCGAAACCATCGGGATGTGAATGAAAATGAAAGACAAATTTAGCATAATATATGTACATCGTAAGTCAAAATAGTGTATGTAATAGTCTCTTTTTAAATTTATCTTGTTTGTTATTAAGATTTAGTGGATGTATAACTATCAAATAACATCGAATTCTCAAATATCAATTGTCTTTACGAAGAATGACTAAATATGTATTCTCGTTATTGAGTTGGTGTAGAGTTCAATTACGAGTTGATAAATAATGATGTTGTGTCATTATCATTTGTTAATTCTTATGTTTTTGCTTTGATATGCTAATGGTTGTTTTAATTTCAATTTTGGCAGACGAAACATCTTTAATTTGGATTTCTTATAGTGGTGAAAGGAATTCAAAGTTAGCTTCGATTTCAAGAATTATACCTGGACAAATAATCGTGAGATTTTGGAGACCTTATATCATGTTACTCATTAACATTACCATAATTGCTTTAAAATCTAGCTTTCTTTAACTACTTGCATAGGTCAACACATCTTTAATTTTGAGACCTTATATCATGTTACTTATTAACGTTGCTCATTAATGATTTATATGAACTTGTTCTTCAGTCGTTTTTCAAAGATACCTGGTGCTACATATTTTTGACTTTAACAGAGATCTTGTATTCATATTAAGGTACAAAATATTCGATTCAAAAGATTTTACTTAATTTAGCATTCATGATATTCATTTTCTCTTTATTTCACCATATTGTCATTTTATTTGATGTTCGACATACCGAGGGTGAAAAAGAATTTAAATAAGAGTCGGTTAGGGTCGAACAATACTAGATGAAGAAGAAACTATGATGTGTATGATTACATATTATTTGTCGAATACTTTGTATGGAGTTTTCATATTATTTGTTAAATAATCATATTAATTTTATTTGTTGTAGATGAAGAAGAAACTATGACAATAAAATTGAAAATTCCACATACTTTTAAAAGCTTTGCAAGAACACGGGCTGAAAATTTGTGTAAAATCGTTAGTGTATTTTTATAAGTTGTATCCATAAAAATATTTTCTTTCTCAATATACTTTTGTCTCCAATTTATTTTATATCTCTCTCATATTTTTAAATGAGATAATTATTATTTGCCACCCCAACTTTACCCCTTTTTATACTTCACAACCTAAACTTTGATTCGTAACACTTTGCACCCCGAACTATGAAAATAGTTACTTTTTGCAACCTTTGGACCATTTTACCCTAGGCATATATTCTTTATAAACAATAGTTTTAGTTATCCCTTTAAACTCTAATTTGTGATGATTGCTCCATAAGGATAAATATATTGCATTATACAATACTCAAAAAGTTTTCACTCCCTAATCAATTTGTTTTTCGGGTTTTTCGAGAAATAAGAACCGGATTTTTTCTCAGAATTTGTTTTGTTCGTGGCATTGTTACACCTACTTAGATCCAGTCTCTATTCGTAGGTTTTAAATAGATCATGTCGGGTTTCAAACTATAAACTCAACAAGACATACTTCAATCAAGATCTTATTTCACGATTTATCCGTATACAAATTGGGTCTTTAGATCGAAAAATGAAAATAGTCCATTACGACCATATCAGACCAACATGCTTAGTAAAATTAATAAATCCCTTAAAATTCATACCTCTTTTGATCAAACAAAGATGATTAGGGTTAAGTGGTTCGCAAAGCCACCAATGGAAAATTATCGCCCCAGATCGTTTTGACGGGCTCCTCCTCACTGCTCAACCTCACCTCGGGAAGATGATCTCGCAAGTTATCCGACTCCTTTGAAACCGCTTCAAAGCCACGGCCTTTAGTTCGTTTCCTACTCCAAGGCGTAAAAGTAATTCTTCAAAGGGGATTGATCAATAGTACATTATGAACACATGTTGAACAAACAAATTTTTTATTTTATTAAGAACTTAAAGAAAAATTTATTACATTAGTAATCTCCTTTTGGGAGGAGAATACTTGTTTAGCCTCTCATGTATGAGGCTTGCACTCGAAAAATACATAAAAACTTAAAAACTAAAACACTCAAAATATTACAAATTTTTCTCGACTTTATTGTAAGAAAACTAAGGAAAATGTTCGATGTCCTCGCCTTCCTTCAAATCCCGCATTTATAGAGATAAGTCCGGACTTGAAATTCGGACTTCAAATCTTGTTGAGATGTAAGACGTCACCGCTTACGTCATACTCCTGAATTATTGCTCGCCACTATCTTCCTTCTTTTTCCGCGTGACTCGGCCCGTCATGTGATGGTTGTCGGGAATCTTTTAAAAAGTTGGTCTGCGTGGTCCTCGAGGAAAACGCGTCTTGTGAGTTGGGCCCTTGTCCTTTCCGGTGTATGGTCTGTCGGTCGGGTTTGGGTCGGAAACCTTTCCCAAACTCGGGTTCTTTTGTTCGGGGGCATGCTTGACAGATCCGGTCGATCCAACGGCCAACATGCGCCATGTTACGAGAATTTAGGTAAGTTTTTCTTTGCTCAGGAATCTTGTTTTCCCAGGAGAATTCTCCTTTTGGTCTCGAAGAGTTCCTCCGCAAATCCGTGGTTGATCCGGTCATCGAATTCAAAAGGAAAGATCCATTCGCCGACTCGGGAAGAACTTAAATGGATATTTGACTTTGTCCATTTCAAGGTTAGACAAACCCAAAGACCCCATGCTCAAATGGTAGAAGCTTCGTCTTAAAATGCTCCTACTAACACTCGGTCCTTCTTCTAGTGAAGTCGCCTTAATATATTTTAAAGCATTTCCATCCTGGGTCTTCTTAGCTTGATGAAATGAAAAGCTTCATTAAAGCTTTCTTTCTTTTGGTTCAGGAGCCGCACTAATAAAATACGTTCCAAAATATCACTCGGCCAAGTGTGGATTATTAGCCCAGGTCGTAAATCGCTTCCCCAATCCATTTCGGTAATTTTGAAATTTCGGGAATCCTGGTGATACGGTATAGATTGAAGCTAAAGCTCCAAAAGTATACCATTCTGTACTTTATTTGGATGACTTCTGGTTTCATCCAAACTCGGGATACTTTCCGAGATATCAACCATTGTTTTTCCGGGTTAATACCTTGTCTTGTAACTAGTTTCTCCCATTGCCGCCGATATACCCGCGATAGGAGAAATCTTATTCTCGTCGGTTTGAACCTTAGATTTGCCTCGTCCGTGGCCTAAGATTCGACTCTCCCTCTTTACCCCTGAGGTCTTTGGGTTGACTTGAAGACTCGGGTTGTGACACCGGAGCTTCAACATTCGTTACTGATTTGTACACCTCGGGGATGCATCACCGCAACACTTGTGATTATGGTACTTGAATCCATAACCTCCGGGATAGAGCCCGTACTCTCTCGGCCCTTTTTGCAGGAGAGCGACTGGAAGAGAGGCCCTTGCAGTGCTAAGAACAATTGTCCTCGAGCTTAACCGACATGCTCGTATTTGACTAGAAACGGATTTGCGGGTCACTGTTGAAGTCGCCCAACAACTCGCATTGAGACATAACGCCCCAAAATCTCGTTCTAGACTCTCCAGGTTTTCCCGAGATGTCTTACTCATTTAAGGGACCTCGTCGAACGCGCCCTTCCATCTCGTGTCAAGAAATCGCAAGAATATTTTCATGAGATTTTATAATGACAATATCATAATCATAATATTGACATTCAGCTTGCCATCTAAGTAATCGAGCCTTTTCTCGGTTTTGATTCAATTTTGTTTTTTTAAAAGCCTTGACACTTGAATTATCAATTTTTAAAGTAAACTTTTAGCCAAAAAATAGAGGCCATTTTTTAAAAGCCTTTCGATCGCAAAGAATTCTTTTCGTTGATATGCCATCTTTTGCTTCACGGGTGTGAATAAACCGCCGCAATATCGCATGGCACTTCTTCATTTGGTGTGACCTTAGTAAGGATCACGCTTCACCAATCATCACGGCATCTCGTATATAGAACCAGTTCATCCTCGTCTTGGGAATCGCAAGTTTTGGAAGCCTTTACAAACTTTTTTAAGTTGCTTAATTCCCTCTTGATGTTCATCATCCCATTTGAATCTCGCATCTTTTTAAGTAATGGGCTAAACACCTTCATGTAGTATGCTAGATTGTTAATAAACATTCCAAAGAAAATTAACAACTCCCTTAAAACTCAAGCCGCTTCTTTTGTCTTTAAGTGTCCGGAAATCCTCGTATCTTTTCTACAATATGGTTCGTAGAATAATTCCATTCATCGATTTCACCCGAGGAATTCAACTGTTTTGTTGCGATTACCGCCTTCTTTCCGAAAGCACTAATCCTTTTTTGTGACAAACATCTGAAAATATTTCCAAATGTTTGAGATGTTCATTCATGTTCTTTGATGCAATTAGAATGTCGTCGATATATACGAACATGAAACCGAAATAATCTTTAAAAAGATTATCCATCTTTCTTTGATATATCCGGGGTGCGTTAGCCAATCCCATAGGCATCACGTTCCAAATATAGTGTCCCCGTGGTGTAGAGAAAGTCAGAAACTTCTTACTTTCTTCCTCCATCTTAACTGGTAGAATCCGGACTTGCAATCGAACTTTGAGAATATCTTGGCACCTTTGATACGATTAACCGGATGTTCTCTCGCTTGGGATATAGTATCCGTCGAACTCCAAAATGTTATTAATCCCTTTGTAATTAATAACAAGTCTTCGCTTTCCTCTTTTGATTTCTCCATGGTTTCTAACTAAGAATCCTCGGATCATTGTATGGAGAAACTCTGGTGAAATTAACTTAAGGTCAAGATGTTACTTAAGTATCTTTTCCATATCCTCACGATCCTCCTGGTTCATAAGGATTGGTTTGAATCTTACGAACTCGTACTCCTTTCCAGGTTTAACCTTTAAGGAAGCTTTAAGCTCGTTCTTATCCCACCAAGCCAAAGGATCTTCATTGTAATTCCTTTGGATCTTCTTCTTGATATCCTCGAGTGATATTTGTTCCTCTATGGTTACATCACTCTGTGGATTCTCCATTAGGCTCATCCATAATTCTCGCAATGGCTTCCGGGAGTGACTCGCGTTCTTCTCCTTGTACTCGAATGAATACAAGTTATTATCCCATATCTTCCGATCCTTCAGATTGAACCAAATTGTCTATAGGATAATAAAGCTTCACCAAATTTCCTTCGACCGCCATTTTTGGATTGCGAAGTTTGGCTTCATCACCACGCTTTGTCTGCGAAAAGTAATGGGCATTTTTCTCAGTAAAATGCTTCCGCAGATCTCACGGACAATAATCTTATGATCACATAAGGTTGTGAAAATAAGTCTTCTCGTCTCGTTCTCTTGTGTGAACCGCTTGAATGTTTGTAGGAAATTGTTTCCAAAGAAAATATCTCGCACTGATATCATGGAAATAGATTGGTGGCGTCTTTACTTTGTACCACGGGCACCGCCCGCGCCTCCGATCATTATTTTCGCTTGTTTAATTCCCGTTAAGGATAAGAATCCTTTTAGAGAAATCCCTTCCCGCAATGGCTGGTAAATCTTCTCCAATTTCTTTAGGAAAAACATCCGCCGCAAAGCATATTCCTAAGCACTGGAATCAATATAGGGCGAAATACTCGCCTTGTATTCAAGATATAACATCCCAATATAAATGTATATGGAGAATGGACTAGTGGTCATCGATTCTATATCTTTTATTAGCCACTCGTGAACTCCATTCCGTCTTGTAATCTTTCCCAAGGTTTATGCTCCTCAAGAAATTCAATTCCCAAAAGTATTAATTGTTAAGGATCTTTCCCGCAACTCCGTGATAGTAAGCTCAATTTCTCCTATCTTCGAGGCTTTCTTGATACCTTCCAACGATTGGTTGTTGGAGATAATATAGAACATCACAAGGAAAAATGTTATCCTTTTGAGTGATGTCGAATATTACTTCAACCTCTCGCCATCATCTTCGGACATTTCGGCCTCTCCTGCTTTGTTTTAAAAACATCGGGATGCGCAATCGTACTTGGTCTCCTTTCTTCCCAACGGCTACTACTCACCATTCTCGTCTTTCTTTGGAAAGACATCTTTCTGTGCTCAACTCGAGACTCCGACTTTTGTTGAAGATCTGGTTGATCTTGAATGATCATATCAATCTCCTTAATAGTTGGAGATTCAATGATTTCTCGGTAACACCACCTGGCAAAGTCCTCAAAGATTCTTGGGACTTCAATAAATTCCTTTCTCAAGAATACTTGAATGATGGGTATTCGAGAGAGCATAGAAATCTTGTATGTGATCGAGTAAGGCCTGTTTCCTTCTTTCATCAAATCGACTCTTTTGAAATCTTGATGAAGGGTTAGGACTCTACTGAAGTCTCGATCTCCCAAATTGTATGCAATTCTAGGATAGACATTGAATGCTAATTTCCCGCATACAAATTTCTCAGAATCGCTCCAAGGCATGAATCCTTGAGATGCGAGATTCGCTTGTCAAATATAGCAAGATTAAGAGGCGAATCTATTCCTTCTTTGAATGTTGCTTTAATAATTACTCTTATGGCTCCGATATGAATCCATGAGAGTGTATTTGCAACTTCTCTTTTAACTCTGCTTTTGATCTCCTGGATTTCTTTAATAGGGACCAACTGCATCTCGATCAAGTTCCCGGTAAACTCCATCGGAATGGTCAATTCTCCGGTTGTTACCCCGTGGATAATTTGGTGTTTTCTATTACGAAAACCAATCTTATCCAAAGCCTTCTCCATCGCTCCAATTGTAAATCCATCATATATTTGAAGCTTTTGATCTTCCTTCATAATTCTCATAAGAGTCTTATGAGACATCAGTAGTGTGAGAGAGGAATCTGACATATCCTCCCGACCGTTTGTTGAAGAATTTCTTCTTCACTCGATTCTCAATCGATTCACTTCCATCATCGAATAGATCTCTTCTTCATAGATGCTTTCATCCGAGGGAATATCCTCAAATTGATACACTGTATTAAATCTCGATAATAGACAGCTTCTTCGATTTTGGTGTAGCCTCGAACTGCCTCGACTCCTCGTTTTTGATTGTCCTGGGCAATCCGTTGAGATATGCCCTCTTGCTCGCATGTCCCAGCAATTACTGATCTTTGAAACTTTCATTAGCTCGTGTGAGCACGCCCGAAAGTTCTTCTCCTGGATTTCTGCTGTACTTGCTTGATTAGAACCTCGATGATGAGGCTCTACTCGCTTGGTCTTTGGTCTTTGTCCCGATTTATAACTTCGGCCTTTTTGTTTTGACGGAACCTTCTAGGTCTCCATGAAGACCTGCTTCTTTTGTTGTTGCTTCCTCGGCGGTATGGATGGCTTCTCTCCTTCTTCTTCTTGTGCGCCTTCATTTGACCTCCCACAACTGTTGGGATATCATTATCTATGCAACATAGAGGAAGCGCTTTGTTAATTCCTCTTAATCTCTTGTAATTCTGTGTAGAGCGCTTGATAACACCATTCGATAACTTGGCCTTTAGGAAAGACATTTTTTTCCGCCACAGTTTCTACTTCACTCCACCCTTGTATTCCCCGATAAGCATTTCTCTCCAAGGACTCGGAATTTTGGCAAAGAATAGTGCGCCTTCTTTTCCTCAATCTTGGATTTCCACCGTATTCGTGAATAACTTGATATATTCGTCAATATGACAAATATCCAGAACTCAAGGCTATAGAGGGCTTGTTTATATTTCTTTCTTTTTTCATCCTCTAATCCTCGAAATAACCCGTGCCGATGAATTGGATTTTGAATAGTTTTGCCATACCATCGACAATTCCTTTAAGTGATTCCCCGATGTGATCGTACCTTTTGTACTAAAGATCGAGTCATATCCTGCAATCTTCACCGATCCTTCAAGACTCATTTCAAGGAGTAAAATGAATGAATCCTTTGTAAGATCGAGGGTTCTATTTGAAATTCTCATAGCCGGAGCCCATTCATCGATGAGAACTTCTCTGTTTTTAAAATGGGATGTCCAGATTTAACATCAACCCATACGGATGTATTGGGTCGAGGTGCGATCTTCCATAAGGCGTCGATAAACATTCGGCCTTCCGGTAGGTTGTGCAGTGCCCGTAAAGAGGTTTCGACCTCCCGTCCCCGAAAGTGGATCACTCCCGGTCGTGAAATCCCCCATGTGGCATCCTTTCGTCCCGAGCTCCATGATGAGAACCCGTACTTTCTTCGACGTTAGGATTAAGCGGTGGCGGTGGTGGAGGAATTGGTCTACCTTGTGGGTCATAGGTAACCAAAGTTTGTTTCCTCACTGCGTTCATCTTTAAATCTACAATACCTAATCCTGCGAAGGATTCGCCAGTCATGTAGATCCTTAAGATTCATCTTTTCCATATCCATCTTTTTAATTTTTGATGGATTTTCCTTTGATTAGAGCAATGAGCTTCTCCTCATCTGTCATCTTTCGTATAACTTCGGTTGGTTTCCTTTTTGGTGTAAATAGGTACCGCCCCAAAATCAATACGTTTCCTTCCTCCGGATGAACTTGGCCTGCCCTCCAGGTTTTTGACTCGTTTCGAATATCATGAAGGAGTTCAAGAGTTTCTTCTCGATATTTCACCATCGTCTCCATTTGGTTCGATCGATGAACTTGTCTTTGCCGGGTAGATGAATATGGCGGTTGCCATAACTCGCACCGTCTTCGATTTCTCTAAGATCTTCGGAGATCTTAGATTTGTCTGGGAAGTATCTCGTTCCACTCCGGTACTCCATTAGGAATCATTGTTCGATGGGAATTTTCATGAACCGTTTCTTGAAGGTTCATCAAGTGAACATATAGGTCCGGTTAAGCATCCGAATCGCTATAATATTCTCGCTCGCATTTTGCATTGCCTTAAGGTTTCCCGTCGGCTCCTACTGTTCCTTTTCTTCATGTTGGTATTCCCAATATGTAACCTGGTCAAGGTGTTCTTGTGCATACATCGTCAATATTTGACGATATGTCCTGTAAGGGGTACATCTCGGACATCGGTCCGGATCCATAATCTCGGAGTAATTTCTCCTCACCAATTGTTAATTACATAAACATAATAAATTTAACTAAAAGTTCTTAATAAACCCAGGCTTCGATACCATTTTCAAGCGGTCGCAAGACCTTTGGGAGTAATCAAGGAATATGCAATGAAATTTATCGTCCAGGTTGCAAAGTGCAACAACTTTAAAGTTTAGAGGGTAAAGCGCAATTCACCTTTCATAAGTCCAGGGGTAAATTTGGAATTTTAACCAAAGTGCAAAATTTTGTAAAGTTCAGGTTGCAAATCGTATCGTTTTAAAGTTACGGTGGCGAAGTGTAAAACCTCAGTATAGTTGGGGTTGTTAACAATATTTATCCCTTTTTAAATTCACACCGTATACCCAACACTAAAGCGGTGTTGGTAGATTTGGTTTCGGTTCGATAAATGAGACAATAGGGCATGAATATATAGTTGGAGTTAGAATTCAAAACAAAAAGGAAATTAAAGTGTCTTTTTAACAAAACAATCAAATCCTACACAATTCCAAATCGGGTATATAGGAAATCAAATAGTAATCCAACAATTAAGACAATCATGCATGACAAATTTGTTTGGGATTCGATTCCCAGTCACTCTTCTCCCAAGATATCTACTAGAAATATGAGTATATTATATTACTACATTGTGAACGTGTTATTATTAATCAAATTGGTTACGAGTTTTTATCGAGTTCCAAAAATCATGTTTGAGTTTAATTTTAACTAATCAAGTTGTGGTTAAATAATTTTTGGTTGAATTAAATATAAATCGAACTTGAATAGCTTAATATTTTTACATGTATTTTATTTTATTTTATTTTATTAATTGACTCGAGCTCAACTAAGCTTCATATTTTCTTGAATGAAAAAAATCAAACTTTGGTAATTAATTCCAACTCATGAATATAAAGACAAGAATTCAAATCCCAAGACTAAGAAATTCAATATCCATCCTTTACAATTGGCAAATTTCATTATTTTCTTCAAAATACTCATACAATGGCTCATTGTTGGGTAGTACGGTGAAAATGTGTAAATGTGAGAGAGTAAAAAAAATAGACGGAGACTAAAATTATTTAAATTACTAGAACAATTTTAAGAACATAATTTTTGAAAGAAAAACTCTTCAATATTTTTACAACTCTCACACTCGAATTGCCTCGATCGGCTTTGTGAATTGTAATGCTTCAATTGAAATACAAGAACTTGATTTCGATGCCTAAAATGACAAATCGATAGCCTATTTATAGGCCACATAAAAGAAGACTACATCATATAATTAACAATAAATTTATTAACTAATATGATAAGGTTTGGTAAGATTCATTCATAACCACACACGAGTGCATTGCTCCACCAATACCAAATGGGTTGTTGAAGTGAATTTGTAGAATGCCAAGTGCCCATTACAAATTACATTTTAACACTCATTCGATGTACCCAGTGGCGTAGATAGGGGCCTCCAGGTCCTTACAAGCACCCCAAATTTTTTTGTCCCGTTTTTCTATGGAAAAAAATGAAAAAAATTATATTTATAATTTTTAAGCGGAAAAAATAGTTGAGCTAGAGGAAAAAAATTTGGGGCTAGGGGTACTAAGTCGCCGGCCGCGCCCGATCGTACTCAAAAATGAAAAGTCATATCATTCTTCATCAATATTTTGAGCAAAGTATGTACAGTTCAAAGTCTTAGTAATATTGTCTCTGCATAGAAATAAGACAATCACATTATTATGGAGTATCTCGATTCGTAAAAATGAAACACAATCGACAGCAAGTGAAACAAAAAAATGTGGGCACATTAGGCCATCTCCAACCGGGAGAGTTTTCAACACCAAATGCTAAAATAGAGCAAAATCCCTCCTCCAACCGAGCTCTATAATCGAGTTATTTTTATTTCTTTTTTGTAATTAGGCTACAGATCAAGGGCAATATTGGTAATTATTATATAGCCGATAAAAGCACGTCATATTTTCGCGTAGTCGATAGTTCGCTTGCCATCATGGCCTTTACTAAAAAAATAATTGAAGTAATCCGAGTAGAGAATGGTTTATAGATCGGTTTCTCTCCGAGGCTCCATCACTCCCGGTAGAGGACCAATAATGGCATCGCGAAGGGTTGACAAAAATGGGCGATACCCTATCCTTGTTCCCATTGACAAACACACGATGCTCAACGCTCTTGTATCTATCATTGCTCAAAATCTGCAAAGACGTCCCCAATGTTCACAATGAGCGAGCCTTTGATTGGTGTCACATGAATCCACTTATCGCCTTCAAACATTCGTACATAAATGTCGTTTAGTAACGCCTCAAGTAGCTTTCGGATGACGGGTTTTATCCAGTTCATGTATTCCAAAACCTGGTCTCAGAGAGAAGCAACAAAAATTCTCGATTAAAGGAAATTACCTAAAAGGAAGTCAGCTAAAACAAGGAACACTTAAAATGTACTTTAAATTGTTTCAATAGCATCAACAGGATCCTTATTTGAAAGGCGAAAATATCGAAGAGTTATCTATGTTGCTAATATGGATTTTTAGATCCGGATTTGATGTTTTACTTATTAAGGCACCAAAAGATGAATAGCCAAACATGGCCTCTGTTAGGTATTCGCCCATTGTCATTCCGAACGCCATAGCCAATTACAATAAATCGCTACGGGATAGGGATTAGGGATTACAAATAATCTAAATAACAATGATAAAGCTAGCCACTACGAGTTCGCGGAGCCGATCGAAACACGGCTAATAAGGCTCGAACCGCACTGAAGGAACCAAAGTAAATCAATAACAAAGACTACAAATACAACTAAAAGTCGAAAGCAAGAATAGAAGGATATCACCGAATGGGGTTTATACAAAACCCCTATTTCGCCCGCTCGAAATGGCGGCGGGATGGAGCTGCTCCGGCCAAGCCCTTCAAACCGTGAGACGCCGATCGGATCGAGGTGGGAGAACTCCGTTCGGCTCGTAAAATGGTGTAGTGTCCGCCCACCGTCCACCTTAAATCGGAAAGACCAAAAGGGTGGCCACAAATGGAACCTAGCCCGACGCCTTCCAAGAACCCCACAAAAGGATGAAGAAGACCCGCAAGAAAATCAAACCGAGAACTCACCGCAAAACCGAAAGTGGAACCCTAAACGAACTCCCCCTAAGACACTACTCCGATCACTTGAACCACAAAGGAGATTGGAGTAGAGTCACACAACACTCACCGTGTATCTCTCAAAAAGGAATCACAAAGAAATGAAGAGAGAGACAACAGAGTTTGGGAAACTCGTATGGGAGAGAGGCGCATTTGGAGAATCAAAATGGAGGGTTCAAGAGTTCTTCCGGTTCACAAAGATATTTGGGACTTTAAAGGAGGAATGAAGGGTGAGATTGAATGCCCCAAATCTCACGGTCAAGGATAACAATTTGTGGGGTGGTTGCATTCCGGGCTTAGTTCCCATTTGGGCCTGGGCTCAACATAATTTTAATAGGCCAAGCAAACTCCAAGGAATTGGGCCACAAGAAAATTACATTCTCCACCTTGGCACAAATCCGATTTGTAGAACTTGGGACATACATCCAATAATCATCATCGCCGATTTTTTTCTCACACACACAAAGCGGCAAGAATACGATTATAGTAAGCACAAAGCAAACTATAACACAAAGGGACATCGCAACAAGCACGCAGCGACAAGCTATAGCAACACGGACACGGTGGAACAATCTTATTGCACACACAAGATAATAAGACAAGTTATAACAAGCACAAGCAAGTTATAATCGATCAAGTGTAGAATATCTTTTCAATCATGGGTATCAAAATTCGAATTTTAGACAAGATAAAAATTTACTAACAGCAAGCATTTAGTTCCCATGTCAGGATTAAATTCAGGCGGTTTTTTCAAGACAGACTATACCCTTCGCAACAACATCACGAATATAATGAAAACGAACATCAATATGTTTAGTCCTATCATGAAAAACAGGGTTTTTACGATTGAATACGGACCGACTATCGAAAACACAACAACATCACCCTTAAGAAAACCAATTTGAGATATTAATCCCTTTAACCAAATAGCTTCTTTTAAGGCCTCGATTCATAAAGAACATATTGATTGATTCGTAGACAAAGCAACAATATCTCAGAATCGAGATTTCCAACTCACACAAGAACCACACAAAGTAAAAACATACGAAGTTGTTGATTTTCTGTTATCTCTATCATTAGCATAATTGGAATCAACATAACCCTTAAGTTTAACACCTTCACAGAGATTTAGTGAATTTCAAGCCTACATTCACAGAATGTTTCAAGTACCTTAACAACCATTTCAAAGCATTCCAATGAGGCATACAGGTCGGACATATATCGACTCAAACAACTCACAACATATGCAATATCCGCCTAAGTACTAACCATCAAATACATGACGGATCCTATAGCATTTGAATAGGGCACATTTTTCATAACATTCACATCATGAGCGGTTTTAGGAGACTGTTCTTTACTTACAGAAAATGACCAAACCAAAGGCACATTCACGGAGTTTAGAATCACCATAGAAAATTTACTCAAAATCTTTTCAACATAAGAAATCGATTTAGAAAAATCACAGAGTTTTTTCTATCTCTAAAGATGTTCATTCCCAAAATCCTTTTAGCATCTCCCAAGTATTTCATGTCAAACTTAGCACTTAGACAGTTTTTAACATGTTCAACGGTTTTAACACAAGGGCTAATTAACAACATGTCATCAACATAAATCAACAAGAAAACAGGAACCTTAACATCTTCTTTTAAAATACAAACAATGATCATAAGAACTTCGTTTAAATTTCAAAGACAAAGATGCAATCATCAAATTTCTTGTTCCAACATCTAGGAGATTGTTTCAAGCCATACAAGGATTTTTAAGCAAACAAACAAAATCGTGGATTCTTTTTATCAACAAAACCAATAGTCAGGCCGCATATAGATTTTTTCATTCAAATCACCATGCAAAAACGCATTTTGACATCCATTTGTTTTAATTCCCAATTAAAATCGAGCACATAATGCAAGCATGATTCGGACAAAGTAGTAAACTTCACAACAGAGCAAAGATTTTCGTATAATCTATCCCCTCTTTTTGAGTAAATCCCCCACTAACTAACCTAGCTTTAAATCTATGATTCACATTCATTCTTAACCTTAAAATGACCATTTACGTCCACAAACAACAATTAGTAGGTTTAGGCACAAGAATCCAAGTATTGTTAACATGCAAAGAATTCATTTCCTCATTCATAGCATTTAACCACTCAATGAATTTTTAGATTTTAAAGCTTCTTCATAAGATTTAGGCTCGTAATTATCAATCGAATCAAACACACTAAAAACGAATGAAGTCATATGAAAATCATCAAACCTAGCAGTCCTAATGTTTCGTCTTGCCCTATCTCTAACAAGTTGATAATCATGCGATTTTCATTTTCTGGTTCATTTTCATCAAGTATTTCATCATGCACATCATCATCATCATGATTTTCGGCAAAACGGGTTCAAAATCATGCAAAACGGGTTCGTTTCGGCATAACAGTTGCCAGGCATATTTTCATGATTTTCATGCACAACAAAGATCGGGAAAAATATCCACACTAGAACATGCTCCACCTTATTAGGTGTATCATTTTTTTAATCGACAAAGCGCATAGTCAAGCAAGGAATTTGATTCATTAAATGTCACGTCCCTACTAATTAAAACTTTAAAACCAGGTTGAGATTTTAACCCATGACTATAACCTTTAACACCTTCGGGATAACCAAGAAAAACACATTTGAGCCCAGGTTCAAGTTTATCTAGTTTTGATGTGCAAACGCAGAACATCCAAACACTTTCAAGTTAGAAAAATCGATTTCTTTACCCGTAAAACACAAATTCGGGTATTTTACCACTTAAAGGCACGAAGGAGATCGATTAATCACATAGGCGTAGATTAAAACGGCTTCACCCCAAAACTTTTTGAAAGTCGAACAAGCAAGCATACTTCTCACCCTTTCAAGTAAAGTTCTATTCATACGTTCCGCTACACCGTTTTTTGCTGCGGTGTATACGGATCTGTTTTTATACCGTAATCAAGACACAAGTTATCAAAACGGTGATTACAAAATTCAAGTCCATTATCAGTTCTTAGGATTTTAATTTTCTTTCTGTTTGATTTTCAATTAAAGTTTTCCATTTGTTTAAATACATCAAACACATCGATTTGTTTTTCAACAAAAACACCCAAACTTTTCTTGAAAAATCATCAATAATAAAGAAAATACCTAGAACCACCATGCGTAGTAACACTCGCAGGACCCCACACATCGGCATGCAAATACTCAAGAATTTCTTAACATGCGATTTATTCGGATGAGAGGAAATAGGAAATTTCACTTTAGAATGTTTGCCAAGAACACAAGAATCACAAAACGGCATACAAGACAATTTATCCTTTCCAAAATAGCCATTTTTCTCGCAAAATTTCAAGACCTTTAGACTCATATGACCCAAACGTTTATGCCATAAATCGGTTTTGTCATTTTGAGCCACACACAAAGATTCACGAATTTTTGCAGGCTAGATTCAAGTTCAAGAAGTACAAACATAAAGGTTCCTCCTTTTAATGACTTTGAAAATTACCAAGTTACCCTTTAAAATTTTCATTAAGCCTTTTCCCCATTCCCCTCTAAACCATCATCCTCAAGAGAAGCACACGAAATCGATTGCTACACAAATCGGGCACATGCCTCACATTTTTCAAAGTCAAAACATAGCTTAATCAAATTTTAAACAAACATCACCAATTCCAACAATATTACATTGTTTTTGATTAGCCAATGACACGAGAACCATGCAACACTTCTTTATAATTAGAAAACAACCTTTTAAATGGTGTCATATGAAAAGTGCAATTTTTTAATCAACAAGCCATTCCGTTTCACACACAGATTCGAATGCACGGAGAATTCACATCAAAGACAATTTCCATAAACCATAAAGACATCGTGCACGCTTTCACTCGTAGAAGCCATATTAGCATGCTCATTTTGTTTAAAATTTGATTACCTCTTTTATTAGGGCATTCCCTAACATAATGACCACTTTGACCACATTCATAAGACTTCCGATTGTTAGGCACAGACTTAGACCTAGACTTACTCTTTCCTTTTTCTTAGCAAATTTCTGGTTGTTATTATTACCGGTTTTATTAAACCTGTTTTGAGAACGTCTCACATGCATAACCTCACAGAATTTTGTCAGAACTTCTATTGACTTTTAAATCCAATTCTTTGCTTTTAAGGCCATTCACAACAGTGTCAAGTGTGACCGTGTCCCTACCATACTTAATAGCAGATTTAACATCACTATAAGACTCGGGAATAGCATTCAAAAGCACAATCGGAGTATAATCATCAATATTCTTATCACCTCAATCAACTTAATATCTTGAATTAATTTGGTAAACACATCCAAATTTTCATCAATCTCTTTGTTTAAGTCAAGTTTAAATCGAAAAATTTTTCAAGCAAAAACAACTTACTAGGCAAAGAAGTTTCCGTATACAATTCTTCTAATTTTTCCCACAAAGCTTTTGCGAAGCAAGTTTACCAACTTTTCTAAGCACGAGTCGAAAGGTTCAAAATAATAGAAGAATAAGCATACTCATCAATTTCAACTTTCTTTTTTGTATCTTTTTCACCATAAACACCACTAATTTCTTATAAACCTTTTTTTGAATTAAAATCCCTTTCATTTTTGTTGCCAAATCGAAAAATCAGTTTTTCCATTAAACGGTTCAAGATTATAACTAGGCACAACCATTTTCACAAAAAAACAAACAGCGAGTTTTCGTAAAACAAGGCACACGGAGAAAGTTATAGTCACGAACAAACAACAAATACACGGAAGAATCGAATACGGCCGAAACACAAATAAGGGCCACAGATAGGAAAACCCTCGCACCACGAGGATTCCACTACACTCGCGGTGTAGGGTCAAGCGACTTTTACGCTCGGAGTTCCTTTAATACTAAATAAAAAACCGAAAAGACGATCAACCACGTAAAGACGATCAACCACGATGGCGGATATGGGATCACACAGAATCCCAAAAATAAAGACTTCGAAGAATAAACGCGGCAAGCGGTATTTACACTTCTGAAAGCGATAAATCGCGCGCAGCGCTACACTACTAAAAGCTATAAAGGTGAGTTAAAGCCTCTTTACCAGAGCGAAACCTACGGTAAGGATTTCGTACCACCACAACGGGGAAGCTCGATACCACTGTTAGGTATTGGTCCATTGTCATTCCGAACGCCATAGCCAATTACAATAAATCGCCTACGGGATAGGGATTAGGGATTACAAATAATCTAAATAACAATGATAAAGCTAGCCACTACGAGTTCGCGAGCCGATCGAAACACGGCTAATAAGGCTCGAAATCGCCGCCACAGAAGGAACCAAAGCGTAAATCAATAACAAAGACTACAAATACAACTAAAAGTGAAAGCAAGAATAGAAGGATATCACCGAATGGGGTTTATACAAAACCCCTATTTCTCGTTCGAAATGGCGGCGGGATGGGGCTCCGGCCAAGCCCTTCAAACCGTGAGACGCCGAATCGGACCGAGGTGGGAGAACTCCGTTCGGCTCGAGAAAATGGTGTAGTGTCCGCCCACCGTCCACCTTAAATCGGAAAGACCAAAGGGTGGCCACAAATGGAACCCTAGCCCGACGCCTTCCAAGAACCCCACAAAAGGATGAAGAAGACCGCAAGAAAATCGAAACCGAGAACTCACGCCAAAACCGAAAGTGGAACCCTAAACGAACTCCCTAAGACACTACTCCGATCACTTGAACCACAAAGGAGATTGGAGTAGAGTCACACAACACTCACCGTATCTCTCAAAAAGGAATCACAAAGAAACGAAGAGAGACAACAGAGTTTGGGAAACTCGTATGGGAGAGAGGCGCTATTTGGAGAATCAAAATGGAGGGTTCAAGAGTTCTTCCAGTTCACAACATATTTGGGACTTTAAAGGAGGAATGAAGGGTGAGATTGAATGCCCCAATTCTCACGGTCAAGGATAACAATTTGTGGGGTGGTTGCATCCGGGATTAGTTCCCATTTGGGCTGGGCTCAACATAATTTTAATAGGCCAGCAAACTCAAGGAATTGGGCCACAAGAAAATTACCTCGATGGCAATAGAACCTCAGGAACAATACTATTTCTTTTTAAAAAAGATTTTTGGTCGACAATTGAGGCGATTTTTTCACCGATTTGGACATAATCTTTTTTGCCTAGGGCGCCGCCGCCTAGAGCCATGGCGGTGATATTTACAACACTATGCTATAATGTTAAACAAATCTCTACTGACCAAAAGGACTTAAAAGATCAATAACATAAGGGCAATCAAATAATGGAGACATGGATGCCACACGGTTATAACATTTATATTTCACGTAGTAAATTTATTTATTGGCGATCTATTGAGAAAGTGTTTCCAAACACTTTTCTTTTGGAGGAAGTGATTTAGTCTTTGCGGAAGCGAGAGATGAGAATCATAGGTCACTTGTGGTTGTAAATAGAAGGCGATAATTGATTAAGCTAAGAGAGAGTGTCACGGTAGAGAAATTGTAAAAATGTTTACAAAACCATAAACGTAAATCTAAAGCCCCTCTCCCTCTACTTTTCAATTCCGATTAAATAAAGCGTAAAAACCGTCATTTGTAGTGCAAATTAAAATGTGATTAGTTCCAGCTAAAACTTAAGAATCACTTTAATAACTCTATGATTCCCAACAACATATCAAAACTCGAACATTAATCTTGTCAGTGAGTACTATTGGCAGCATGGACTTGGAAAGTAATCAACTTAACAACAAAACACACACACACAATTGAAAAAACACAATGGAAGTTTTCAATTTGTCAGGCTGTAATTTTGGAAATTATCCAAGAACAAAACTAATCCATAATCAAAACAAACACTTACCTAGACACAGGAGGCCATAATTTAAAATGCTCATTATTTTCTTGGCCCACAAAATGAACTAGATTATTTTTCCATTCCAAAACCTTCTCAGCCAAAGGATTAAAGCTAGTTGTCAACATCACAGTGTGAGTAGGAGAATTTTCCTTCAAATACTTTCTCCTCTCCTCCACTGGCAACTCAAAAAAATCATGAGCAGCCCTTTTCACATTTTCAAGAACATCAAGTGGGACGCCATGATTGATGATCTGAAAGAAGCCCCATTTTGCTGCTGCCTCACAGATTGATTCTGCAACTTTTGGGTCATTCCATTTGGAAACATCGATAATGGGTACTGATTCTTGGGTCGAAATTTGAATATGGTCTAGTCTTTCTTCTGGAGGCTGTATGAATTGATTTGGGATTTTTTTGAGGTTTATCTGAGAGAGACCCTTTACTCCATTACCTTTGTTTACTAGAAAATCGATGATATTTTCTGGTTCGGTGTGTGGTTCTGACATTTTCCCCAGCCTGCTGAATGTTGAAAATGTATTTGTAATCTTCTTAGTCGTCCATCAATCCATATTAATTAGTCCAGCAACCTCCTAGTTGAATTTGTGAGTATGATCAAATTGACCATTTAAGCAAACTGGGGACTTTGTTGTAACCGGCCAATTAATTCATTTCTCCAGCCATCAACTAAATCTCTTAATTAACTCTTAGGTTTAGGCCTATAAATAGGCATCTTCTGCCATTTTTTTGAATCATCCGAGAGAACAAAAAAGAAAGCCTATTAAGGCTGAAGAGTGAGAAAGTAGCAAAAACTTGTGAGAAAAATTTGTGTAAAATCGTTAGTGTATTTTTATAAGTTGCATCCATAAAAGTATTTTCTCTCTCAATATATTTTTGCCTCCAATTTATTTTATATCTCTATCACATTTTTATATTCACACCCGTATACCCAACACTCAAGCGGTGTCGGTAGATTTGATTTCGGTTCGATAAATGAGACAATAGGGTATGAATATATAATGGGAGTTAGAATTCAAAAAAAAAAAGAAATTTAAAGTATCTTTTTAACAAAATAATCAAATCCTCCATAATTCCAAATCGGGTATATAGGAAATCAAATAGTAATCCAACGATTAAGACAATCATGCATAGACCAAATTTGTTTGGGATTCGATTCCCACCCGATCACTCTTCTCCCAAGATATCTACTAAAAATATGAGTATATTATATTACGCATTTTGAACGTGTTATTATTATTCAAATTGGTTGAGTTTTTATCGAGTTCAAAAATCATCTTTGAGTTTGATTTTAACTAATCAAGTTGTGGTTGAATAATTTTTGGTTGAACTAAACATAAATCGAACTTGAATAGCTTAATATTTTTACATGTATTTTATTTTATTTTATTAATCGAGCTTAACTAAGCTTCATATTTTCTCGAATGAAAAAAATAAAAGTTTGGTAATTAATTCCAACTCATGAATATAAAGACAAGAATTCAAATCCCAAAACTAACAAATTCAATATCCATCCTTTACAATTGGCAAATTTCATTATTTTCTTCAAAATACTCATACAATGGCTCATTGTTGGGTAGTACGGTGAAAATGTGTAAATGTGAGAGAGTAAAAAAAATAGACGGAGACTAAAATTATTTAAATTACTAGAACAATTTTAAGAACATAATTTTTGAAAGAAAAACTCTTCAATATTTTTACAACTCTCACAATCGAATTGCCTCGATCGGCTTTGTGAATTGTAATCTTCAATTGAAATACAAGAACTTGATTTCGATGCTTAAAATGACAAATTGATAGCCTATTTATAGGCCACATAAAAAGACTACATCATATAATTAACAATAAATTTATTAATTAATATGATAAAGTTTGGTAAGATTCATTCATAACCACACACGTAGTGCATTGCTCCACCAATATCAAATGGGTTGTTGAAATAAATTTGTAGAATTCCAAGTGCCCATTACAAATTATATTTTAACACTCATTCCGATGTACCCGGGCGGGGCGTAGATAGGGGGGACCTCCCGGTCCCCGCGCACCCCAAATTATTTTTGTCCCATTTTTCTATGGAAAAAAGTATATTTATAATTTTTAAACGGAAAAAATAGTTGAGCTAGGGGGAAAAATTTGGAGCTAGGGTACTAAGCGGATCTTGAAGTTCTACGCCTCTGATCGTACCAAAAATGAAAGGTCATATCATTCTTCATCAATAATTTGAGTAGTATGTACAGTTCAAAGTCTTAGTAATATTGTCTGCATAGAAATAAGACAATCACATTATTATGAAGTATCGATCAGAAAAACAGAAACACAACTGACGAGAAAGTGAAACAAAAAATGTGGGCACATTAGGCCATCTCCAACCGGGAGAGTTTTTTTCAAAGACCAAATGCTAAAATAGAGCAAAATCCCTCCTCCAACCGAGCTCTATACATTGCGCTAAGTTGGTGTTGTGAACAGATGATGCGCCATATATGCATTGACATTAGGCCGCTATCCATCCTCTTCTTTTTTTTTAATTTGTTTTTTGTTTGATTTTGTTATATTTAAATATGTTAATATATGTTTTCTATTATTCTTCTAACAAAGCATATCTAGTTTTAATGAATATTTTTATTAAAACTTAATAAATTATATTTTAAAATTTTATAATTAATATAAAAATATTAATATTACTAAATGTAAATTTTAATAGTAAATTGAAAAAAATATTTAAAAGACACTTAAGTGATAAGAACTACATTGCGTAACATAAATAACTTTATGATTTTCTCTACTTAGAACTTGTTATTAATTATTTAATTTTCTTAATGGATATTATGTAATATAGTAGATTAGATATAATAATAAGATATATTCTTTAATTTACTAAATATGAATTTATAATACTATGTTAAAAAATACTTGCTTATAATAAAATAGTTTTATTATTGAAATAATAAGGAATATTCTAAGAATATTCTTTTTGTGCAAAATTTGAAGTAGGAGAATTGAGGATGAATTTTAAGTTTGGTGCTGAAATAGCACTATTTTAGTGCAAAAGCTGCACTAAATAGAATTTTGGGTTGGAAATAGCCTTAGACACATTGTTTTAGAACAATCTTCAAATGAGTAACCAACAAAATTCCATACAAGAATCGGGCGCAGCTTCAAGAAATGAGAGTACAAAATCTCATACAAGATTATAGTGGATGCATTTAAAAGCAAGTGAATACCGAATAACAAAATTAGGAGTTTTATTATGTTAGGATTTTAATCCTATAAATACTTGCTATTTTATTAGTTTTCGGGAGGTTGAATATTATTAAATTTTGAGAATTATCTATTTTGTTCATTGCATTTACGTTTCTTCGTGAAGTTCCGTATTGCTTTTGTTCGTTGCTCGTTTATTCGTGGCTTCCTTTGCATCGATTGGTATTCGAGAGATCGATCTACGCCTCGAACCATATTATCGGATGAATCCACAACGCATGAACGACACCACGCGGATCCCGTCAGATCGACTTGCTGACAAAACAATTCCATATCGTGCAAATCCAATTTCAAGAAATCAAGAGGCTTGTTGCAAAACGATTTCTTGATGGTTGTGAGTTTGTCTGCGATATTGTGTCCATCCAGTTCACACCATTGGAAACCAATTCCACAGACATGGATGATTTATTCTCAAGTGACATTGAAGATGGTGGCTATAATGGACCACCAATTTTTGATGAGGAATATGAAGACCCTATTCCAGAGGTTGGCTATGAAAACTCTCCACAAATTGACGAGGATAATGGTGGCTATGATGGTCCACCAATTTTTGACAAAGAAGATCGCAATTATGATGACCCACCAATTTTCGATGAAGAGATTGAGAATGTTAGTGAGGATTTTCAATGTACAACTAGAGAGAAAACAAGTAACGAAAAGACATCATGGATAAGGAACAAAATTCATGATGAATCTGTTACTTCTTTTGTTGTTGTCCCTACATTCCAAGATGAGTGGCACGTTTGATTAGTTTGGATGCACTAGAAATCAACCATTGATTTGGCAAAGTGGCGATGATTTTCTACCATTTGACCTGGATTATTTTATTATTGATCCAGTTCAAATATAATTTGATATTCACCTTGTTTTTCAATCTCGTCCTCCTCGGCCCCCTCCATGGTTTGACACTAGTGACAATCTCCTTTCTGATTCGAGGACAAATCGTCCGACCCTGGAGAGAATGATGGAGATATGATATCGATTTGTTATCTTTTATGATTTTAGATTATTTTATATTTTAGGAATAAATTTATATCTTTAGGATTCTATTTTAGTTTTATCTTTTAAGTTTCCCAATCAAGTTAGGAGTTTTATTGTGGTAGGATTTTATTCCTATAAATACTTGCTATTTTATTAGTTTTAGGGAGGTTGAATATTATTAAAATTTTGAGATTTATCCCTTTTAAATTGCAATTTATGTTTCTTTGAGAAGATTCGTGTTGCCTTTGTGCGTTCTTCGTTTATTCGTGGCTTCCTTTGCATCGATTGGATGGAGATATGATATCGATTTGTTATCTTTTATGATTTTAGATTATTTTATATTTTAGGAAGTGATTTATATCTTTAGGATTCTATTTTAGTTTTATCTTTTAAGTTTCTTAGTCAAGCAAGGAGTTTTATTGTGGTAGGATTTTAATCCTATAAATAATTGCTATTTTATTAGTTTTCCGGAGGTTGAATATTATTAAATTTTGAGAATTATCTATTTTATTCATTGCATTTATGTTTCTTCGCGAAGTTTTGTATTGCTTTTGTTCGATTTTGCTCGTTTATCCGTGGCTTCTTCCCGCATCAGTTGGTATTCGGAGACCGATCTACGCTCCCTGAACCATGTTGTCTAGACCGAATCCACAACGCATGAACGACGCCGCACATGCATCCGTCGGCAGATCGACTTGCCGACAAAATAATTACATATCATGCAAATCTAATTTCAAGAAATCAAGAGGCTTGTTGCAAAATGATTTCTTGATGGTTGTGAGTTTGCTTGCGATATTTTGTCCATCCATTCACACCATTGGAAACCAATTCACATACATGGATGATTTATTCTCAAGTGACATTGAAGATGGTGGTTATAATGGACCACCAATTTTTGATGAGGAATATGAAGACCCTATTCCAGAGGTTGGCTATGAAAACTCTCCACAAATTGACGAGGATAATGGTGGCTATGATGGTCCACCAATTTTTGACAAAGAAGATCGCAATTATGATGACCCACCAATTTTCGATGAAAAGATTGAGAATGTTAATGAGGATTTTCGGTGTACAACTAGAGAGAAAACAAGTAACGACAAGACATCATGGATAAGGAACAAAATTCATGATGAATCTATTACTTCTTTTGTTGTTGTCCCTACATTCCAAGATGAGTGGCACATTTGATTGGTTTGGATGCACTAGAAATCAACCATTGATTTGGCAAGGCGGCGGTGATTTTCTACCGTTTGACCTGGATTATTTTATTATTGATCCAGTTCAAATATAATTTGATATTCACCTTGTTTTTATACCCGGAGAGAATGATGAAGATATGATATCGATTTGTTATCTTTTATGATTTTAGATTATTTTATATTGTAGGAAGTGATTTATATCTTTAGGATTCTATTTTAGTTTTATCTTTTAAGCTTCCTAATCAAGTTAGGAGTTTTATTGTGGTAGGATTTTATTCCTATAAATACTTGTTATTTTATTAGTTTTAGGTGAGGTTGAATATTATTAAAATTTTGAGATTTATCTCTTTTTCATTGCAATTTACGTTTCTTTGAGAAGATTCGTGTTGCTTTTGTGCATTCTTCGTTTATTCGTGGCTTCCGCCTGCATCGCCAAGCTTGGCGTTCAGTTTCCAGGCCTGGCTTCGCCAAATCAGTAATGTCCTGTCTCAAACTGATGAGACGAAAAATGGTTAGATATTAATAGTTGCATCTCATCAACCCTCATACCCCTCTCACCCTTCCTCCCTAGTTCTTACACGAAGAGATGATGAAAAAAGAAGAAAAGAAAGAACAACTCTATATCTCGGGTGAACAAGAAAGACAAAACAGAGATGGATATGAGGGAGACTGGGAGAGACGAGATTAATTTCATATAGTAAAAGGGATCATTACGAAAAAAATCCAGTTATCTTTCAAAATTACAAATACCATGAGTGTCGGTAATTTTAAAATGAGGTTGATGCCACCTAAATATTGAATTAAGGAAAGGTTATAATCAGTCAACGATTACACCAAAATGATCAATAGAGGCAGGTACTTTTTATTATATGGTATGAGCAACAACTGAAGCAAAACAATTTCTTTCTTTCAGCTTTATTTACACAATCATAAAGATAGATTTTGAAGAATATAACAGCAATAAAGAGGTTGTCATTAGCCTTTAAAAAAGACATGCATAGAACATATAATAACCCGAGAATATATTTCTTGTAGCATATTCGAAATATGACCACAAAAAGTAGAAGACAAATTGCTTACCTGTTTTAACCATGCTCGTACCAACATGGCCAGAATGAGGGAGAGAAAGAAAGCTGGCAAAGCAGCTAGAATAGCAAAGTTGATTTCGTTGGCACTCAGGATCTGATCTAGCTCTAGCATTGCTCTGTTTTTAAAAAATTAAAATAAAAATGATCATAAGGGGGACAAACTACCAGTTGAAATACAAACTAAAGTAAGAAATATCAGTGGTCACTCACTCTTCAATATCCAGTTTTAGCTTCTGAACCTGCAGTGGAGAAGTTATATCAGGTGACAAGACCAGAAACTACTTATTGCACAAAAAGTTAATTATTTTTACCTGAATCAAAAGAGCACGAACAAGCTCTCCACCAACAAGACAAGATATACGCATGGTCACGGATTAAGAGTATAGTGATGAGGGTGATACGTAGTGATTAATCAAATCAACCATATTAAATGTTGATATGCCACTTCCCACATATGGTGCGTGGTATTATTATTTGGTGCATTTTTATAAATCTATGAATCATAACTATTTTGTATATTCACGGAATATATTCTATAGGTGGACTCAAGATATAACCATCCACACACGTGTTCGTGAATTTCTTACCGCAAGCGTACCAAGTTTTAGTATAGATTAAAAAGTAGGGTTATCGTCTCCACAGAAATTGATATCAAATTTGAAACTAAGCACTGTAATTATAATAGCTCAACTCTATCTAGATAATCGAACAAAGATAGTTTTGATTAGACTAAAAAAAATCCTAAAACTAAACTAAAAAGTTCATTCGGACAATTTATCAAAACACTTGATCGATATGAATTTTAGACTGTTGATTCACCTAGTTTTCCCTATGTTATCAATCCAATTTATTAATCACACGTTATTAATCTATAAGTCCAATATTTCTACCGTTTATCACTTACTCTCTCGAGTGCCAAGTGATTCTAGGTTTCACTCGAATTCAACTCTATAAAAATCATATATTAAATCCTAATATGCTCGGTGAATATTCTTTTATGGACTTCGTAAGATTCATAAACGTCTTAGTTCTATGAAATCCTAAGTTATGCTATTCTATGACCAAACATTCAATTATCTCTCTCGAGTTTGAAATCAAATACGCCAAACAATCTAAATTATTGATCGGATAATTGAGATGCAATCAATCCAAATCTCATAAATAGACTTAATAACATGCGAATCAATAAACTGAAATATCAAAACATAGGTTCAAACATTGGTTACATCAATCCCTAAAAATAAAGTTTAGCCCATGATGGATGTACAAAACCAATGAAAAAGTAGTTATACATCTCAATGGTTCAACAAATATAGTGTAAAAATAAAGTCAAAAGATCAAGAAAATAATCCTCTTTATTTCCGGAAAATAGATGCCTTCGATTCACGCCCCGAACTATTTCTCCGTGTTCCTAGTCGTCATTTGTGCTTGATAGAATATCCAACCCTTAATTCGCATGCGACCACTTTTTGTATTTTTGCCGACATCGCGGGTGCGGCACTATGGATCGTGGCACGCAGAGCGCACCGCAATCCCTGCCCGTTTTTGACCCCGACTGACGCAGGGGTTAGGAGTTGCGGTGAACTTCTTCTTCTCGCGTTTTCTCTTTTCAAATGTGATTTCTTCCTACCAAACATATTTTCATCGTTTTACATCGCCCTCGGCTACCATTACTGTCAGATCGACTCCTAATAACACCAAATGAAATAAAATTGACTCAAACTACTTTAAAACACCCGAAAATAATGGGAAATCCTAGTCTAGAATACCCGATTTGTTGGTATAAAACCAACTTAATAAATACCTCCAAACTTAGACTATTGCTTGTCCTCAAGCGATTTTTTCGACTCTTGAAAAATAAAAGACACAAATTGAAACAATATCAACTCCTAACTTAAACAGACCAACTCCAAAACTTCACAACCACGCTAATTTGCCTCATAATTTGTTTCGCTCTCAATCAAGTATGTATATTTCTAATTTAACAATGTGATCTCATGAGTGTGGAATATTTTTGTTAACTCCATTTTTATTATCCGGATGAATTCACGCAATCAAATGTTTTCAAATTGATCCACTTTTGAGTATAGAAGTGTAATATTTATCGGACTCTATATACTTGTCTTTCACACTAATCTCCAATAATATGGCGAATGTAACACATGGATCAATAGAACTTTCAAATCTTGTAATTATTAGTTCAAGTGACTACGATAATCTGAGAGCGGTGAATAGACTATGCCGATTTTCCAATTTTCGCCCTCTTTTTCGAATGTAAAAATGATAGCAAGAATGTAAGTGCGGGAAAGTAAACAAAGACACGTTGATTTATAGAAGTTCAATCCACCTAGGGCTAATCTTCTACCACCCCGGTATATCCGAAGTGGATTTCAAAAAAAAAAAATATTAATAGTTACCAAAACTATTACACATGTTCCTTAAAGAGCACCTTACTCTTATTACAATCACCACCTATGAAGATTACCACAATCTTCTTACAACAATGAAGAGTACCACCTTCTTCAACACCTAAAATCACCCAAGTGTGCTCTTACCACAAGAACACTTAACAAGGATGTCTTATGTTGGGTGATTGAAAACAATTCAAGATTACAACTTAAATAAAGTATATAGATTTGAAGTGCAAGTGTAATCAAGAATAAAGGCTAGTACTCAAGATGTGCAAGTGAAATACTTAGGCTAAATATAACAAGAATATGAAAGTGAAGAACAAGAAGTTTGCTTATGATTGCATTGCTTATGTTGTTGTATCTTGTTGCTTCAATCCTTCATCTATTTATAACAGAGGTCTTGAACTAGATAGGCTCCTCATTGGAGAATGAAATCTGTAAAAAAAAAATTGCAGATTTAATCAAGATTATAATGTTAGAAATTAATCCCTTAAAATCATGAAAAGTTGTCTGCATTTGCAAGCGGATAGTTTTTGATAAAACCTTAGGTCGACCGGTTGACCACAAATAAGAAAATTGAAATATAACTTGAAAACTAAAGGGAGTGGACCGGTCCAATAGGGCTTGACCGATCGAACAGGGGTTCAACCATTCGCCCTACCTTGACTAGTTGGCACCCTTGTTTTAAGAGACATAGAAGGTTCTAACAATTCTTGTTCTTGTGCACTGGTTGACCTCTTGGTCTTCCAATCGACCTCCATGAAAAATCTTTTCGTCTCTTTTTGTTTCAAAATCAAACTTTCGGCACGAGTTGCCCTCTGGCGTCGGTTGACCACGAAATGTAGTGTTGTCCAAATTTTGTCAAAAATAAACTTGAAGAAATACTCCAGAAAAATTAGTAAAAATATTTTAAACCAATTAAGAGTATTTAGACAACATTTAGGGACATTATTTTGGTGAAAAACTCGGTTAAATAAAATTATCAAAATTACGATAAAAATATTTATCTAGCAAACTCCTCATTTTTTATGATTACAAACGAAAGCAATTTTAAGAGGTCGATTTTGAAAACGAAACACGATTTTCTATTAAAAAATAATTATCTATTTTGAGCGACACATTTCATGCATAAAAATCATAAGGATGGGAGCAAATATTTTTCAAAACATTTTGCAGAAGCTCCCTCTATCAACATGCACAACAAGAGTAAGTAGAGAAGCAAGCAACTAAAAGCTAAAAGCTCAGCTTTTTCACTTTGAGCTTGAATTTTAAGAGCTTAGAAGCTCCCCCTGTCAAAAAGAAATCATTAGTCACAATAAAAAGTCCATTATTTATTCATTGGACTAAGTTTCATCCTCAACTTTTGGCTTTTTCATCCACAGCTTATAGCTTTTTTCGCGAACTTTTTCTAGCTTCTTTGAGCTTATGAGCTTATTTCATGTTTCTCCCCTTTGGAATCATCAAAAAAATTTAACACGATAAAAACATCATAAAAACATATCAAAGTGCGCATTTTAATCGAATTATCGAGCTTTTGAGCATAAAGCTTAAAATTCCAAATAATAAGGGAAAAGTTAAGAAGATGATTTGTAAAAGCTCATTTGATTGATAAAAAATGATATCTATAAACATATAAGACATTTGAAATCAAGATAATCATGTAAGGGATGAAATTTTCATTGAAATATTTTGTTTAGCACGTGGCGTGCGTAGAATAAAATCGAAGATGTATATAACACTTGTAAATGTAATCATGACCAAAAATTCATCACCAAATGAAATTCTATAATCATAATCCATCAACATTCATCATATTCAACACAATGATACAACAAATACATCAATCCACCAAGTAAAAGCATTTTCTTAAGGGTTCAACTCAATTGAGATTAAAAGAGGAATTAAACTTACCAATTAATTGGAGAAGTTGAGTAATATGGATAATATAGTCATAATATAATCTCAATAATATAGAATTTACTAGAAAAAAATTATTTTAAGTGAATTGTGTGTGAAATTTGTAAAGGAGTGCAAAATAGGTGAAAAACGATTAAAATGGGCGAAGTCCGGGAATGAATCGAATTTAACCAAAAAAACTAGGCTTGTTCGCCAGGTCCGGGGGTGGTCAACCCGGTTGACCTCCTTGATCATCAAGTCCCTCAAGCAATTTTCTGTTTTTGTCCGAATTTTGAGTTAAAAATCTAATTTTTCACCCCTAAGTTTAAAAACGCACAAAATACAAACATAGACCTTATCGATATGCATTATGCCTAAACGAGCTCGAATCGACGAAAAAGACTCGGTGGTTAAAGGTTCAGTAAAAATATCCGCGAGTGGATCTTGAGACGGAACGAAACACATCTCAATTTTTCATTTGGAAACGCAATCCCTTAGAAAATGATGACGAACCTCAATATGTTTTGTTCGGTTATGATGAACTAGGTTTTGAGCAATATATATAGTGGGCGTGTTATCAAAAAGAATAGAAATATTTTCAAAAGAACATTTGTAATCCGCTAAGGTTTGTTTCATCCAAAGTAGTTGAGTGCAACAAAGGCCGCGAAAATATATTCGGCCGGTCGTTGATAAGGATACACAATTTTTCTTTTTCAAAAACCAAGATACGAGGCAATCGCCTAAAAATTGACATGTTCGAGGTACTTTTGCGATTATCAATATTTCCCCATAGTCGAATATTATATCCTTTAAGAGAAAATTTTCATTTCGATCGATACAATAGAAAGCCTCAGGCTTTAGTCGAGAGAGTCCAGCGATGATCATGATTCATTACTTTATATTCGTGATCTCTGTGCATCGACATTACGAGATCTCACTCGTTTGTATCAAAGATAGTAGAAGTGCAACCAATGTCTCTAATAAACAACGCCCGCGCCCGATAGTGAATAGTCTCAAACATATATAGGGAGACGCAAAGAATTCACGTGCTACATCACATAGGCGTTTAGTTGATGGGGGTCCATCTACTTATGTATGACGATTCACAGCTACTATGCATGATGGTGTGGGTCCATCTATTTCTGCGTGCCAATTCACAGTGCATCGCGCATGACAATCGGGTCCGTCTAATTCTACGATCGATTCACGATTGATACAAATGATTATTATGTCCCTCAACCATTATATATGCAAGAACCTACTCGGTTTACACTTTGGATGTAGGTGTGGTACCATTTACACAATCATTCACATATTTACTTTGTTCGAATTTGGGACCCCAAGTACACCATTCCATATCACGAGCCACCTAGACATGCCACCTATCGACGTGCATACGATATATTACCGATTCACGAATCTGTCATTTTTTTCTATGCGTAATGATGGACATTCATACTCCGTGACTCCGGATGAGGAGCATGTTACTCCACCACAACCGAGTAGAAGACAGAGCAAACGAGAGAGGAATAGACCTATTTGTGGGACTCGGAGGACATTATTAGATTTATTCTCATTAGAACTAAGGGTTGTATGACATTAGGTAATTCAATTAAATATTTATTTGAGTGTTTAATTTTGTCTAGATGATTATTTATTTTCATTAGAATTAAGGGTTGTATGAAATTAAGTAATTTATTTTCATTAGCTTTATGATTTAGTCTTATTAGCTTTACATTGGCATGTCTTGTCATTCATTCTTTATTAGATGTCGAGTTTTTGATTGTGTAGTCTTGTCTCGATGTACCTTATCAACTTTGCGGTGATACATCTCGTCCCAAGTACCTCATGCGGTGATATGTCTTGTCTCATGTACTCATGCAATGACACATCTTGTCTCATGTGCACGATGCGCTTGTTGGGTCTTGTCAAAATAATTTATCATATTTACAAATGGTCTATAAATATATACTCAAACTTACCACAAAATTTACATTGCTTTTGAAACTAATCCCATCTACCACCCTCACATAAATTGTATTATACTCATATCGTATACAAATTCAAATGGAAGACTTTAATTGGTCTTTCCGCCACCCCCATGAAAACCAAGATCCCAATTATTAGAGACATTGTATAATGAAAAAATCAAAATGGACGACACCGATGGACATCATCCTCGTTGATTCTCTTCTAAGCGAGATGAACAAGGGGAATTGGGTTGTCGGTGAAGCAAATAACAGCATTTCGGTATTGACGGTCGAGCTATTCTAAAAGGCACATTTAATTGCAACTTTAAGTTCGCTAAAGTAAGTCAATGAGTCAAACATCTTCAAGGTCATGATCGCCAAAATGTTGAGTACAATGGGTGTATCTTTGGGATTGTAAGTGGATTTTGTGCACATAGTGGAAAACGATAGGTTTTTTTATTGTATAATATTTATTTTTTGTTCTATGTAAATCTAGCCACTCGTATTTTTTGTTTTTCTAGGATGATGAAACTATTTCTCCAGATACTTATATATTAGAGGGAGAACCTTTATTTGACAAACTATAAATACTTTTCAAGAAACCAGAGCCAGAGACACAATACTCAAGTAATTTTCCGGCTCACCCTCTATGCTACTTGCCAGCAAGACATAGTTTGGAGATAATATTGAACAAGGAAGTTCTTTTTCACGCCATGATTGATGTTTAGTGTTTCGGTTGTTCGCACACTTCTCGTTACAATGATGTTTAATAAGACGATTTTAAATTGTGTGATTTTCGATTATTTTTAAATTATGTCTTTTACTTATCTTTTTATTAAGTAATCGCGTCCCAGGATTTATTATATAACCGAGTTGTAATGATGTTCATGTTTTATATTCCGAAAAATGGTGTATGCATTTTCTAGTTTTTTTAAAAAAACTATATCCGAAAATAAAATTAAAAAAATGGATGAGAAAACAAAGACGCATCTCTGTTTTCTAAAATTAAAAAAGAAATGATGATTTGAAAATAGAGTTTAAAACTCGCGTTTTCTAACAATTAAAAAACGAAAACAACGTTTAACGCTTATTTGTTTTGGCGGATAAAATTGAAGACAAGTGTTAACATTGTTTTCACCCATTTTTATAAAAGAAAATTACGTTATTTGTTAAATTGATTTTAAAATAACCTTAGTTTGTTAAATTAGCCAAGTAGTATTATATGTGGATGTGGTTGGTAGTAGTGGGCCCCACTTATGTAATAAAATGTTACAATTGAGTATGTTATGATTGTAGTGACTAATGGGTCCCAATAATATAATATAGGATTGAAAATTGAGTGTACATGTGTGAGAATTAATAATATAGTTTTGAGATTGGAAAATGAGAATTTGAAAATGGAATATTTTCATTGAGATTGAATAATACAAGCATGATTCACATATTTCAAATAGTAAAAAAGTGGAAAAAATTCCAATGGGATGAAAACCATACAAACTCGGGCCTAAATGTGACTTTCAATTCTAAATTGGACATAGGCAACTTCCACCCACTAATTACTAGGTTTGTAAAATGACCTACTAATAAGCAATGAGCTTTTCTTTACTAGACGGTTTTCGGTCGGGCTCTGCGATATTTTCTAATCTGGTTCAAGATCTAGGCTTTTGGAGTTATTTTGTAGTGGCATGTCAGGTGTGACTAATGACGAGTTAGCGGAGAGTGGTGGTGTTGAGATGGGGATGTAGATTTGGAGGAGCGAGTGGCGTTTTTTTTTTCCTAGTTTGTTTGGGTTTGTTGTAATCTTCTTTTTTTTTATCTTTGTTTTCTTGGTTGATTTTTAAAACTCGTAAGCGAGTCAATAGTTTCTATCTTGCAATGCATGAAGTAGCTCGTGCTCAGATTGTTCCGATTGTGGGTCTCGATCTTAGGAGTGTCTAATCCGATCCTTCTTTTGGAGGTGGTTTAGTCTCTATCGGAGTGCTTTGTTTTTTTTTTTTCTTTTTTTTTTTTGTTTTTCGAGTCTTGTCTTTCTCCTTCGATGAGTGATTGGTTTTTCTCTCGTGCGGAGCTTTCCCATTATATATATGTATGTTCAAGGTGGTTTTTTACCAGTTAGCGTGTAATTTTGTTAATGAGTTTTGAATATAATTACTATCGTATGGAGAGAAAAAAAAGTAAGGTATTAGGAAGCAATTACACGTATATTGATGGGGCAATTTGCACCGAAAAACACCAATACACCCATCTCCATATAATTTTAAATGTCAATAATTTAAAAGACTATAATACACTTACGGACATAAAAAAATTAAATACACCCTCTCAAATCAGAATACACTCCATCTTTTATTAAAGCTTGTAACTGTTTCCTCACTCCCACCCAAAATTTTCTTATTCTTGAGCAAAAATGAAACGTTTTGTTTGTAAACCCTGGATTTTCTAACACCCATATTATCTGCAAATATGGACAACAAAGAATTCATTTTGCTGTGTCTCTTAGTTTAGAGCTTAAAATATGTTATTTCTCTATTTTACTCATTTTTTATTTAAAATTGCCGCCGTGAATAACAAAAGTGTGACAACGATACGATCGCATTAACCTTGGTCGTGCAATCGCAATCAAAGTAGACCATCGTTCCACCTAGGGTCATCATGTCATCTATCATCTTCTTTCTCAAATCTAGACAAAATTAGGGGAAAAATCACAGTAACCCTAGATTCAAACCAAATCCAATTACCCAACACTTATATCTAACAATTACCCAATTACAAGTGTGAAATTAAAGTAAAATATTTCATTCGAAATTAAAGTAAAATATTACATCTTTCGTTGTTGGAACTTCTTCTGCCGCCGTCCCTTGTGGGTGTATGAGTTTGGGGTGTATTTGGGGAGGGGAAATGGAAGGGTAAAGTCAGGAGTTATGGTGAGTGTATTTAGTAAATGAGTTAATTTTTAAAAAGGGTGTGGATGTATTTAGTAGGTGAGTGTATTTAGAGCTTTTGGCCCCCAATAACACACACTATATTATAACCCCCAATATATTGATACATAAATAGCAAGAGTAGGAGAAGAAAAAAGGGAAAAAAAAATTAGGTGAATTCAAAATAAAAGGATGGGAAAACAAATCACTAACGAAAACACATTTGTACATACATGATGTCTCAATTCGGCCAAGTGGCACGTAATCACGACGGACACGTCACTAGTTGACCGGTAATACCGTTTGGCCAGCTGTCGCGAAAGATCCATTTACACACTTTGTTCTTGAAATCAACTGCAGCAATAATTATCTGACCTGATAAATTCAAAAAATAGATATATGGTATTTCTTGCAGTAGATTATTGTTTGGCAGAATAAAAAAAGAGATGGGATTCGTAGTGGGTTGGATTATGGGTTTTGCATTAGGCTTTGGTTTGATCGTGGGCTTTGCCAGATACCAGAATACAAGATCCAAACGACGCACTGATTTGGTAATATATATTTCCATTTTTATGAGTAGTATTACAATGTTTTGATTTCTTGATATGCATACGATTTTAGTTTTGTGCATGGATGGAAAATTTATTTATTCTTTTTTAATCAGAATTGTGTGTTCTTGTAGTGAACGCATGAATGATTCTTTATTTTATTTTTTAAATCAAATATGAAAATTAAATAATATTTTGGAAATTAATTATACCAGGCATCAGCAATTGCCGCTTTTGCAAGGATGACAGTACAAGATTCAAGGAAACTTCTTCCAGATCAATTTTACCCTTCTTGGGTTGTCTTTTCACAGAGACAGAAGTTGAGTTGCATTTCCCTCTATAATTCCATATCTGTCTATTAATGGAGTGTTTGCAATTACTTAAGAAAAAAGTGATTCTCAGCTTTTAACTAGAAAAAAAAATGACTTTTTAGTGTTTGCAAATGCCACAAATCACTCTCTTTAACTTAGTGAGAATCTAAAAGTAGGGGAACTGGTGCTTTAGATTTATGATTCTGCAGCTTCTTGTTTGACTTCTATACACAAAAAAGCGCTTTTACTGCTTATCAACCAAACACTCTTTCTTAACTTAATCAATTTATCACTGCCAACTTTTGATTTTCAACTACTTTATCCGCTTTCGCCGCAATAAAACACTTCCTCCAAAAGCAGAAGCGTTTGCAGTCTCCTGAGATATCAAGTGGCTATGTATGTATTCCGGGAGTATCTAATATGGCCTTTGATTTTCTCTGTTTTTTTTTAATCGTTTGCAGTTAAATTGGCTTAATCATCATATTGAGAAGATATGGCCTTACGTTGATGAGGTCTCGTTCCTCTGCCTTTGCGTGCACGTTTGGAACAAAATGGCATGTTCTTTTATTTCTATAGGTTATAATTTAGGTTTTGATTTTATGCAAACTTCGTATGTTGCGTAGGCAGCATCGGAGATCATAAGAAATTCGGTGGAGCCAATTCTTGAGCAATATAGACCAGCAATTTTGGCTTCTCTCAAGTTTTCTAAGTTAACTCTAGGGACCGTTGCACCACAATTCACAGGTTATAATTTCAAACTTACTTTTATGTATAATGTACTGGACATAATATATCTTTTTGTACAATTTCAATTGTTTATGTTGAATTAATAATGTTGTTAGACTAGGATTGTTTTTGAGGGTTTTGTCTGGACTCTTGATGCTCAGATTGAACTATGAATTAATTGTTCACTGTTTCTAACATATTGCTAAATGCATTTCAAAATTTTGTTGTTAGAAAATATGCTCTTGACATGTTTTTATTTAACTTATCGAATACTCATGTATATCGTTTTTATGTGAAATAGGAGTTTCTATCATTGAAGGCGAACCTAACGAGATAGTTATGGAATTGGACATGCAGTGGGATGGAAACCCGAATATTGTACTTGATATTAAGACTAAAGTTGGTTTAGCCCTACCAGTACAGGTATTTTCCATCTTTTACCACCTATATTTCATTACCATCGTCGTTTACTATGTTGTACAAAGATATATTAAAGAAAAGTTAGACCTTGTACAAACAATTTCTGCAGAAAAATTGTATTCTGACTGTATTTTGGGGGTTGTAGGTAAAAAATATTGGATTTACTGGGGTTTTCAGGTTGATATTCAAACCATTAGTCGACGAATTTCCATGTTTTGGAGCTGTTTGTTATTCCTTGAGAGAGAAGGTGAGTCCTAAACTATTGTTGTTTGTTTCTTTGTTTCAAAGCTGTCACATGAATGTTAATATTTGCACCTGCAGAGAGATCTTGATTTTACTCTCAAAGTTGTTGGAGGTGACATATCATCAATTCCAGGAATATCTGATGCCCTTGAGGTTAGAGATTTTTTCTACTTCTTCTTACTCTTCGTGCATTTGGAAATTGAGATACCTTTGTTTTTAGGGATATTTACAAGACTACCCCTGAGGTTTGGGGTAATTACAAGAAAAACCCACAGAAGTTTCAAAATTACAAAAATCGCCCTGCGGTTGGATTATGTCTTAAATGTATGGGTTAACTGTAATATTTTTACAAATGTAAAGGGGATATTTCAAATATTTTTTCTTATAGATGGGGCAAATTATAATACAAAATCAAACCTAATGGGGATTTGTGTAATTTTCAAAAACCTATGGGTTTTCTTGTTATTAGCTCAAACCTCGGGTATAGTTTTTGTAATTATCCCTTGTTTTTATATGCTGATCTTGCAAATGCATTTAGCTGTGTTTCAATGCTTCTAATTTTGGTTAGGTATCATTTTATGTTGTGCCTTGGTAGGATACAATAAGAGATGCTATTGAAGATTCAATCACCTGGCCGATGCGTAATATTGTACCCATTTTACCAGGAGATTATAGGTCAGCTATCACTACACTCTGTGTTCAAAATTAACAGAAATTAGAATCATGTATTTCATTTGGTATGTTTTCTTGTTACAGTTACCTAGAGGTAAAGGCAGTTGGAATTTTGGAGGTGAAGCTCATTGAAGCCAAGGAACTAACAAATAAAGACATCATTGGCAAATCCGATCCGTTCGCAAAGATATTCATCCGTCCTTTACGTGACAGAACAAAAACCAGCAAAACTATAGTAAGAATCTAGGCCTTCAACATCTTTTATTTTATTTTTGAGTTTATACCCAGTGGCATACTATTTTTTAGGACAACCAAATAAATCCAATCTGGAATGAACACTTTGAGTTTGAAGTTGAGGATGTAACCACTCAACACTTGACGGTCAAAATTTATGACGATGAAGGAGTTCAAGCGGCTGAATTAATCGGTTGTGCTCAAATACCACTCCGTAATCTTGAGCCTGGTGAAGTGAAAGACGTGTGGTTGAAGCTCGTGAAGGATCTCGATATCCAAAGAGACAATAAAAACCGTGGACAGGTAATGAGTGTGTGTACAAAAAAATTTGCTTTTAGAATAAGTGATTTATTGTAAAGTAAAAGTAGTTGATAATCATAAATTGGTAGTGTTTGAAAATAAAAATAAGAAGTTGATAGCGTTTGGTGAAAAAGTTGGAAAAGTGCTTATTCATTTGTAAAAGTCATGAAGAAGCAGAAGTATAATTCTAAAGCGTGATGCTGATTAAATGAAGCCGAATCAGAAGTAGAAGTTGGTTGTTTTAGCCAAAAACCAAGAAGTATTTTTCTTAATGATTGCAAACACTCCCAATATATATTTTCATGCTTCTATGAGACTTTTGATTATTTTGGTTTACGTATTTCCGAATATAGGTGCATTTGGAGCTGATGTATTGTCCTTTGAGCGGCGAGAGTAAATTTAGGAATCCGTTTGACCCGGACTTCAGATTAACTTCCTTGGAGAAGGCTCTTAAACAAGTAACGTCTGATGACGGATCAGCAGATTCGAGTGGTCCTCCAAAACCTAATTCCTCGATGAAAAGTGATGTTGTTATTGTCAGAGGAGTTCTTTCTGTGACAGTAGTGTCTGGAGAAGACTTGCCAGTTACAGATTTCATGGGGAAATCTGATCCTTTTGTGGTACTAACTATGAAGAAATCTGAACAGAAGAACAAGACTAGGGTAAGATAAACGTGCTTAGTCACAAGACAGTCCTCATAGTTTAAAGGGATAATTACAAAAGACTCCCTGAAGTTTGGGCTAATTACAAAATTAATCAGAGATGTTTTAATATTACAAAACGCCCCTCAGATTTGATTCTATCTTAAATTTAAGGGGGTAACTATAATATTTCTAAAAATATTAGGGTGTTTTTGAAATATTATTTTGTTTATAAAGGGGGAAAATGTAAAATGAATCAAACGTTGAGGTTTTTTGCAATTTTAAAAAACTTATGGGTTTTCCTGTAATTAGCCGAACCAATTTAAATGGTTTTTATTGCATAATTGAGACTTGAATGTTGAGTTTAATGCACTACTCTCATTTTTCAGGTCCTAAATGACACATTGAATCCAGTTTGGAATCAAACATTTGATTTTGTAGTGGAGGATGGATTGCATGAGTTACTCATCCTCGAAGTTTACGATCACGACACATTTGGGAAGGTAATCTCATAGCCAACCTGTGTGTGTGTGTGTTAAAATTACTCAATTATTTGAATCTTGTAGTTAACTGCTCTTGATCAACGAGTAGATGAATTGTGCACTCAGCGGCAGAGACAAGGGGCCTTTATTGGGTGCCGCCCAAACCTGTCTCCGGCTTGATACTGTTAAGAAATTGAAAAAGAAAATTAGTTATAACTTATAGGGACAATTACAAAAAGCCCCCTAAGGTTTGAGCTAATTACAAAAAAATCAAGAGGTTTTTGAAAATTACCAAAAATCCCTTGAGGTTTGAGTATGTATTAAATTTGTGGTAAATGTAATATTTTGATAAAGGTACGGGGAGCTTTTGAAATATTTTTGCATATAAAGGGGAAAAATGTAAGATGGGTCAAATCTAAATGGGTTTTTTGTAATTTCCAAAAATTTGTAGGTCTTTTTGTAGTTAGCCCAAACCCGAGGGGGTATTTCCTAATTATCCCTAACTTATATGATATTTTAGTTTTCTATCTTCCTCATTAGAGCTGTCAAATGGGCCGGGTAGGGCCGAATGGAAAATCGGGTCGTCCATAAATTTGAGGCCCAAGTCCAGCCTGACACATAAATACGCACAAAATGACCGCGTCGTCCCGTCTTTTTGGGCCAAATGGGCTTGTCCATTTCGGGACTCCAAAATTACAGTCTGGCACAGCCTTTTCACTGGGCCGAACTCATTTTGACACCTCTACTGCTCACTCCATTTTCGTACACTGGCTCACCCTACTTTCGTATGCCGGCTCCGCCATTGTGTGCACTCAATATCTTGCTCAAAATTTACAACTTGGCGGTTGGTTGTCTGTTTGAAGTGTTGCTGACTTGCTGTGGATGGTTTATTGAGACTGCTATTGTATCATTTTTTTTCACAGCTTAAACTTTTCTGGTTTGGTTATTATTCAGGACAAAATGGGGAGATGCATTATGACACTGACCAGGGCTATACTAGAAGGGGAATTTACCGACACTTTTAATATAGAAGGCGCTAAATCAGGAAAACTGACTTTGCATCTCAAGTGGACGTCACAAACTATCATCAAGGAATGATCAAATCAGGCCTAATTTTTTTTTTTAACTTTTTTTTTAATTGTTCTAGCTAGTAAGCATTACATAATAGTTATTCTTGCTAAAAACACTGCAAGAAAATTTCATAGGAGATTTAATTGGGAAGAAACAAGAAAAGGAGAAGTGAATTATTGTCGAGCCACATATATGTTGACATTTGATTGGCTATTACTGTAAATTTCTATCTGAATTTTGATAAATTTGGGTTTTGTATTCAAAAGTTATCTTTTCTTGTTCTTATGAGTGGATTTTGCTCTTTTGTATTGCTAACCGACCTTGGCTGCATAAGTTAAAGGCGTTGGACGCTTTACCCAGTGAGAACCCTTCGATACTCAAAATCGGTTTACAAAATAGATAAAAAAATCCAAAAACTTGAGAGCTATTAAGTATAGAATGAATAGCATACCTTTTAATAATGAGAATATGTAGTATTTTATAGGCAAATTGGTGGGTCTTCATGTGCTTTCTGGTCTTAGGGCTTTAAAGGGCTCAATTTAGGTATTATTCCACAATATAAACAAATAAAGTAGAATTAATTTTGTTGGGCCTTTATTTATTTTTCGATCCATAATTGAGATAACTTCCTTAAACTTAGCTTATTGGGCCTATTTGATTTATAGTTCATTAAAGAGAACAAATGTGATTCTCAACTTCTACCTAGAAAATATAGAAAATCACTTTTTTCCCTTCATATTTCCTTATTATTAATTTTATTAATACTTAATAACATATTGTTGGATATTTTGGATTTATATATATATATATATATAGGGATTGGTTCAAATGAGACCAATCCCTTTAGGTTAGTCCATGAGACCAATTATAAACCCTTGATTTAAATATTTTAATGGTTGAGATCATTTTTCTTATTTTTGGAATGCAAGGGTAATATTGTATTTTTATCTACATCGGTTATATGAAAAAAATCGTTACTTCATGTTTTTAGGAAAATACAATCTTTCCTTTCCCACCTACCTCCGATTTTTAGGAGGCAAAAAGCCCACTTTCGGTTTAAGTCACGCCTTTTCAAATCATATTGTGTATTGGGTCTCTTTTGAGAATCAATACTTCTCAAGAAAACCGTCCCTGTTGAACGGCTTGCAACACTCTCAAATTTTCGTCTTCTTCTCCATTATAGCAAGTTCTCTTCAAATGTTTTGGCCGCCCTCTCCACACTCTCTCGTGCTCCCTGTTGCGCCCAAGTTCGTTTGGTATTTGGAGGCGCGATTTCGTCTGCACGAACTAGGGTTTTGGGTTCGGTGCGTTTCTTGATTTTTCTCGAGGTATTTCCATATTTTACCCACATCTTTCATATTTTGTGTTTTGAAGGTAACATTGTTCTTGTGTTTGCGACCTTTTCATTTGGATTGTGTTTTTTTGTAATTAAGGAAAAAAATTGTATTGTTCAATTAAATATACAAGATAACGAGGAATATAAACAAGTATATGTGTTAAATTTTCATATACGTATCGGTAGTTTTTAAGTTGGGTTTTATGGTGTATTCCAAGTGTCTGAGATAAGTTGTGCTAAAAAAATTCTTTTGCTATATTGAAAAAACAAAAGTAGTTGGTATTTGAAACATTGTCCTCCGACTAATATACGAGATGTTATATACTAAGTGTACATATATGTCATTCTAAATATACAATTTGTAGTGGTATATGAACGGAAGATGATTGCGGATGATATATACTAAGTAAACACATATGCAATGTTAAACATACTTATTTTAGTGGTATCTAAACATGCAATGGTATAAATTTGTGAGATATGAATTGTTTGTATTACTTATACAAATTTGTTATATTAAATATACAAGTTAATATGGAATGTCAACAGAATGTCTTATAAATTTTTATATATGAATCTTGTGCTTATTTTGTGTTGGGGTTTTGTTGTATTCCAACCGTATAGATTATATGTGGGTTGGTTTATTTTACATGGGGATGTTGACAAATTCCAATTATACCTTTTATGCTAAGTTAAATATACAATTTTGAATTGGAAACATGCTAATGCATAATGCATATGACATATGAGTTGGTGCTATATTTTTACACAGGAGCTTTTTGTTAAAAAATGTCAAGTGAAGAAAAGGAGAGAGAAGTTGCCGGTGGTGAGGAGGAGAGTTAGAAGATGAGCGGCCCTAAAAAGAGGCAATGGATCGATCAAGACTACCCTGGGAACGCAAATAAGGCGAAACCAAGGTTATTGTAGATGCTCTTCGCGCCCTTAAACCCGCATGCCTTAAGTCCGAGTCATTGAGATGGGATTTGGTAGTCTATTTTATTTAAAAATTGATGATTTTAATAAGAAGCTTACATCTTGGTGGTTGAAAACTTCAATGCACTAAGTAATAATTGGTTTTCGAGGATGGTAGGCGTATTCATCTCGATAGGGAAGATGTTGGTAGGTTCCTGGGGTTCCCGATGGTGACATTGTTATTGAGAAGAAGAAAAATCCGGAAAATGTGCGATGTACGAAGAGTGGAAAACAATGTTTCCAAATTTCCATAAGGTGACAAACAGTGATTTGGCTTTTAGGATGATGCGGTGCGTAGATGGGGGACCGGTTTCGTAGACATTTTGTTACGCTCGTTGCTGATGTACTTATTGGGAATTTCTGAGTGGATATATCAATCCACTTATTCTCAATTGCCTTGACGATGTTTCAAAAATAAGGGAGTTCAATTGGTGGGATTATACCTTGAACACCCTTCTATCCAAAAAACTCAAATGGGACGAGACGAACAAGTATGAGTTCAATGGGGATTACGTTGTTAACGGTAATTCCATCATGTATTTGCATTTTTGCATTTTTAAAATCTATTGTGTTGTCACATTTGCAATTTTGTCTATGTTTTTCTTTGATTTACTTGGGACAGGGTCGGTGTACTAGCGAGAGATGAGCCGAGGACATTATCGGCATTTGCTTCATGGACGATGGAAAAGGTTAAGAAAAGAATTCGTAAAGAGTTCCTACACGGTAGATTTGGCGGGGATATGTGGAGGCTCTATATGTTGGTGCGGTTCCATTGTAACCTCGGTTGGAGGGATTGGTCGTCGACCAAGGGAAACAGATCATTTATTCCGGGTCTTCGTTGGCGGGCGGTGGTGGACAGGTATATAAATAAACTTGCATCAATAAGTTAATTGTTATTTCTTGGGGTAAATTCTGTGTACATTCTATTTTTGTATGTACAATTAGCACACGTTTGTTGTATAAATAGTGTTTGTATACTTTGAAAAAATATTTTTGAATGTTTGTATAGATAGCTCAAGTATGTTTGTTTACATTGGTTACATAGTTGTGTAGGTAAATTTTATACTAAGTATTTTAATAGTTTTTGGATGTTGAATTTTTGGATGTTGTATGGATAGTTCACTTTTGTTGTATACATGGATTACTTATGTTGTGTATATATTTCTATGTGTATCAGGTTGTAGTTCATAGCCAGGTATTTGTATATTTATTTGACACATGTTGTATATTTAGTTGACACATGTTGTATATTTAGTTTTTAGATGTTGTATACCTATTATTATGTATGTTTGTTGTAGTATACTTATTGTATATTTAGTTGTAATCTGTTGTATATTAGTCCATAATTTCATTTTGTTATGTTGTATACTTTTGTCTATGCATAGATCACATTTGTTGTATATGTATTTATGTGTAGCGATTTTGTAATTCATAGAACAGTGTCTGTATATTTAGTTGACAAATGTTGTATACTTATTTTCCAGATGTTGTACACTTTTTGTAGTATTTATTATTCCATTTATTTTAACATTCCTTATATAAAATAGTAATATTTGTTCATCCATTTTGATTAGTTATACTTGTATTTCTAAGCAGGGATACATTGCGAAGATTAAGTCAAGGATTGCTTGTCTTGCTAGAAGTTGTGGAAATAATATCCTTGATACGGGACGCCTCGTCCGAGGTGACCGAGGTCCCCGAATTTTTCGAGATTGGAGTGCTTGCGAAAAATTTGATATGTCATAAGACGGTTCATGAGGGCACACGTGGTGGAGATGACGTGGTTGGAAGCGAGAGTCGCAGGAAGCTTTTTGGAGCAACCCCGAAAATATTGCTCGCTAGAGAAGATGGAAGCAACTATATGTAAGCGGGTTGAGTTTGAGAAATGGAGTGGTGATAAGCGACTGACCAAGTTTTAGTCTTGGTTTAACACAAGAACCCACCACCGATAAATTGGACTTGGTTGTCGAGACCTCTCGATTTTATGAGAAGGATGTGGCTTTGGGTCCGGTGGACGAGCGGTCAAGGCGGGAGAAAGCGGTGATCATTTGGAATTAGACAAGGTTGGGGTATTTTTTTCCACATTTTACATGCCTGTTTATTTTTGATGTTTTGTTGTATATGTTTTTTACTATAGTTTATTTTATTTTTTAGGAACAAGAGTAATATGAACGCCGATGATGGTTTGGACGTGGGTTTGGTGGGAATGAGATACCAAAAAAGAATAGCGAGAAGATGCGGTTTATCGGCGAAATGAATCGCAAAATAAAAAGAAAACTGAGACGTTGACGTCCCCGTTCGTTGAGAGACGGGTTGATGTGTTGTCGAAGTTAACCGAGCAGCAAAACATGATTGTGAAGTGGTTGTTCGAGAACCCAGAAGCTGAAAAGTAATTTTTATATTTTATGATAAAATATACTATAAATTTTTTATAATGGCTGATTATTCTTTTTTCATTGGACATTATCTTGCAGGGACGAGGAAATCTTCAAGGCTGGCGACATGATCATAACAAGGGAGGACTTTGTGACGATGCGCCCGGGAAGTTACCTAAGCATATCAGCGATTGATGTATGGACGAAGATTTTGAATGCCATAGAGTTGTTAAGGAGCAAGAGCTCCTTTATAGATTTTTGCTACCACATATTCAACGGTATTTTGCATTTTTTTAATTTCATTAAATTTCAATGCATGAAATCGAGAAAATATTTTGCACGTGCATGCTTGTATATTTTTGGTAGTTTTTCTCAATTTTTTATTTGATTGGTTGTGTGTTTATTAAGTTAAAATTGTGTAATTTGATATGTCGAGTTAGTTGACTTAATTTACTGGTTTTTTTTTTGAATCGTAAGTAAGTGTATTTTTTTTAGTTAGGCATGTATGTTTTTTTAGATGGGAAAAAATGCACGTTTAGTATTGTGATGTTGTTTATTTAGTGCATTTGTTTTGTATACTTAGGAATGACTAATTGTATAGTTGGTCCAATAGATTTGTTTACTTAGTTTAGTGGATTTGTTTAGTTTTATTATAGAAATGTATAGTTAATTAAATATGATTGTCTGACTTAATTCAGATGTCCGCTTGTTTTATTTGTGTATCTAATTGTTTTGATAGGACATTGAATTTGTTTAAATAGCTCACCCACTTTGTAATTACGGGAATGGCAAATATCATATCTATTTCAGTGTGTTTGTTTATGTAATTCAAATGGATTTGTATAGTTATTGACATTGAAATGTATATTTAGTTAACTAGTTTTGTTTTACGTATTTGATGGATGTGTATGTTTTGCCACATTTCATGCAGCTTTTTCCCATTGTTACAAGTTCAGAGGCAACTGATGATAGTAGATCCTTTGACTTATTTTGTCAAAGTCTTGACGCTGAGATTGGTGATGCCAACCCAAAGAAGCTGCAGGCGTATGAGATGGTATATTTTTTTTTTACTTTCATTTAAAATCATTTGAGATATTTTGTATTGTTTTTATGTCTTGTGTTTTTGATGATAGTATGTTAGATTTTTACAATGATTTTTTTGTTTTATACAGTTTTTCTTTCCGATATGTAAGAGTGAACACCTCTTTGTTATTGTGTTCGACGTGAAGAGGAGTTGTATGCGGATATTGGATAATTCTTCGGTTGGAGGAAGCAAGTCGACAAGTATGAAGATGTGCCTGCAAAGTTGGTGAGTTTTGTATTTTTAGTAATTAATAATTGTATTGTTAGCTCATATAGTTGTTTATTTTTGTTAAGTTGACCTGAATAACTTTGATTTTTTAAATGTTTAGTTAGTTTGATGTATCTGTGTGTGTAGTCCGGTGGAGTTGTGTAAATTGGATAGTTATGTATTTTGTATACTTAGGTCATATAGTTGTTTATTTTTGTTATGTTGACACGAATAACTTTGAATTTTTAAAATATTTAGTTAGTTTGAAGTTTGTGGGTGTGTAGTCCGGTGGAGTTGTGTAAATTAGATAGTTTGAATGCCTTATTATCCATTTTAATTTATTACATGCATTAAACATCATTTTCTTATTCATCGGGACGTTTTTCGCCGAGACTTGATGAGCGAGAGGTTGTGAGCATATGGGGATGGGAGAGATATTGCTTAGCCCATCAAGAATTTCTATGCCATGGAGAGATGCCAAAAACAAGGTTGATCATGCGGAATCTTTGCAATGCGGCATATGGAAACGTGCACGGGGAGGTCGAGAGGATGGTCATCCGGGCTACGAGAAGGGCAATGCTAGTCTTATGTGTACTTTTCGTTCCAAGTACACTCTTTGCTATTTTCTTAGACGACGTGAACGAGTTAAGGGACAAGAACTGGCTGAATGCAAGAAGCATTGGGTGTGCAATAAGCCGACGTAGTAGTTTTAGTGCATGGGAAATAGTAGTGGTGATTGTCTTTGACATATTAGTTGTTCATGTTTAGTTGGCTTTGGTAGTGGTTTGGTCTTTGGGAGTTCGTACACATTTCAAGGTTTTTAGCACTTGTTTATTTTTGCGATCGAATATTGCTTTAGAATTGTTTGACCCTGGATAACGTTTCCGTTTATATTTTAGTTGAATAGCTAATGCATTGGATGTGTTTAATTGCTTATGTTGATTTGTGTTTGTTAGTAGTGTATGTAGTTTAGATTTCTTTTTGGTCGTTAAGTTTGTACTTTTAATTAGGTAATTTGAATTATATATTTAATTTAGGTAGGTTTTTGTTGAACTGTATACATGGTTTATGATTTTTGAGCGATCTGTAGGTGTCATGTATTAATAGGTATGTAGAATTGTTTTTGAAATCAATATATTTGTTTAATTAAATCAAATTTGAATTGTACTTGTACATGTTTATGTAATTTTCTACAATCGATTTGTTTTTAGTTAGCAAAGTTTTAGTTGTTTTTGGCCATTGGAATTGTGTATTTTATATAATGGACTCGTGTAAATAGGCGATTAATATGTATCGTTTGACATTTATTATTATTTGTTTATACGAGACAAATTTAGTTGTATTTTTGGTAATTGAAATTGTATACTTAGTTAAATTAATTGTTGTTAGCTATGTTCAATTAAGTTTTTTTTTGGGCATTGGAATTGTGTATTTTATTTCAGTTGAATTGTATATTGTATAATAGACTTTTGCTTAAGTTGACAAGTACATTTGTATGTTTTGGTAATTGGGTTTGTATAGGTAGTAAAATTGTGTTTCGATCCAAAAGTTATGGAAAATGTATACGTGAAGAAAATCAATTCCAAAGAGAATTAAACAGGTAACAAATTGTTCTTACATATAGTATAAAACCATACTAACATATTCTTCATCCAAAACTTTATTAAATAAAAAAACATTATACTATGGTGTGGTGTTGCGTTTTGGACATGTCCTCATTGTTATGTGTCCCGATCTCACCACAAGTTCCACACTTTCTTTTGAGTTTTGTGCTTGCTTTGATGGCTTTCTCTCTCGGCTTAGAATTCTACTCCACGCATTACTTCCGCTCCCCTTGTTTTTGGCTTGTTTCGGTGGCAATAGAAATATCAAGATGTGAGGTTGAGCCACAATAGGTTTCCATTACCATTGTTTGCTTCCCATAGATGGTGCATGCGGCTGATCTTTTAACAATTTGACCTTTTCTTCTCGACACAAGACGTGATAAATTTGATAATTTGTCAATATTTCCTTGTCTTCAATGCAATCTGTGGAAATCGGACCAAAGGTTGTTTAGTGTTACCGTTGCTTCGTCTCTCCGCGAATCGATAAATCTAGCCAGCTTTTTGTGTGTGGTGTGATTGATGCGGACTTCATCCATCATCGTGCCAAAAACTCCTAGGAATCTCCGGATAGTCCTTTAGGACCACAAAAGCATGACAACACAAAGACATGCCTGTTTGTTCAAGTTTTTTAATTTTGCATTTTATCAATGTTTCCGTCTTATATTTTATGACATCAAATATCTGTCTATTTTGTCTTTAATTTTGTAGGAACACCTGGTGGCATCATCAATTATCTCGTAATTGTGCAATCATAGACGGATGCTTCAATTTCTGTGCTAACTTCTCGCAAATACCTTGTGTGTATACGCGAAGATGCGTCTTCTCTATGGCTAGTCGTGTCTTTGCACTGGAAAATATGTTTGGCATGCGTGGTCTAATTTATCGGTTACGTGGCGTTGGGACTCCATTGCGCTTTGAAAGTGCATGAAAAACTCTACCAAATTCGAACCAGGATTGGTAAAATTTCCAAAACCATTTGTTGGTGCTCTCGATCGTGATGTAGTTTTGAGCAAACCACTCATTGGCACATCGTAAAATATACGGGTATCCAACTCTTTCTAAGCTCATAAATATGCACGAACCATGTATGCGATGATAGACCAAAGTCGGCCATAATATCAGCCCATTGACTCTCAAAATCAGAGGTCCCAAGGGGTGTAAGTGTAAGGTTTAGAAGGGGGTTGAATAAACCTTACCAAATTTTCGATTTAGGCCTTTTAAATCTACAGAGTTCTACACAATTTTGTGTCCTTGATGGATGATCGAATTAGTCACTCAAGTAGAGTTAATCTCTCTCAGACTCAAATTTGAAAGCATTAGTAGAGTAACTCTCTTTGTTGGCTATAATTTGACTTATTTTGTGGTTTTGTTTTCATTGGAAGACTTAACACCCTTAAGTTGGTTTAAGCAAGTTTTTTGACTTGATTTAGACTTATAGATTATCGGATGGATAGCAAATTTATCGGCCAGATATAAGCAATTAAAAGTGCAGATATTTAAATCTTTGTAAAGTAAATGACACAAGAAAGTTTTTATAGAGGTTCGAAGATGGGGTAATTCTTCTACTCCTCTCTTCTCCAACTCTGGAGGAATCCACTAAGTAATGATCGGTTTACAAAGTGGTAATGATCCGAGATACAAGTCTTGATCACAACGGCCGACTTGATCCTTTGGGACTCGATCTGAGACGCCTTGATCACTCGGTGGCTTCTCTCGACGACTCACTTCTTCTTCACAGGGTTGCGCTTGCTACTACTGACCACTTGCTCAAGCACTTTGGATTTGATCACGAAGCCCTCCAAACGCTTAAGACTTGGTTGACCTTGAACCTTTCTACAATCCTTCTTGGAGTGTAGACCCCTTGTTTTCGAGTAGTTTCCTCTTCAACTGATTGAAGTTCTCTTTCCTTCACGGGTAAGTGTTGGATTGATGTTCTCGAGATGTAGGCTTGAGGATTGAGAATATTTCAATTTTGATAAGCTTGTAAATCTCACGTGTGTGTCATCCACGCATCATTATTTTTCTCAATCAAACTCTCTCGACCTTTTATAGTGAACTTTCAAAAATTTGCCCGTTGAAGAGATAGGCTCATTTTTGAAAATCACTTTGCGATCGTTGGTTTGCACTTCTTGGAATTGCCATTTCCTCGTATGAAATGTTTTATCACCTTTTCGAGTTCGACACGGTGTAGTGCTTCCCATTGGTTCATTTCTTTGCACGCAACGGGACCGAGCACTCCAAGAAAGGTAGTATGAAGATATTACTTGTTTAAGTAAATCTCTTGATTTACGTAACGGTTCTTTTTCGATTATCTCGACTTGATTGCATTTCCTTGCTTTCCCCAGGTGACTTAGAGTCACTTCCAATCATTGGATGACTCTTCTTCGTCACCGACTTGAGACTTGTCTTCTCTTGAGTTGACTTGTGATGTTCCACTGTTTGCATCTCACCGCTTTCTTCTTGATCGAGTTCTGTCTCTTCTTTGTTGTACTGTTTGTCTCGCAGTGAGTTTTCCTTCAAGCCTTCGATTTGTTTCTTGCAAGTTGGAGCGTAGGCGACTTAACTCGGCAGCGGCTCTAATTGTTACAATACATTTCAAAGCAAGAATTGGGAGCTAACTTTCTATTCTAAGTTTTACATGGCACTCATCAAAATCTAAACAATAAAATTCCTAACAATTTCCCCCTTTTTGATGATGCCAAAACTTAAATCATACAAAGATGCAAATAACAAAGATACATCTGAGATAGTGTATTGACATAGAATGTATGCGCATAATCAATCTTTTTATTGATCATATCATTCTTGTACTTCACACTGTTGTTTACAAGGTGTATCGAGTATGTAATTGAAAAAAATTTATGGCATTATTACGAGAAGACTTACATTGTATGTATTTACATATATAAAATACACGAAGGGTTGACAAAGAACACTTCATCTCCTTATTTGTCTCCTTCTTTCATCTTGATCGGCAAGATCTTCTTCTCTTCTTCTCTTCTTTCTCGTCATCATTTTGCCTTCTTTTTCTTCTCATATGCCTTTGGCGGCTTCATCTTTCCTTATTCTTTCCTGTCTCTCCGCCATAGCTGAGTTTGTCTCTTGTTTTTTCTTCTATCCTTCTTGCATACTCGGCGTTGGTTTTGGCCACTTGCAAGTTCGCCACATGGTCAAGCCGGCCCGATAGATCCCCTCCTTTCTTTCCTGGATCTACGTATTCAATATTCTTTGGGCGGAGGCCTAGGTGCAAGCTTCTTCCTCCACTGCCGCTTCTTCCTCTACCTCGGGCGTATCTTTGCACTGGGGCCTTCTTCTTTCGGTGAGTGCCGGCGGAGTGACCAGCAGAGGATCGCCGGTTGTCTCATTGTCTGTCGCCTTCTTCACATAGTGTGAGACCCTTTTCCCAAAGATGATCCCAAGCTTGAGCCAAGGACAAATTTGCAAAATAACCTTGATTCGAGCGTTTTGAATTCGTCAATCGATCTTGGCTCTGTCCGACATCCGAAATGGCATACGTGTCTCTGATTTGGAATGCCTCCGTGTTCTTTCAAAATGTTCATCACCCTGGCATCCATTCTTCCTTCCACCTCCTTCATCCCTCGCTTCAATTTCTTTTTCTTCTCGGCCCATAGATACTGCAGAGTGTTGGAGTGGCGAGTCACGGGGAGTTTTCGCTTATAATGTCATTTGTGTGAGGACCTGTTGGGGTTTGTGCAATCATCAAGGTCATATTCTTTGATCCTTCCCCTCGTGATTTTCCTTTCTTGAGTTTCAAAATTTCCTCGGTGATTTTCCTTCTCATTTGTTCCTTGTCATTGCTCCTTTCTTTTCCGACAGATTTTTTTTGCTTTAAGGTATTCCTCTTCCCCTTTTTGGCATCATCAAAGGATAGGAACCCCGAGGGAACATCTTTGGCAAGCATGAAGTCGAAGTCTTCGATGGTTGAATTTTGCTTCAAGTCTGCTGCGTTGTATCTTTGCACGGAATTGATCGAGTAGCGTTGGATTCTCCTGAAATCGGCTTCATCTCGGCCATGAGAAGGCTGAATTTTCTTGTCATGTGTTCTTCCAAACGCTGTATATCATTTGCATTTCGCTCACGCAGCAGCCTTGATCTCGGCGGTGTGAGCTTCGTGCATATGTTCAATGTGTTCCGCGAGCCGTTTTCGCGTCAACATTTTCAGCTCTCCACACCAGTGACTTGTTGAATAATTGTGCTCAAGTATCTCACTGTTCCACACGCATTGATTCTTCTTGTTGCCACCATTCCCTTATCCTGATTGTGATGCCTCTCAAGTCATTTGTAAGGTTGGCATCTCTGTTGTCCGGCGCATATCCAAGGAGGCTGATGCCTCTCCATCTTTTCAACTTCAAAGCAAAGAGTGCCTTGAACACTTTCGTACCTCGGTGATTCTTCATTGCGGTGATGGCCATACAAATGTCGAAATCGAAATCATTTGGGACAATGGTGCCGAGTGGAAAACAGAGGAGGTGTGCGTGGTAGCGTGCTTGCTCATTTTCGATTCTTCGTGGAGTTCGGTATCTCCGGTGAGAATGGGAAAGATTCCACAAAGGATTCATCACCGCCATCCGGGATTTGTTCGATGATAAGCGGTGGACGTGAAGTTCTTTGGGAATAGATCCAGTTTGTGGCTTGAGGAGCGGAGCGGTGGTCTGCACAGTTCGGTTGGGTTTTGTGGTGCGATGGGCTCGGCTTGCTGAGCTCATTTGTCTTAAACCGTTGGTCTCGGTGATTTCTCCTTTTGAGTAGGCGGGTCCTCGGCCTTATCGAGCGTCATCGGACGATGATGAGATTTCCATTGGTGGCTCATCATCAAAATTAAAGGTCTGACGAGTAGTCTTGGGATCGACTTGCTCGTGCCTGGAACATCCGCGGTGAGTCTTTTGGATTTGTCATGGGAGTTGACTCGCTTCCTCTTCGCCTTCCGATCCCGAGAAAGGTGACATCGGGGTTGTCTGGGAATCATGAAGCGCTGATCTCCTTCTCGAGATGGATCGATGATTGCGGGAGGGATGTTCTCTACCCGGTTGTGTTACCCAGGAAGTCTCAACCTCGTGGGCCTTCATTTCCTCCGCAGTCTCTCTGCTGCGAGGCCTGGTCTTCCCTTTCGGCGAGTGTGTCATGTCTTAGGGTCTTCTACGATGGCATCCATTGGAGTCTCAACCCCATGGATTGCGCTTTCATCGCCAGTGTTAACTCCCAGTACATTCTTCTCGTGCCTCGATCGCATCGCAGCAGGCGTCATTCAGAGCCGTTGGGTGTTGGCACCTCGGTGAGACAGTCTCAATCTCCCCCGAGCTTCGTTGATGGCAACTTGTCTTTTTCTTCTTGTGTTTGTGTTTTCTTTGCTTCGCCTCCTACATTCTTTGTGGAGTCATCTGCACATCCTCCGACCTTGCCTTTGCGGTGGAGTGGAGTTTCCCCTCGGGTGGAGCACCGGTGAGTGACTTGGAGTGGGGTCACTCGTCTCCAAACTCCGGCTATTGCAGTTGATGGTTCGGTAGTTGTTGGGCAGGGTGGTGGCACACCTTCAATAGGGGTTGGCTCGTTGGGGTCCCCACTTGTGATTTCATCGCCATCTCCTTATTGCCTTCTTTCCGAGTCATTTGGGAAGTGGTAGCAAAGAACATCGGTAATTTATTTTTGAACCACTCCCATTGGATCGATTTCATTTGTGTTCGGAGGACTCTCTGGTCCCTCCATCGGTCTTTGCTCGTGAAGGATTCTTGATTCACGCAATGCTTGCTTTGCGTCTACCGCAATTCTTACGGGCGCGACATTCTGCGGTTCCTCGTCACTTTCGGAGAAGACATCAAGGAGAGGATGGAAGTGTTCGTAGTGCCGGAGATAGGCGAATACTTGCCTTTTCTCGTGCTTTCGGCTTCTTGACTTGCTTTTTCTCTCTCCGTGTCCTTGTAGATCTGCGAGAATATTCAGCGGTTGTCTTCATCTAGAGTGGGAGCACGATAGATAGTCGAGGAAATTTAGCGAGTTCTCTCTTCTTCTTCTATGAATTGAGCCGTTTGGAACTGTTCCCTTGACTTGCTCAACTTCCATTTTCTCCACTCACATGACGATTCGGATGTCGGGTAAGGTGGAGATAGGATCATTACATCACTATCGCTTGGGTTTGGTTCTTCTTGAGTTTAATTTGTGTGAGCTACGTTTGTGTCTTGAGTTGCCTCTGTGATCACCTTCAGAGACTTGGCTGTTTCATCAATTACATCTCGGAGACTCTACTTCTCCGATAGTCTCCGGTATTTGTGCTTGAGTAGTGACTCATTTGGTTTCTCTGCTCGGATTGCTTTACAAGTCTTCTTCGTCTCTTGGTTTGTACCAGAGGGATTTCAGTTCGAGAGACGGTGTCCTCTGAGTCTTGGGGTGGGGGCGGTGCTTGTGTTTGTTTACGAGGAGGTGGCCGTCTAGGTTTGTCGACCTCCTCTTTTTGACGATCGAGAGAAGGAATTTGTGAGTCCTTCTCGACCGCGCTGCAGGGGCGGGTGACACGGCTGGCAGGCGGGTGACTCTGCGGGCGGAGTGCATGTTTGGTTTTCTTTCTTTGGGGCGTAGACTTCTTGGTAGGCTGCAGGGGCGCTTTCTTCTTAGTTGGAGAGGAAGCATTTGTGTCTTCGGGGGTGGTGATTCCCCTCACTGCAGTGTCGGCTCTCTTGGCGTACGACGCTTCGAGCACGAGGAGAGATTAGCTCGAACATCCTCTTGTTAACATGGAAAGCTTTCCCATGTCTAAGAGGTACTCCTTTCACCTCCAATAACCGGCCGATCACTAGGCCATATCCCGGGATCCTCCAAATGACCCATCTTCTTTGAAGGACTTGTTTCCCACGTTTTGGCAGAGTCTGCTTTGTAGATAAACTCGGCCGAGTTTATCTTCTTTTCTTCGATTATTGCAGCCATCACAATCAATTTTGCCTTTGTGATTGGTCAAAGTGCCAAATTTGATGTCGATACACTTGGCAACAATGTCCAACAATTTGTGATAATCCTCCTTCGGTGATCTCTTGTTTCTTTGTGAATATTATTTTGTCAAAGCAACATCGGACTTGGCTATTTCTTTCCATGCGTCGGCCAAGTTTACATCGGCCTCTTTGATCTCGGATGCTCCCTCTGCTGGTAGTGAGCAATATTCACCAAATCCTTGGTTTGTGATAGTCATTGCTTCCCGTGAACAGATGACTTGATTCCTTCGTCGTGAATCTCGGCATTCACGTAGAATTGTGCGACCTCCTCCACATAGGTCATAGGATACTCCGGTGTTAGAAACGGTTTTGATCCTGCCGTTTCTAGCTTCTCGCGATTTTCTTCACCAGGGTGTCGTCGGACCGCTTCACCATTCCGTCGAAATCCACGGTCGAACCGGTGTGGATTTGTTTTCCCAACTTGGTAAAGTCATATGTTGGTGCCATTTCTCGAGAATAATTTCAAGAAAAATTCGAAATAGATTTGAAGTTTGATAGGGTTTCGAGAGTGTTTGCCTTTGCTTTTTGAGAGAGATTGAACAGTTTTTAGAAGTGTGAGAGAAACGGACGAAAAATGGTTTAAATATGGTTTATGAAAGGGCGTGCGGGACGGTTTTGAATCGTGATCGAAATCAACGGCTTGGATTTCGCACGCATATTGAAGCGATTCATGTCTCGTATTTAATGCGGCAAAGCATTTATATCCAATCATAAGCTTGGTGTGCGGCTTTATGTCCGTACACATCATCATTATCTTTGACGTGTTCCTTAAAACATTCCCGCTTAGTCAAAACATTTGCGTTTTTGTCATTTTGCTCATAAGTTATTCGAACTTATCTCTTAGCCGATTTAACTCTCGCTTCTCACATTTCTCTTAGTGACTCGGCTATCGGTGACTTGGTATAGTGACTTTTCCGACGTCTGGTGATTTATTGAGCTAATTTTTGTTTTCACTCTTTTCACCTTCTTTTCTGTTCCATTTCGTTTCTTTGACTCTTACGTGTCTCGGCTTAGCTCAATTAGCCCCAACTCATGTTTGAGTTCTTCAAATCTTGACTCACATAATGGTTTTGTGAAGATGTCGCCTAGTTGTTTGTCCGTTGAGATATATTCCAAGATAATGTCCTTTTTCAACATGATCTCTTATGAAATGATATCGACATCTATATGTTTTGTTCTTGAGTGCAACACGAGATTTTGAGTGATTGCAATGGCACTTGTGTTATCACACATGATTGGAATTTCTTTTCTTCAATTTCATAATCTCTCATTTCTTTGTCTCATCCATAGAATTTGGGCAACTTGTTTGCCATGACTATGTATTTCGCCTCAATTTGTAGAGGTGGCTATTGAGTTTTGCTTCTTGCTAAACCAGGAAATTAGTCTGTTTCAAGCATTTGACAAGTGCTGAAGTACTTTTCTGTCCACTCTGCATCCAAAGATAGTCAGTCGAATAGCCAATTAGCTTGAATCCACCTTCCTTTGGATACCATAGCCCTACTTCTTGGCTTCCTTTTAAGTATCTCAATATTCTCTTAGCTGCGGTCATATGGCTCTCTTTTGGAGCGATTGAAATCTTGCACATACACCTACGACAAAGGTGATGTACGGCTGCTATTTTGTGAGATAAGCGATGATCCAATAAGTGCTCTATATCTTGTTTGATCTCTGGGCTTGCCATCTGCGTCCATGTCCATTTTGGTGATGTGTTCATTGGTATTTTTCTGAGAAGACTTCTCCTCCATACCAAATTTCTTCATTAAATCTCGGTGTATTTTGTTTGACTTATGAAGGTTCCATCCTTCATTTGTTTCACTTGAAGTCAAGGAAAAATGTCGGCTCTCCCATCATGCTCATTTCAAATTTACTTTGCATGAGGTTTGAGAATTTTTCACACGACTCTTTGTTAGTGGATCCAAAAATGATGTCATCCACATATATTTGAACAAAGCGTATACTCTTCTTGTCTTGAATTACGAAAAGTGTTCTATCCACTTTTCCTTTAGTGAATCCATTTTGATTAGGAATTTTGAGGGTATCATACCATGCTCGGGTGCTGTTTCAATCCATACAGGGCTTTCTTGAGTTTGTACACTTTGTCTCCAAGAGTCTTTCGCTCAAATCCTGGAGGTTGTTCAACATACACTTCTTCTTCCAATAATCCATTCAGGAATGCACTTTTTACATCCATTTGATATACAATGAAATTTTTGTGAGCTGCGTAGGCAAGAAACATCCTTATAGCTTCCAATCTTGCTACGGAGCAAATGTTTCATCAAAATCTATTCCCTTCTTCTTGGCAATATCCTTTGGCTACCATCTTGCTTTGTTTCTTACCACAGATCCTTCCTCGTTCATCTTATTTCGAATACCCATTTGGTTCCAATAACATTTTGATGTATGGGTCTTTGTACTAATTCCCATACTTTATTTCTCTCAAAGCGATTGACTCTTCTTGCATAGCTTGAATCAATGTGTGTCATCAATGCTTGTGACACATCTTTGGGCTCTATCTGCGAGATGAAGCATGTGAACATTGCTTCTTGTTGAGTTACGGATCTTGTCTTGACACCTTCTCTCATATCTCCAATGACAAGTTCGGTGGATGGTCTCTCGGCCATCTTACGTCGAGGTTGAAGTAAGTTATTTGGATTGATCGACTTGCGGTGTTTGTGTTCTTTGTGGTCGACTCTCTCGTGATCACTCAGTTGATTTTCCATTTGCTTTTGAGATTGGCTATCTCATCTTCTTACGAATTGATAATCCTGCTTGACTTGACATAGGGACTCTTACGTAAGGTTGGATGTTTTGACTTATCGGTGACTCTTCAATGTCTTCTCCATTTATGTTTGGCTCATCGAATACTACATGAATGGATTCTTCTCTGTAACCATAGTTCTTTTGTTGAGTATTACGTAGGCTTTGCTTTCGGTGAGTATCTAAGAAGATACCTCATCGACTTTAGCATCAAAAGCCTTTAGGTTATCTTTGCCATTATTATGGATGAAGCATTTACATCCAAATATCTGAAATATGCAACATTTGGTTTTCTTCGATCCGGATCTCATAGGGAGTCTTTGTCATTTGCCTATTTATCATACATCTGTTTTGGGTGTAGCGGTCGTGTTGATTGCTTGACCCAAAACCTTTTTGGTAACCCCTGCTTGACTAACATGGTCCTTCGCTTCTTTGAGGGTTTTGTTTTTCTTTCGCAACTCCATTCTCTTTGTGGAGTCCTTGCGGTGATAGTTCATGACCAATACCATTTTCAACACGATCTTGAGTTATTATTCCATTGACAAACTCGGTTCCTCTATCGATCTTATTTTGATAATGGTTTGACTCTTCTCATTTTGTATCCTCTTCATCAATTTGTGGTAGCTTTTGTAGAGTTTCTTTCTTCTTGCACATGAATATTGTCCATGTATATCTTGAGTAGTCATCTACTACCACCAGGGTGTATTTCTTTCCACTTATGCTTCTTTGGTTCCCTTTGGACCAAATAGATCCATATGAAGCGGATGCAATATTCTTGTTGAGGATGGGCAAGTCTTTTCTTGGAGCAGCGACTTGATTTGTTTTCCCCGACATGCATCACATATACTTTCCTTCTTGTATCTTGAGTCCGGAAGTCCTTCTACGAGATGACTTCTTGCCAACTTGTTAATCGTTTTGAAATTGGATGACTCGACTTTTTGTGCCCACGACCAACTTGATTATTTTGTGCTCTTTGCTAGTAGCAGTCTTTGGGTGTTGCGGTTGACCAATCCACTACATACATATTTTTATCATCCGCATCCTTGCAAAGACAACTTCATTAGATTCAACATTTTTGATTTGGCATATTCCCATGTTGAATCCAACATTGTAGCCCTTATCGCAGAGTTGACTAATGCTTAGTAAATTGAAGTTTAGTCCTTCAACATATGCAACATCCGTGATTTCTAAACCATTCCTCCGGATGGATCCAATGCCTCTTATTTCACCAGGAGCTTCATTTCCTCCAAATATGACTTTGGCTCCTTTGACTTCCTTGAATTTTTGACAGATTTCTTTTATTTCTGTCATATGTCCGGGAACAGACCGCTATCCATGTACCAGGTTCCTTGGCACTCACATTCCTTGAACCTCGCAATCAAGGAAATTAAGTTTTAGGTACCCATTCTTATGCGGGTCGAGGGGTTAAATTATAAGATGATCCAACCAACCTATAGCCAAATGATTTGACTCTAAGAGGTTGCCATCTATCGATGCCATAATCATAATCAATCCTGGCAAATTGCTTGGGAATCAGGTTCAATACAATTTGTCTCTTTTTTGCGTATGCATGCATATGTTTTAGCAATTGCCTTTCTGGGTAATTGTGGTGTCTTTGAGTGTAGTGCCTAGGTGCATATGTGTCTTTGATGAAAGCTCTTATGCTTTTGGAATGGCCTTTGTTGAGTTCTAGGCCTTTGCCATTTGGGCTTGTATTCCATAAGTCTAGGTGATAGTTCACATTATTCGATCGGCTTGGCTTGATATTTTCTACCATTCCCATCATATGTATTTCTTTTATGAGTTTTACGGGATTTTTGGTAGCTGCTTCTTTCTTTCTGAGTATTTTCGTTTGGAGTCTATTTGAGGACTCGGTGAATCTCTTCTCATTATCTTTCAAGACTCTCAATATTATTTTTCCTTTTCCTTTGTAACCAAGGCCGAGTTTGCTTAGTATTGTGCTTTGGATTGAAAGTGTGTGCATCATTTAGAGTTTTGGATTTTTCGGACTCTTCATGACTTGAAGATCCTTTTTCCAAAATTACTCTTGAGGTTTGACATGGCACAAAGGAATTAAATCCTAAGCTGTCTTGTCTCCACATTCTCTTTGACTCATAATAAGATCATCAATGATTTAGATGCTTAGTGAATGAGGCAATAACATTTTTGAGGTCATTCTCCCTCTTTTCTATAGCGGCAATTTTGCTTTATTAATTTAGCATTCGACTTTTAAACTCTTATTCTCATCGGCTATTTGACTTAGAGTACTCGGCTCCTTAGTCGACTTTGAGTTTTGACTTTTGAGTAATTTTGTTTTCCTCATTCAATAGTGTGTGTGAGGTTTTAATGTGCTCAAAATCTTTCATCATTTTGCCTAATGAATCATAAAGATCGGTGGGTGATGAAGTGTGTGTGTCGATCACTATCACTAGTGTCCGAGCTTGTTGAGTTAGATTGTACCTCATCTTCTTGATCTTGTTCTTTGGCCATTAAGCGGATCAAGGCTTCTTCAGTCACTTGAGTAGTCGGCTTCTTTGCTCTCCGAGTGTTGTCTCTCTTGACTTGGGTTTGTCGTGATCTCTGCTGACCATCATTGCCTTTTTCTTTTCTTGTCTTCTTTCTCTCGAAGACTTTTTTTCTTTCTTCGTTTGTCTTGTTGACTACGAGGATATGAGCGATCAATGGCATAGTGACTGGTTGTCTACAATTCCAACATAGATATTGACCTTTTGCTCGACTCTTTCTATTCTTGAGTTGTCGACCCTTTGATACTCAACTTGTTGATGATCATTCTCTTGGTTGGCCTATCATCCCTTGATTTGGAGGGAGTGAGTGTCTTACGGAGGATTCACCCTTTCCTCTCTTGTAGTTCTTGTTAAAGAACTTGTTAAATCTTTTAACCATTAGGGCTATTTTTCTTGGGTCAATTGCCTCTTTGACTTGACTCTCCTTCCATCTTTGACAACTAGAATTTGTTTTGGGTATAATTTGTCTCTTCCGGTCTTTCCTTCTCGGCTCAAACTCATAGGCTTTGAGGTCCGAGAATAACTCATGGTTGGATGTCTTTGATAGGTCCATGGAATGTCTCGGTGCCATGACCTTCATCTCCCATTCAGTGGAAGACTTTTCGGGATCTTCATACACATTTCTTACGTGTATATTCCTTTCCAAGTGTAGATAACTCATTTGTGATTTACGTAAATCGAGCATCCGGTTGATCCAGGTTTTCTCCCGAGATCATTTTAAAGTTCTCAAATTTTTGTCTGACCCGGCGAAAGTTTGTTTTCTTTGATTTGCTCGAGCCTTCACAAATCAATGTCGGTTTGTCCTGATTTCCTTAGCATTTGTTTTGCAAGATTTCACTTTATTGAACATGGCTTTGTCGAGGTTTTGTAGAGAATATCCTTGGCTACATTGTCCAGGTTGTATCTTTTTGTCATCATTTGTCCACTCGGTTCTTGGTTTTCAACCATGGCCAGTGTCAGATCTTCTGTCTTCTAACCCCCCTTTTGCAACTCTTCGTCAATGTTTGTGTTCACCTTTAATATTTGCGGAGGCCCATCTTCTATCACTATCCACATCTCATCATGTAATCTTTGATAGATGAGCACGCATCACGAATTTTCCAATCATCAAATTCTTCAATAGTGAACATAGGAATGCGTGTTAGATTTCTTCCATGATGATAACTTTTAATGATAGAAAAGAGTTTTGAAAGATTAAGTACTAAAGCGGACTTTTGAAAAGTTTGGAGATCTAGTTCGATAACCGGTGCGGAGGGTTCAATGAACCAACCGCTCACGATACCACTTGTAGGTCCCAAGGGGTGTAAGTGTAAGGTTTAGAAGGGGGTTGAATAAACCTTACCAAATTTTCGATTTAGGCCTTTTAAATCTCTGAGTTCTACACTTTTGTGTCTTGATGGATGATCGAATTAGTCACTCAAGTAGAGTTAATCTCTCACAGACTCGGTGGTATTGTTAGTAGAGTAACTCTATTTGTTGGCTATAATTTGACTTAGTTTGTGGTTTTGTTTTATTGGAAGAAGACTTAACACCCTTAAGTTGGTTTAAGCAAGTTTTTCTGACTTGATTTAGTACTTATAGATTATCGGATGGATAGCAAATTTATCGTGAGATATAAGCAATTAAAAGTCACGGATATTTAAATCTTTGTAAAGTAAATGACACAAAGATAAAGTTTTTATAGAGGTTCGAAGATGGGGTAATTCTTCTACTCCTCTCTTCTCCAACTCCTGGAGGAATCCACTAAGTAATGATCGGTTTACAAAGTGGTAGCAGTCCCGGATACAAGTCTTGATCACAACGGCCGACTTGATCCTTTGGGACTCGATGAGACGCCTTGATCACTCGGTGGCTTCTCGTGCGACTCGGCTTCTTCACAGGCGTTGCCTTGCTACTACTGACTCACTTGCTCAAGCACTTTGGATTTGATCACGAAGCCCTCCAAACGCTTAAGACTTGGTTCAGCCTTGAACCTTTCTACAATCCTTCTTGGAGTGTAGACCCCTTGTTTTCGATAGTTTCCTCTTCAAGCTGATTGAAGTTCTCTTTCCTTCACGAGGTAAGTGTTGGATTGATGTTCTTCGAGATGTAGGCTTGAGGATTGAGAATATTTCAATTTTGATAAGCTTGTAAATCTCACGTGTGTGTCATCCACGCATCATTATTTTTCTCAATCAAACTCCTCGGCCTTTTATAGTGAACTTTCAAAAATTTGCCCGTTGAAGAGATAGGCTCATTTTTGAAAATCACTTTGCGATCGTTGGTTTGCACTTCTTGGAATTGCCATTTCCTCGTATGAAATGTTTTATCACCTTTTAGGAGTTCGACACGGTGTAGTGCTTCCCATTGGTTCATTTCTTTGCACGCTTCGGGGTGAGCACTCCAAGAAAGGTAGTATGAAGATATTACTTGTTTAAGTAAATCTCTTGATTTACGTATAAGTTGATTTTTTGATTATCTCGACTTTTGCATTTCCTTGCTTTCCCAGGTGACTTAGAGTCGACTTCCAATCATGGATGACTCTTGTCACTTGACTTGAGACTTGTCTTCTCTTGAGTTGACTTGGTGATGTTCCACTCACCGCATTTGCATCTCGCTTCTTGATCGAGTTCTGTCTGCTCTTCTTTGTTGTACTCTTTGTCTCACGCAGAGTTTTCCTTCAAGCCTTCGATTTTGTCTTCTTGCAAGTTGGAGCGTAGCCGACTTAACTCGGCTTGGCAGCGACTCTAATTGTTACAATACATTTCAAAGCAAGAATTGGGGAGCTAACTTTCTATTCTAAGTTTTACATGGCACTCATCAAAATCTAAACAATAAAATTCCTAACAAAATCCGTTGTTGAAATGTTGGTGTCCCACACGATTGAATTCAGGCGATTTCTGAAATTGTTATCCTTGGATAGAGCGTGACCCACCTTAATGTTTACCTTTTCCATTATATGCCACATGCACAACCATTACTGTTTTGAACACAGATTTAATGGCATTCTTCATTGTCGGATCTTGGTCCGTCACTATATAGTAAGGTTCACGACCAACAGCTTCTAAGAACTTTCTGAACAACCAAGTATATGATTCTTCGTCCTCCTTTAGTATAAGACCAGACTCCAAACATGACACATCGTTGATGGTCATCTACTCCCGCAAATGGAGCAAAAACCATTTTGTACCTGCACACCATAAGTATACAATTTTAAGTTAATAAATAATACGAGTACATTGTACAAAATATACAGGAACACATAGCTAAGTGTACAATGTTAGTCCAATATTTATACAGATTCCATCAACTAAATAAACATGGATGCTATGTAAAGATAAAAGTTGTTTCATTTTAACAATACACAGTATTCACATTATTATAAACCCAAGTTGGCATGCAATGACACTCAATTATATGAACAATTTACCGAAAATAAGTATACAGACCTAAAAGGAAAAATTACATATGCCAATGTATTAAATATACAGTAAAACATCATTCATTGTTCATTATGGAACAAATAATTATACAAATCACATCAACTAAGTAAACATGATATATTTTCAAAACTTCTAAAAGTCCGCAACTAAATTCAGCCAAGTATACATATATTATCAACTAAGTATACATGTTATTTGCAAATTTCATCAAGGGTACAACTTTAATCAGATAAGTATACATATCCTTTCAAGTAAGTGTACATGTCACCGCATAAATATGAAGTAAACCACAATGATTTACCTGTTAGTATTGTATGTAGCATCAAATGAAATCACATCTCCAAATGTGGCGTAGTTCTTATGGATTTTTGGTCCGCCCTGAATAGATGCGTCGTTGTTCATCCTCGCCCACTGCGTATTCGAAAGTCATGCCTTGATTTATCTCTTTTTGTTTAAATAATTTGTCTATCACCAATTGTGCATCGCACTTTGCATATATAGGCTTTCAAGTCGCGTTTGAAATTTTTAAAATCAATCTTGATGCCAAGACGTGTGAAAATCCGCCAACCATCTCCTTGAATAATTCGTGTTGTTTTGAACTCCCTATATTAGCCTTTGTGCAATTCATTATAAATTGTTGGTGATCAAGTTGATTTTGTTAACTTTTAGGAATTGCTTGAATGTATCGATTCCCATTGGGTGAGAGTGTGGCGTTCTTCAAAACTTCGTATTTTATATGCGCCACCTACGGTGTATTCGAATATACAACGTGCATTGCACCCAACACGGTTTGAAGTCCTCTTTCATGAACCATGTGGCGGGTCACATTATCGGCTTCATCTGTATGCTCCATAGGTATGTTTTTGTGTGCTTGAAGCCTTCTCTATTGCAAAGAACATAATGCACACGAATTACTTCGTTCTTGAACCTCTTTGTCGTGCTCCTCCGATGTCGAATCCGCTAATTGCTCCGTACTCTTTGTAAAATTGTATACCGGTTTCCAATGTAGCGAAATGCATGTCTACTCGTGGAATCTTTTCTTGTTCTTCTACTCGGTATCCAATATTTAATTGAGTGCGGTGAGATTTCGAGTCGTTGACGTCCATTGAAATCGTTTGTTGGTTCGTGATATTTTACATTAAAACAAGGCGTAGCAATATTAAAACAAAATGAATGTATTATTTATACAATATGCAACCATATACATACATATTGTTATTATTATTAAATACGTTCATATACACTATCATACAATTTTTTATTCTCAGAGGAATTTATATCCAATATAACAAAATGAAATTATGGACTAATATTACAATACATACAAGTTTATATTATAAACACACAACAATAATGACTATGTATACAAGTTAAATTTGTTAAACATACACGCAAAACAGTTGACAACATATACGCAATCTCTAAACTAGTTGTAAATATTTAAGAATTGAATATTCAAATACAAGATTTATATACTAAATATACTAACATTGTTCACTACATATACAAACTAACAAGAAATATACAATGCATGAGACAATTCCAAAATTTATGAACTGTGAAACATGTATACAATGTTTGACACTATTTATACATATGTTCTATACTAAACATACAAATTACATACCCAAACATACAATTGCTTCGATTATCTGTTTTATACGATTTATGACACTAAATATACATCTTTGTATACTAACAATACATATTTAAATACCCAAACATACAATTGTTTCGACTATTCGTTCTGTTATGTTACAAACGATTCCTCCTAAATTTTTACGCAACTATATCGTAGTAATTACCTTGGGAACATCCACCAATCGCGTTGGAGGGAAGTTCTTCCGCCATTGTTCAATCGTTTTGATGTAATTGATGACAACCTTGTCAATTAACGAAATATATGATATGTTTTTTTCCGTATGCAAATGTATATTGTATAATTTTTCGAGTTTTAAGAATTGATGTCAATAGTGGTAGAGATTGTCGTGGTGAAGAAGAATGGATTGACGCGGGTGGAATGTGGATTAGCAGCGATTATGGGACGTGATCAATTGAAGATCACGCCCCTAATTTTCGGAAATGAGCGGTTACCATGTTTATTTCGACAATTTACTATTTTACCCCATGTTATGTATAGTTTGTTATGTAAAGTTGTATAGATTCTTTTAAATCCGGGACGTTGATTTGCTTTTTTAATTGGATTTGATGCCTTTATAAACTTACCACAAGGGGGTGTCTCACAGGACCCTTCCCATATATATATATATATATATATATATATATATATATGAATAATTGATCAATAGTTCTCACAATTTTTTTAATTCCTATAATAAATAAATAGTGCTCTCAAGTTTTCCTCACCTACTGGCCTCAACTAACTCATTTTCCAATAATAGCAAATTACATTTACACCTATTGAATTTCTATGGAGGCAGATATGATACATTCCTCTTCTATTATTTGGGTAAAAAAAGGGAAGGAGAAGAGAGAATGTGGGGCGTTAATGTCTGTGAGAGATAGGTCTGGAAGAGAGGGGGGTTAAAAAGGAAAATAAAAAAAAATGGCATTTCCGAAAGCGAAGAAGAGGAAAATTGACTTCCAAGCAAGCCGAAGAAAGTAATTTGATTTTTCACAGCCTGTAATTGTAATTCACACGTGAAGACAAAATCTTCTGTCTTACCATTTTCATACGGTAGTCAAGCCCTTCCATTTTTAGGGGGATTCTGCAATTCTAAACACATTCGTGGAATTTTTACCTTCTTTTTTAATTGTGTTAAGCAAATTTAATTTTCTCGTTTGCTTTCTCAATCAATCTACAGCTTATATCATCCACCAACCTACAAACGCACATTAAGTGATACACCTTTTTTTAAAATTTCATTTTTTCTTGGCTGCTTGTTTCTTAATCCTTCTGTCGGTTCGGTTACATTGTTGGAATCTGAATTATTGGTGAAACAAGATCTCTGACTTTTAGAAAGCTCAGATCTTCGTTTATCTTGGTCAAAATCAAATTTCGGCATCTGGGTTTCTCTTGAATCTGTGATGGGGTGGAAATACAAGGCTGGTCTGATGTTAATTGCCGCCGTGGTGATTATTTGGGTTACCTCGGCAGAGGTTACGCAGGTCTGGTTTCTTTTGTTGTTTCTCTTTTTTTCTGGTTTTCAGTTTTAAGGTTTTGAATCTAATTTTGTCTGTTATATTGGTGAAGTTAATTCCTATCTTGTAGTATTAGATTTCAGCTGGTTTTTTTTTTTTTGTCTTGTGTATCTCGATATTATCTGGTGTAGATATATTCGTATCTGCAATTCAGCGTTTGCATAACGTATATTATGGAAATGATTCAATTTCTCTCTTTGGGAGCTAAATATGTTTGGATTTTTGCTGCTTGTTCTGGATTAAAAACTCGTACTCTGAAATCCCAATATGATTATCAATAAAACTATGAACAAAACTACCAATATAAATATGCAATTCAAGCCGCATATTCGTTGTTCTTTTCCTTCCTGCAAAAGTGTCTAAGAAACCTTAACACTTGTCCTCATAAAGGTATTGATTTCTGTAACCATTTGTCTGCCTGCATTAGGAAAAAAGAAAAATCATAAGCTTCGCCGGTCTGGCTTTAGAATGCACGAATCACCAACTGTTGGATTGACTGGTATAACCTACTTCATGGAAAATTGGCTCTCAGAGAGTGCTTTTACGAGGAAAATAAGCTATTTTTAAGGATGAAATTCTATTGGCCCTTTTGGTCTGCAATGTGTCTATATATGTCTCTTATCGCCACAACCCCATCCTCATTGGCCGGAACCAAGTCCATGTGCATGGTTAAGTTCAGAATGTTAAAACTTCTCTTAATCTTTTACTGTCAAGAAATTTCAGTATATCTAGCTTTAGTGATTCTTTTGTTTATGAGACATTTCGTTTCCTATATAAGAGAGGTTATGGAAACCTCAATTGAAATCTTTATTAACTCTTAATCTCGTGCATTTTTGAGAAAACTGAAAGGTTTCTTGTGTTATTAGTCAAGAAAATGTTTCTTTTATGTTATTAGGTCACTCTTTGCAATTAGTAGGTCGTTTTATTCTTAATTGATGTGACAGAAATAGTTCAAGTATCCTCTAGTTTTTAAAATTGGTTCTTTATAACAGGGTATTTTCACAGACTATAAGCAACCGTTTGCAGTGACATATCTGGGAGCTTCTTTAATGGTGATTTATCTCCCAATAGCATTTATTAAAGATTGGATATGTAATATCCTGAAGAAACGTTCTGGAAAAAACAGTCAAGGTATAGATGATGCCGCATGTTCTGGACTTGGATCTCCTTAAAGTACATTGGGGGACAGAAAATATTTGAAATTGAAATTCGGGATCGCTGAAAAGCAAAGACAGTGAATTGGACCTTACAGAACATGAAGAGGGAATGCCTTTAGTTTCAAAACAAGGAGGTGATGCTAGAAATATTATACCTGAAAAGGAAGTCACAACCAAAGAAATTGCTACTTATGGATTTTATCTTGCCCCTCTTTGGTTTATCACCGAGGTAATTCCTATATTGCATACTTTCTGATACAATATGCGTATATCCAAGATGATTAGGGAGTTTTATCTGACTGCTGATTTGTTCATTGTACCTGCTTACTGACTAAAATTTTTCGCGACTTGGCAAATTGGAAATTTGTATTGCCAGGATTTTTTCGGGAACTATGATATTTCTTAATTATTTACAAAAACCTCCCTCCGGCTGCGGCTAATTACGAAAAATCTAGAGATGTTTCAAAATTACAGAAAAGCACCCTCAACTTTGATTATATATTAAATTTAAGGGGATAACTGTAATATTTATTATGGGGGTTTTGAAATATCTTTTTGCTTATCAAGGGGAAAATGTAAGGCGGAATCAAACCTCCAGGGTTTTTTTGTAATTTTCAAAATCTCTGGAATTTTTGTAATTAGCCGAACCTCAAGGTTTTTTTGTAATTATCCCTTATTTCAATCTTTTTAGATGGCCTGATTTAACATGTGCCTTTTACCCCCTCTTTGCAGTATTTCTCAAACGCTGCTCTGGCACGTACAAGTGTTGCAAGCACTACAGTTTTATCCTCTACCTCAGGATTGTTTACTCTCTTTATTGGTGCATTTTTGGGGCAAGATTCCTTAAATATTTCAAGATAGTTGCTGTATTTGTCAGCATCACTGGTGTTGCCATGACAACCCTAGGAAAAACCTGGGCCACCGATGAGTCACAACTAAATATTTCTTCGTGAGTATTTTCCTCCTATTTTTGTACACCTTGAATAGAAGTGCCATAAAAAGTATGCATGAAAAAGTTAAAGTCTCCACTATCTCATCCAATCTTCCAATTACATGTTTATTCCTCAGTTTGCATTTGTAATTGTATATTTCAGGGCATTGACTGATGGTTCAACTTTTTGTTTCTGTTAAAGAAGTGGCAAACGCTCTCTTGTCGGGATCTTTTCGGACTTCTATCGGCTATGACGTATGGATTGTTTACAGGTGAGGGGCTCTCTGATTCAATAATGAATGAATACTTACGATCGTATTATTGAATGCTCTTTTTCTGTGTTTTTGCTGCAGTACTTCTTAAGAAGTTTTCTGGTGAGGAAGGAGAGAGGGTTGATGTGCAGAAGTTGTTTGGTTATATTGGACTATGCACACTGGTGTTACTTTGGTGGCTTGGTAAGAGTTTTGGTGTTTTATATATTTTTTCTTTTGGAACAGCAAAGGTGTTCTGTAGTATTAAGTCCTTTTGTTTTTATCTTTTATCCGTCAAATGCTTCTTGTTTACTGCAATATACGACCTTTTTGTATTCTGAAGTTGGAAGTTTTTCTGCTAACCTAATTGCCAAATCTACATACATCATCTGCATTATATGATATTGATGGCACTGTGAATGTGCACAAGGCACAATGATAGCAAGAATGAGAGTTTTGGCGTCTGATACAAGTTATCAACTATATAATTCCGGATAAGTATCTATTCTATGAAACTCAGTTCAAGTGTACGAGTGAACATTGAATGCTACAAAACATTCTTTGACATATTCTGTTGTGCTAGGTCGGTAGTGGTTTTAATTCGCTAAATGGCCTAAAGAAGGATTTCTGATGTGGTTTTCGGAGTTTTTTTTTCTTTAGTTCATTCATTTTTGTTAGGAATAATTACAAAAAACAAAACCGAGGTTTGGGCTAATTACAAAAAAATCCAGAGATGTTTCAAAATTACAAAAAGCCCCCTCAAGTTTGCTTCTGTTTTAATTTGAGGGGTAACCCTAATATATCTATAACTATCTGGGTGGTTTTTGAAATGTTTTTTTATTAAGGGGAAAAATGTAAGATAGAGTCGAACCTAAAGGTTTTTTTTTTTGTGATGTTAGGAAATCTCTGTTATTTTTTTTTTTTTTTTTTGTAATTAGCCTAAATTTTATCTCAGTTTTTTTTTTTTTGGCAATTATCCCTTTTTATTATGTGTATTTTCCAATATCTGTAAATGGTTATTTAATTGCTAAATTTCATTTTCATTTCAGTATGGCCGTTGACAGCGTTGGGTATAGAACCCAAATTTACAATTCCTCATTCTGCTAAGATGGATGAAGTTGTTATTGCTAATGGACTTGTTGGAAGTGTTCTCTCCGACTACTTTTGGTATGCAAAACTAATTTTTCCAGTTTGAAACTTAACACCAAGGCGGTTAGTTAATGTTATTAATTGCTCTGTTTTTCTTAGGGCATTATGTGTGGTCTGGACAACACCACTGGTAGCCACCTTGGGCATGTCTCTCACCATTCCAATTGCCATGGTGGCCGATATGTTGATTCATGGCCGACATTATTCTGCCATCTATATACTTGGCTCTGTTCAGGTAAAAAAACAAGGAACAGATTATCTTTTTTTTAATACGAAATGTACCCTTAATTTTTGACCTAATTACCAAAAAACCCAGCTAAAAAAATATCCTGAGATTTTATTTTGCCTAATATTACCCCCTTCATAAGCAAAAAAACATGTTATAAAAATTACAACAATATTTACCTTATTCTGTCTGAAATTGCATTGCAGGTATTTGTGGGATTCGTAATAGCCAATCTTTCGGATCGGTTTTCAAAAATCTTGGGCTTATAGCACACAGCTAAAATCGTGGAGCTTAATATAAACGAGACAAGGTTCTTCATGATCGATATCAGGCTCTGTTTTCCGTTGGCTATCGGGAAATGGTTACCGGAGAGCAGATAGAGCAATGTTGTAGTATACTTGGTGTGTGACTAACTTTGCAAAGTGGATGTAGGAGCAATTTCCTATTGTTTGGACCCAAATACAAATGTTTTTCTTTTTAACTCCATTCTTGATTTGATTTTCCATGGTGTTGGATAATTTTTGTCTACATACATGCGTTGAAGGTGTTAATAGCTGATTTTACTCACAAAGATGTGCAATTGTATACTGTTCATTCTTCCATTTCTATTACTAGCATTATATCCTTTTTCCTTTAGTTGTCATCGTGGACACACACTTGTAAGTTGTATGGCACCATCGATTTTGAGTTTATTCATGTTTAGGGATAATTTTAAAAAAAAAAAAACCGAGGTTCTGGCTAATTACAACAAAATCAGAGGTTTCTGAAAATTGCTTGAGATTTGATTCATTATACATTTTCTTCCTCAATAAGTAAAGAATATTTCTAGAAATATTACACTTATCCCCTTAAATTTAAGATATGATTATATATCAGGTGGTTTTTTGTAATTTTAAAACATCTATGAATTTTTTTTGTAATTATCCCAAACTTCAAGGAGTCTTCTGTAATTATCACTTATGTTTATACACAATTTAAAATAATTGCAAGTTTCAAGTTAATGAGACAGATTACTTTAGAGCTTAGGCCTTAGAGTAAAGGTGAAAAAAAGCCGTCATTTTGTCATTTTCATTTAAAATTGGTATATATTAATATTGGGCCGGCAATTGGTTTGCGTTGAGTTTTAGGTTTGAATAGTTATGAAAAACAGCCGCCTTATCAAATTGGGGATTCAACACATTATCAAACTTCTTATGGCCGCCTTATCAAATTGGGGATTCAACACATTATCAAACTTCTTATGGACTTGGGTTCGTACACCATAAATTAGAGATTGATGGATTGGATTCTTTAGGCCCGTTTTATAGCTTTATAAATTTTGAAAAGTAATATCATCATAATTTTATAAATATAGAAAATTAATATTATTAACAAAGAAAACTAGTTCTTCCCACATTTATATTTGCAACTCATGTACTCTAATTTTCCAAAAAATTTACTACTTTTGTGTATGTATAAAGTATTTTGTCCTTTTAAATTTATATGATTATTTTAATTTATAAGAGTGGTATTTTACATATTTTACAGGTATGTACATATATAGGGGTGACAATCTTTGACACGATATGAAAACATGACACGAACCCAACTTGAAGTCAATGAAAGAAATATGAACACGAACACGACTAACACGAATCTGACACGATATTACCGATTTGTCTAAAACATAGTTTTTTTTTAGGGGTAAAACATAGTTATTTTATAGTTTACTTGTTTTTTTGATGTATTTTGAGCATAACCTGAAATCGACATGAAATCAAACATGAACGCAACCTAGGTGATTCAAAATTACTAACATATATATAATTGATGCTAATGATTTAAAAGCAACTTCTAATTGATCGATCGAAAATTATGTGCCGTCAATTAACTGAGAACTCCAATGTATGTACGACTGCGTCCCCGCAAAACCACCGATAGAAAAGGGGGCCGGAAGGGTTTTCTGGTGTTTTCTCTCCGACGCTCAAGTCGAATCGCTCTAAAGAGAAAAGGTATGAAAATTGAACAAGATGAAAAGTGTATATGAGTAGTCTAACCGAGGCACACCTTTTTGTGAACTATTTATAGGTTGACAATTAGGGTTTCGTGCTCATCAAGTTGGACTAAACCCCTAGCTTAATCGTTTGGACTTGGCTGGTTTCTCATAGTGGGTCGCACATTTTCCAAGTCCAAGCGATTCGCGAGGCCTTTAACTATGTTCATCAAAGAGGCCCGATCCATCATCGATTCGGGTCCATTGGGCTTGGAGTTTGGTCTACCCAAGCCCATTCACTCGTGCCCAATTGTCAACTTGGTCAAGTCCAAACTAAGTGATCGGCCCAGAGATCGGCTCATATGTTAGGAGATCCACCAAACATTCGAGTCCAACTCTCACTGGACTCTCATCTGAGATCGGGATGGGCCTTACAGGTCGACCCATCCTATTTTATCAAGAGTGACCCATCAGGTATTCTTCGTATCTCGATCATGAAATCCTTCACCAAGTTGGGCTTCCATTATAAGCAAAAGTCCATCAATTTTGCCCATTTTAGACAGGTCGGCCTAAATAGGTCCCCATCAATCAGTCCCCTTAATTATGTACAACGTGCTTTAACCATGTCGAACATAATTGTCTTAATTTAACTAAGGTCAACCTTCTGGGTTCTCTTAATGGTATCCCGAAGTGCAACGAACATATTAGACCTAATTACTTCAATCTTTATCCAGACTGTTTGTTGCTAGGGTCCAAAGTGTAGCGAACAAATTAGACTTAATTACTTCAATCTTTATCCGGACCGATTTGTTGCTAGGGTTTCTTAAACCTCAATCTTGATCCGACCGACCACACTAGGTTTCTTACCCTTCAAGTTCCCACCTATTTCATCCACAAGAGTGTCTTTTTGCCACGACAAGATGTCATTTCGTCTTCCCAAGGTTATTTTAGATTGTTGGATGAGTTTCAAATCCAACGGTTTTGATCATCTTCTTCTCTTTATAAAAGATATCTCATGGGGTACCATTTCGCTCTTACTAATACTTTCTCTCTTTCTCCCTCCTAAGCGCAATTTACGATGAGTCTTTGGCGATTTTAAATTTGAGCTCTTAGCGATTTCGGTGACTTCTCCGCGGCACTACTCCTCTATCATTCCTCCTTCTCATTCTCCTCTCAAGTAGGTATTTTTCCCTTTTTCTCCCTTATTTATTTATTTAGAATAATAACTTCTTCCTCAACCCATTCAGACCCTTACGTAATCGACTTAGTTAGGTGGTTCAATGAGATAGATCTTTTCCACGTTAGAGAAAACAATCCCAAGCTACCTGACCCCGAAGCCACAAACTCAGACTCTCCTTCAGAGTGGAGCCGTTCTCCCATAGAGATTAGGAAACCGATCTATCATACCTCTCCCAAAGTGGATCATGGTTTCTCTCACACAGTTGTAAGAACAGAATCCCTTTATAACATTCGTAGAAATGCTAACATTCATTCTAACTTTAAATTAGTACTCCCAATGTAACACCCTAATTTTATAAAGAGTGCAACCATGGATAAATTTTTCGCTAAATAAAAAGGGTTATAAAAATCTCACAGTCAAAGAAAAGGACGACTTATTTTTTACTTCACCGAGAAATAAATAACTCGTACTAATGAAAACATTAACTATCATCCATATGCGCAAAGAAATTTTTTTTTTAAAAAAATAAACATTATCTCGAAAACTCTCAATAATTATAAGATAACTTCAAAAGAAAACTTTGCATCACTCCGATTACATCCATCCACCACGTGCCACGCCAGACTTCTAACCTGAAAAATTGTTAAATGAAAGGGGTGAGCTATCAACAACTCAGTGGGGACGCATTGTCTAAATCAAACATGCAAGCATAATCATCATTATATACACACATATGATTTTCATGGTTTGATCAAACAAGCCCTAAGGCTATCTGTGAGTGTACAATTAAGTATATTCATGTTTGTACAATTAAGTACCTTCATGGTGTACAATTAAGTACATTCGTGTCATGTCATATTTAACGTGCCCATAAACATAACAATCACAACGAGACATTTAAAATAGACAAAAGCAGAAAACCCCACCTTAATATGCAGTTTGTGACTTGGGAAAAAAATATGAAATCGCTTGAGCTCGAAAAATCCTATATCTTGAAAGTATCGTTTCCTACACATGAAAAATAAACTTAACTTAATGCATGACATTGAGAATTAGGATGTATACATAAAGGGTGGAGGAAGCGAGATAAATTAAATAAATGGTGAAGATTAAGTTGGTCCAAATCCCCAATTCAGGAGTAAAAGGATTGACTTGAGAATTTAGAAAACTGGAGGCTAATTTCAAAATTTCCTAGAATTAGAGTGATTAAAACTAGTCAATTGTTCAAGTCAAGAGACTGTTGTGAAATCAATTGGGAATTTGGGGGGTTAATATGTAATATCTCGAAAAGTGGCTTAAAATCTCCTTAAACTAATTCTTCTTCTCAACCCTCACGCTCCTTTTTCTCTCGATCTTCATCATCTCTCATCTTTTTCTTTCCTTTTTTTTTCTTTTTCCAAATCCACTAATCTCCTCTCTCAATCTACCTCTTTGTTTCCCTCTTTCGATCTCTCTCTCAATCTCTTTTCTTTCTTTCTTTTTTCCTCAAAACTCTCTCGCTCTCTCACAATAACTATCTCTCGAAACCTCACTTTGGTGGCAGCGGCAAAGCGGGCGCAACCACGACGGAGACAACGATTGGACTTGGCGGCGAGGTTTGGGGTTTGGTTCTTGGGGTTGCTAGGTTTTATTCGATGGTTCGGGGCTTGAGCATTTACGGTTATGGGTATGGGTGGGCATCGGTCGGGTATTCGGGAGAAGAAACAATCCCAAGATACTCTTTATATTTTAGTTTTTTTTATAATTACAATCGGGTACCCGATCGGGTATTCGGGTAATTTTCCACCATCCGATATCCGACCCGAATTTATGCAATTCGGGTAGCAGGTACCCGGTACCCGATTTTTTCCTAAATATACACGACCCGACTACCCGAATCCGAATGCCCACCCCTAGTTATGGGTCTTGAATTTGATTTTCAGACATAGGCTCCTCCTTGGAGATTGAAATCTGTAAAAAAAATTGCAAATCAAATGGAGATTATAGCTGTTAGAAATCAATCCTTTAAAATCATGAAAAGTTGTTTGTTGTGCAACAGATAGTTTGTTGATAAAACCTTAGGTCGACCGATCGATCTCTAATGAAAAAATTCGAATTATATAGCAAATTTAAAGGCTTGGACCGGTCCAATAGGGGGTTGGACCGGTCGACCAAGGGTTCAACCGATCGGACCCTAGTTGGACCGGTCCAACACTTCAAAAAATGAGACAGATAAGTTTTCTGAGAATAATATCATTCCAGGCACCGGTCGACCACCCGGTCGATCGGTCGACCTCCTGGATGTTTTCGTCTATCTCGTTTCTATTTTAGAAATCAAACTTCAGGGACGGGTTGCCTTTCTATAAGGCGAGGTTGACCTCGAACAGAGGTGTTTTCCAATTTTTTGTGAAAAATAAACTTAAAAAAATACTCCAAAAAATTAGTAAAAATAGTTTAAATCGATTAGGAGTATTTGGGCAACATTTAGGGACATTGTTTGTTTGATACATATTTTTATCTTAATTTTGATGATTTTATTTTTACACCAAAATAATGTTTTTTTATTTGTTGTCCAAATACTCCTAAATGATTTTAATATTTTCCGGAGTATTTCTTCAAGTTTTATTTCGGATAAAATTGGACAACATTGTTTATGAATTTGTGTTTATATGTTTTTACTTCAAAACAAGGTTCTAAATGTTGTCTAAATACTCCCGATTGGTTTAAAATATTTTTACTAAATTTCGGAGTATTTCTTGAGTTTTATTATCGACAAAAATTGGACACATTTCTGTCTCTTGGTCGGCCGTCGTCCTCTATGGGCAACCCGCACTGAAGATGATTTTTGAAACAGAAAATGAGATGGAATAAAAAATCAAGCGGTCGGCCGGCCGCCCGGGGGTCGATTGGTACTGCAAGTGTTTTTGAAAGCAAACCTTGATCTTCAATTTCTCAAGGCGTGGACCAGGTTGAACATAGGGGTGACCGGTCGAACCTACGTCGATCGGTCGCCTCTATGTAAAAATGATGTGTCATTTTTGAACTTATTTCTGTGCGGCCGTCACTCTATCTTTTGACAACAAAAATGTGACCCGTTTGACAATGAGACAAATTTTCTTAAAATGTGGGATTGATTTCTAACACTATATTCTTGATTTTAATTGTATTTTTCTCAGAGATTTTCAATCCCCAAGAGGAGCCTATGCTTGATCATTCATCTCCTATAAATAGAGGAAGTTTTGGAGCAACCAAGACAACAATTGAGATACAACACAACAAGATACACTTCAAGCAAATACTTCTTCTTCATTGTTATTATTCTTGTTGTAATTTTGCCTAGCTTATCACTTTCACATCCTTGAGGTCTAGGCTATTCTTGATTACACTTTGCACTCAAATTGTAATATTCATTATTGAGTTGTAATCTTGATTTTGGTTATCATTCAACACAAGATATCCTTGTGAGTGTTCTTGTGGTAAGAACACACTTGGATGATCTAGGTGATAGGTGCAAGAAGATTGTGGTGATCTTCTTATTGAGGTGTTGAAGAATTTGGTATTTTTCAAGGTTGAAGATTGTGGTAATCTTCACAAGGTGCCGTTGAAGGAAGATTGTGGTAATCTTCAAAAGGAGATTGTGGTAATCTCCAAATGTGGTGTTGAAGAAGAGTGTGGTGCTCTTCAAGGTGTTGTAAGTTGAGTTTGTATTAATTTTGGTAATTAATAAAATTCTTTTTCTTTTTGAAATCCATCCCGGATATCTTTGGGGTGGTAGTAGATTAGGCCCAGGTGGGTTGAACTACTATAAATCGACGCGTGTTGTTTACATTCCGCACCTTTATTATTGTCTTTGAGCATTCGGTTCGAAAAAGAGGGCGAAATCGAAAAGATGGAGATAATCTATTCACCCCCTCTAGATTATCATAGCTCTTGGACTTACATTGTTTTGGTGAAAAACTTAGTTAAATAAAATCATCAAAATTACGATAAAAACATTTATCTAACACAATTTACCTATGTCAGATCGCACTTTGGTACTTGGACTAGCAAGAGTAACCATCCCCAATGGCTGAATGGTACCTCCAGCAAAGCCCACTAGGGACGTATCAACCACTTCCAGTTCCGTACGGGATCCATCCATTTGTAGCACTCGTAGAAAATTGTCAGCGTGTCGATAAATACCCTCTGAGCAGCATAATTCGTGATGGTTGTCGTGATAACGAGGGCATTGTTGTAGGGAGTTAGGATGCCCCGGCTATCATTTGGCCCAAATTGAATATTGGGACCAACAAATACTTGCTCTATCTTCATCCGCTCCTGGGCTCGATCGGATGTTGTCGCTCTAACATAGCCGTTAAAGAAAGCTTCTTCCTTGTCACCACTCCCACTACCAATGAGAGGACTGAAAGCGGCCTACTTGAGAATGGCTCCTTGACTTTGCTTTCAATCGGCTTGGTATTGGCAACTCCACTTGGAGAGCTAGAAGGCAAGGCAAGAACTAGATCCCAAACGTCTTTTGCTCTTTTCTTACGAGAGATTGTGCACTAAAAACGGCCTCTCGAGAATATTCACCCGATGGACCCACTATAACCATCGAATCACCCCCTCTGCGGTGGCGGTGGGGAGATCCTTCCACGCCCCTTCTCCACTCTTTACCTCTTTCGGTAATTATTTTGACCTTCCGATAATTACCCTTAGTCCTCCACCCATCCACGTACACAAACTCCTCCAGATGACCCACTTGGATCATTCTCTCAATTTTATCTTTCAAATGGGTACATTGATCCGTTGTGTGCCCATACTCATTGTGAAACCTACATAATTCCTTACACTTCTCCTTCCTAGGTGCCTCAGCATAAGTTTTCAGCCACCTTTGATCGGGATGACACTCAATCGCCATGAAAACATCTCCCTGGGGGGCCACCATGGGTGTGTATTTCTCATATCCAAGCCTTCCCTCCACCAGCTAAGGCTTAGGGAGGTTAGGCTTTTTGCTATGGATCCTCTCATCTCGATCATCCTTCTGCTCCCCCCTTATCTCCCTCCTCACGCTTCATCTTCATGGCCTCTTCCTAATTAATGTATTTCTCAACTCTTGCCAAGAGTTCATCAAACGTGCGTGCTGGCTCTATCACCAGGGATTCAAAGAAATCCCCATCCTTCAAGCCCTGGGCTAGGGAATTTACTAATATGTCTAGAGTCGCCGAAGGAACCTCAAGTTTTGTCTCCATGAATAGCTGAATATAGCTTCTTAGCCCCTCATTATCCTTTACATTTAATCTTTGAATAATGTTGGCAGAGTCTTTTGGTACCTCCTACAGCTAGTGAATTGGTGCAAGAACATTGAGTTGAACTCATCAAAACTCTTGATCAAATTAGGCAACAACTAACTAAACCATTTTTGTGCCGACTTAGTCAGGGTGGTTGGGAACACCCGACACATCACCCCATCGAAAATCTTGTGGAGCATCGCCGCATTATCAAAGCGACACGGGTGATCCCAAGGGTCTATGGTGCCATTATACTTAAAATTCAGAGCCCGATACGAGAAGGGGAGTTCATCAGCCACGATCTCCTCAGAAAAAGGAGTTCCCCTTCTAGATTGGCTCGGCCTCGCCTCCAGACACCTTTTTTTCCAGCTCTCTTACCTCCATGTGCAAGTCATCCATCCTCTCACTCCAATTAGGACTAGTCTCTGTGGCCGTTTAAGTGAAAGCCGCGGAGGCACTATCATTCTCCACCACCATCGGTGCTCTCTCTAAAATCCCACGCTCATCTCTCCTCGGTAGGAGTGAGGCCTCATCTCATTCATCAACCCACTGTGTTGCACCGCTGCCGGGACAAACTCCCCATTCGATTACTCACGACTTCCTCCACATCTGCTTTGATGAAAGAAGATATCTGTTGGAAGAAGCCAAGCCCCAAACCACCTCCTCCATCATAGGGTCGATCGCGTCAATTTGGTCTGCAGGAGGAGAGCACTCGGCTCAACAACAAGTGGGTCTTGGACACGCACACACTTTCTCGGTCACCACATACCTCGGGCACTGGATCGGAATCTCCTCCCGGATCATCCTCCAAATTTTGATGCACTTCTTCCATAACCACCACTTGAAACTCACGTCCTAAACTCAAACTTCCCACAGACGGCACCAATTGGTCGGTGCGGGGCGGATCCAGGGAATTAGTAGTAGGGTGGGCTAAGAAGTAAAAATTTCTAAGGAAAATTATCTATATATAGGGATGACAATGGGGTGGGTGGTGGTCGGGCCAAAATAACAAGAAAGCCAATAATTAAATATAAAAAAACTAAAAAAAATAGATAACTTTTTAATTTCATACTTGATGATGACATTGTTCTTATCGGCCCGATAAATAACAACTCGACACAATAAGCTCAAGCCCGAACACACACAATAACCTTATTGGACCAAAATTTAAACTCAAACACGACGCCGCTAAAAAAACGAGAAACATGGTGCGACCACGATAGGTACAATTAGCAAAGCCGTTAAATTGATTTAGTTAGGACCGTTAGGCCATTAACTAATAAAATATATGATTTTCTTAATAATTAGATAAATATTCTAATAAATTACTAATACAAATAGTTAAGTAAATTTTAAAAGTAATGAAATGATAAATGTACGAATGATAAATAAGGATCACATAATAGTCTAAAAATCACGAACATATTAAATATAACATCAATCTTATTATAAGACAAAAATTTTACATTCTTCATTCTTGATTTTTAACTTGCATTTAGATTTTGGGGTGAACTTGAGTTTTGCATTAAATTTTGGGTGGGCTAATTTTGAATATTGTAGAAACTATAGTACTAAAAATATAATTTTTGAAAATTTGCACTGGCTTGAGCCATGCTAGCCACACATGGCTACGCCCGGGTCGGTGGGAAATTGCCGTCGTTGAATAAACACGAACTCCAATGTATGTCCGACTGCGTCTGCAAAACCACCATTAGAAAAATGGGTAGGAAGGGTTTTTTCGCGCCCTCTCTCGACGCTCAAGTCGAGAATCGTTCTAGAGAGAGAAAATGTATGAAAATAGAACAATATGAAAAGCGTATATGAGTAGTCTAATGATGGCTCAAAAGCTACTCTAGAAAACCGTAGGCAAGTGCACCTATCGTTTTATAGTATAGATTATTGAGTACCGAGTGTTATTCCCACGAGGATCGTAAGTTCTAATAATTGCCGTCTTTTTGTTATTTAATCTAATTAATTTTGAGTTTTTGTTTAATGTAATAAACTACAATATGTAAAGAAAAAAATGAAGAATGATTTGTAAAATAAGAAATCAAGAGATAGAGATGTGTTTGAATGTAAATTCCTTTAGAATGTTTTTGTGATTTAACAAGTTAAAAATACAACCATGGACCCTTAAACAAAAATTATTCTCTTTTAATAAAATCTCATGTTATGTGAACCGTAGAAATTCGATTTAAGTTAAACCCTTTCTCAAGGCGTAAAACTCCTAATCTCAAGTTGATTAACTGAAATCTCTTTCTAGTTAAAACCCCAAGATTGCATTATAACGATTTGTGAATTCCCATATTTGGTTTGACCCTAATCCGGAAGATTTATGTCGTCATATCTAGGATTGCATACAACTCTTTTCACTTATATAGGTTCTTTCTCACCATAAATCTCTCGATTACCCGATGAGGAATAGATATCAAATTAATATACCGAAAATATTAACTCGAATGAAATAAACATGATATAAGTGAATCACACAAGACATGAGAATTTTATTAAAAACATACAAACCTTAATCACAAATCCATTCTAGAGTTCATTACATTCAAACACTAGGAGTTTAGCTACTCATGATTTTGACAAAAGAGTAAATTACACAAGAAGATTTAAGTATTGTATACATGATGTACTTATCTTTCTCATAATCTCAATGACTTCTTCCTTGATGGATGATGTTGATCCAAGCCTTCTTCTTCAATGTTGCTACAAGCTTACTCCTCCAAGACCTCTTGATCCCAATTCCACTCAAAATGTTGAACACAATGAATATTTTCTAAGTGTCTAAATTGAATTGAATGATGAACAATGAATCTCTATATGAATGAATACTACATGAATGCCTTTCCCAACTCAAACTCTTGCATTTATTATAGGCACCATCTTTGTGAAAGAACACATCAATAATGCTAACAATTGCTCCACTTCTATGGTTGTTGGTTGAATCATTGTGTGCACATTCATGGTTGAGTTGGTTGAATCATTATATTCACATGACAATACTCCACTTCCATTGGTTGAGTTGGTTGAATCATTGTGTCCACATGACAATTGAGAGAACATGGGGACATGGTAAAGCAAGATAGGGTGTTAAAGGTATTCAAAAGTGATAAATGGTGGACACGCATCGGTAGTGTCAGATAATACGCCAGTAGTGTTGCTTGACACTGGCCGTGTTGTACGACACAACATGGCCTTGTCGGACTACATTTTGTGCGGGTTTTCTCCTCTTTGATTCCTTCAACATGGCCGTGTTCGACGACCGCGGTTTGGCCGTTTTGGACCCTTTTTCCAATTTTTCTTCAATTTATTTCTTTCTTTTTGAACATGGCCATGTTATTTGACACCCCAAGTCATGTTGAGTGATTTTCTTGCCTTTTTGCACTTAATGTTGGCTTCAAATTGCTCCACCTATAATGTTAAACACATCCCACGATAAAATGCTAAAAATTACTCGAGAAACTATGATTTTTCTAACAAAACAATTAAAAACTGTTTGAATTAATAACACAAAAATATTTACAAAATGGCACTTATCATCTAACCTCGAGACAACCTTTTTGTGGACTATTTATAGTTTCACAATTTGGGTTTCGTGCCCATCAAGTTAGACTAAAACACTAGCTTAACTCTTTGAACTTGGGCTGGTTACTCATTGTGGGCCACACCTCTTCCAAGTCCAGATTCGGAATGCTCTTAACTTTGTTCATCAAAGGGGGCCTAGTCCGATCATCGGCTCGGGTCCATTGGGCGAGGAGTTCGGTCCTACAAGGCCCATTCACTCAACTTGATTGTCAACTTGATCAAGTCCAAACTAAGTGATCGACCCGGAGATCGCCATGTGACGCCCGGCCGAAGAGGCGGGGGTGATCGCCGGTGTAAGTAAGGCACGGACAAAGACATGCGGCTCTGGCGGCTTCAGGAGGAGGGGACATGAATGAACCGATCCCACACCGAAAAAGATGAGATTCTCGAGGCGTGTAGGTATGGAACTATACGGTTGAGGAGAGAGCTTAAAAGATTTGATAGTACTTTCATACCAACAAGATGCATCTTCTTTTTCGTGTGCTCATCATGTAAAAACGAAGTTAAGCGTGCTTGTCCGGAGCAATAACATGATGGGTGACCCCCCAGGAAAGTCGCCAGGGTGCGCGTGAGTGAGAACAAAACGCGGCTGGAAAGACTCGTGTTGGTTTGTGGGGACGATCGTCGATCGGAAGCGGAAAGCCGTTCTGACTAAATGTTAGGAGATCGGCCCAAACATTCGAGTCCAACTCTCATTGGACTCTCATCTCGAGATTGGTATGGGCCTTACATGTCGGGTCCATCATATTTAATCAAGAGTGGCTCATCAGGTATTCTTGGTAGCTCGGTCATGAAATGTTTCACCAAGTTGAGCTTCCATTATAAGCCAAAGCCCATCAATTTGGCCTATTTTAGACAGGTAGATCTAAATAAGTCCCCATCACTAATCTTGTAATTAATATATTTAATGTTTTTATAAACATAAAGAGGACTTAATTGAAATATAAGAGGAAAAAGAAGTAGTATAAGACAAATAAAAATAAGGGTGGCGCTATTGGCACCCCATTTTTTTATGAGTACACCCACCTTCTAAGTACACCACCCTCCACTTTTTTAAATATGGCACAATTGATGAGTTCACCTTTTTTTTTCCAATTTTACCCTTTCATGAAAAAACCCTAGGTGATACGTATCACGATGGCAAGATGGCACGATGGGTTTTCGCCATCATGCCACATGGCACGATGGAATGATGGCAAAAACATGGCACGATGGCCATGGCACGCGATGGCTGCTTGAATTTTTTTCATAGACGTGATCGTGCCTTATATCGCGATCACTATCTTGTGCGGCGAAAAGATTTTTCAATCAAAATTTGAAAAATAACATATTTTATGCTATAAACTAAGAATATACGTTCATTATATGGGGATATGAATACTTTATTGTTCGAATCTTCAACAATTTGGGTGTTGGAAAACTCTAGGGTTTGTATAAAGAAAATTTAATTTTCTTGAAAGAAGAAGAATGTGAGTGAATGACGTGAGTGTATTTAGAGATTAGGGGTGTATTTAGAACTTGGCTTTTAGTAAATGTATTATAGTCTTTTAATTTAACGACATTTTTGAAATTTTAGAAAGTGAGATATCTTTCATCAAATTTGGGGTCTAATAACGCCACCCTAAAAATAAATTCTATTTATTGCCAAATAGAAAAATCTGTCCCAAAGGCAAATTTTTAGAGCTCTCGTTATTCCCAACTGTGGCCCTTTTTCTCTCTCTCTCTCTCTCTCTCTCTCTCAATTCCATGGCAACGTATTACGTGTTGATCTATCTCTCTCTGATCTTACTTCTTCTGCCTTCGGCACTCGGGATCTCTAATGGGTAACTCTTCTTCTCCATAATAAGCTTTCCCTTTTAATTTTTTACTGTTTAGTAGACAGTATCTTGAAGGATTATATTTTTGAATAAACGATTTTTTTTGGATACTCTGAGCTGGGTCGTTTTGTGTTCTCCTAATTGATCCCCTTTCTTGCAGGAATGTTGAGGGATATAGTATAAATGGTAAAGTTAGATTTCCAGGTATGCTTTCTTTTTCTACTATTTGCATCAAGGGTTTCTGTACATAAGTTTTTAATTGCTTAGCGAGTTTCGATAATTTGCTAGTTTTTGCTTATTAAAGCATAAATGCGATTGAAATTTTCGTAATTAGTTTTGGACTTGGGAGTTCTGGATTGCAGTTTGGTGTTCTTTTTTTTTTTTTTTCTTTATATAATCATTTTAACTTATGTGTGAACGCCAGATTTAGGATGATCACTCAGGTAGCGTCTGGATTGAGGTGTTTGGACCTAAGGATGCCAAATGTTACTGATATTAAATGGATTTGATATCCACTGAGAAAATAGCGAAAGTGGGTGCTAAACGAAATCCATGTAACTTGTATTATCCATACAAAGCCAAATGAATTCGTTACTCTTAGACTTCTGATACTGCTAAAATTTTTACAAGAAATCTGGTGTATGTCGAAAGGATGTAATTTGAGATGCACAGGGAAAGTGGGTAAGGTTGGTAGTTGAAGAATCTAAATTGCAAGTATTGCTTTCTCATAATGTCTGCTCTTCGGTTAATCTGAAATTGAAGTTCAAAAGAAACTTCTGTGTGATATGAGGCTTGACAAGAAAAGGTGCCAGATTATGGAGCAAGTGACTTATTAATTATGTATATGGTAAAACGGATGCCATGAGTGTGCGTGATTTGAGTGAAAATTTAAAAAGAACATTTCTCATGGAATAGGCACAGAGAATCTATTGCCTTATGGAATATGTGTAGTGCTGGAATCAAGTTTTGCCATTATGATATTTTTATTTCATTGAACTAATTTTGTTTTTCTCTTTTTAATGTTTCTTTCCTCAAGGATTCAGTGCAACAGGATTTGGTCTCCCAGCAAAAATCTCAAATGTCAAAGTTATACTTAATGGTGGTCAAAAGTTACCTTTCTAAGGCCCGATGGATATTTTTCATTGTATCCTACCATCTGTGTTTCTTTGCTCATCTTTGTTAGATCTTGATATATTATTATGGTTTTTAGCTTGACCTTGGAGATTGCATCAAATTATTGCTAGTTTGTGATTATAGACCAAAGTTCTCACCATACTGAGGAACTAGGGCTATCACTAAATTTCTGAAATGTGGTTGAATAAATGGACTGAAGGTTATTCTTTAACTATTTCTCAAGCCATAATGTGCCAGCAGGAACCCATCTTATTGAGGTGGCTGCTATTGGCTATTTTTCTCTCCAGTGAGTTTTGTTCTTCCATTCTTCATTTAGTTGGTTAATTATCAAACGATGCGTATTTTATGGCAATCTTTTATTTGCTTCCAGGTCCGGGTTGATGTCAGTGCCAGAAATCCTGGTAAAGTCCAGGCAGCTCTGACAGAGAACAGAAGAGTGCTGACTGAGCTTGTCTTGGAGCCATTGAGAGAGGAACAGTATTATGAGGTTATTTGTAGTTTCTAGACCTGTAATTTCAGTTATTTGTTTAGGTAATAACTCATCCTGAAAGTATGTTTGCTTTTCATCTCATTTTTGCAGATACGAGAACCATTCTCCCCAATGTCCCTTTTGAAAAGCCCCATGGGTTTGATGATTGGATTTATGGCGATTGTGATGTTTTTGATGCCCAAACTAGTTGGTAAGTTCGGCTCTGCTTCCTGATTTCATTGTAGCCTTGTGTATAGTATAATGGTTGGCCTTTTCTTTTCAGTTGATGATCTTCCTTCAGCTACTTAGGAGTGTTTGCAAACATTAAAAAAAAAAATGATTCCCAGCTTCTTGGTTGAAAAATAATTGTTTTTTCCACCTAGAAGCTAGAGTCATTTTTTTCTTAGAGTTAGCAAACACACCCTTAATATGTGTTGCTTGCATCGATTTGGATTATCTAGCATTTTCATTAACAATCTAATTCATCTATTTCCTTAATGAATTTTTCGTGACTTCCTTTTTAAGGAGACTTTGGTGAAACTTTGAAGTATTCTTTCTAATCATTACGCTTGCATTCCAAGTTACTGCTTCTAGGACATCCCATAACCTATGGTGTTTGGATGGCATCGGAAAAATCAGCATGGATATTATTCCTTTCAAGAAAACATACAAATCCAATTTCCTTCCTACTACACCGTAAAACTCTCTAAGATAGTTGACAGCTGATCCGTATATAATTTTTTTAATACTTTTCCGTTTAAATATTGGGGATATGTAGGACGAAAATCTCTAATTGCATATCGATTGATTTTAATTCTCTCCGTTACTAGTTCAGTAAACATGATGTAAATCTATTGTAGGGACTTTGTGACACGATAACTCGGTTGCAAATTCATGCTTTTTTTTTTTTTCCGTGTTACCCATCTGTTTTGAGAAAACATTGGTGATTCTGTTTATTATTACATAAATCACTCATAATGATGATATCCTGGTTTTTGTGGTGCAGATGCTGAAGAATTGAAACGAGCCCAAGAGGAAATGGGAAACCAAGGTGTTCCCTCTATTGCTAACTTTTTAGCTGGAGCACAAAGGACGAATTAGACATGTGACCAAGAAATATGGGACTTTGTTGTGGCCTGTGGCAGAAATGGAAATAGACTTCATAGGAATTTTGTGTTCTTAGCGAAAATTGTTTGTGTTTCTTAGCAAGAATTTGTTGGCTACATTTGAATTTTTCCTTTCAGCAGGTTGTCTTCTACACAGGAAAACAATTTTTTTTTGGCTACACTATTTTCATCTCCCATTCTTCTTTAATTAATTCTATAAATGAAATTATATGTAGTCTGAAACTGTATGAATGCTTATGCAGACTGATAGGGATTAAATGATAGACAAACATAAAGCTATTTATTAATTGAGTTGGTCATATTTGAGACCGTCTCATGGACTTGACGGATCCTACAAAACACAAAAATTATGGATTTTTTTGGGAAATTAGGTAAAATACCCCAAACAAGGGGTATTAAGGAAAAATACCCCCACTTTATTAACTAATGAAATCTACCCTTTTTCCCTACCTAAAATGTCTACTTTACCCTTAACTTAAAAAAAAAAAAAAAAAAAAAGCGAGCACTTATGGGCGGGAGTGAAATTTTAAGCTAGCTACTTTTCTTTTCACCATTACAAACCCTAGTTTCACCATTACAAGCCTCTTCTCAACATTTCGAGCAAAGAGATCAACATTACAAGATTTTCGAGCAAAGAGATCAACATTTACGATTTCTACTTCAAAATTACGAACCCTAGTAAATGCGAGCGTTTGAAGGAGGCAAAATCGAGGACCTGTGTTCGACAATAAATCTCGTTCTTGCATCAAAAATATGGATAAAGGTTAGTTTTGATTGTTCTTTCGTAATGTTAATGATTTTCATTTTCGCAAAATGGTTCAATTAACAAATTTTTCACGATTTTTGAAATGGGTATAATTTGAAGAGTTTCGATTTTTCGCAAGTTGTATCAGAGGCAAACACGTGGGCAATCGAAAGCAATTGGGGGCGTTATGTAAATATCAAAAATTGTGGGTGGACAAGTGAATCGACAGATGTGGGCACTTGGGCGGGTATTTATGTGGGCATTGTGTGGCGGTTTGTGTGGGCGATTAAATTCAAATGTCATTTTGTTTGGGAGGACAAAGTGAACCGGGACAGATGTGGGCACTTGGGTGGGTATTTATGTGGGGCGATTGTGTGGGCAAGTTAAATTCAAATGTCATTTTGTTTGGGAGGACAAAGTGAATCGGACAGATGTGGGCACTTGGGTGGGTATTTATGTGGGCATTTACATTGAATGTCAAAATTTTGTGGGTGGACAAACTAAACCGATCTTTTATATCTATCTATTTGTCGCAGGGTTCATATAATGCTCTTATGGGATGGAGTTTGGGATTGTGACATAAGTACATCCCGATGGAGGTATACATGGAAGCATTTCAAAACTTCTCTTCCCTTCGTGAGTTCACTTACGTCGAATTGTTGCGGAAAGCTTATATTTTCTAAATTCAATCCATATGAGTGTGAAATAGAGTTGACTGATTGGTTTTGGCTATGAACATGTTGATCCTTTGCCACCATGTCGACCACCGATGATGATAGCGATGTCGCTACTTGTTCGCATGAATAGCGAAGCCTTTGTCTGCTCCGGTTTGTCCGATTAGAAGGGAAAATAAGAAGAAGAAAAACACTCTTTTGAGTCACTAGTAGCAATCAAAGTGATGTTACCAATTAAAAAGAACCTATCATTGAAGAGCTTATGCCACTTCCTCCGTGCGCATTCACTTAAAAAGCGTAAGATCAATAAACTAAAAAGTGGTCATGCAAAAAGAAAACAAAAGATACACTTCCATATTTTGATATGACTATGGAAGAACTTGAGAATGACCCTATGTTTTGGGAGGATGTAGATATGTCAAGTGGCGATGATCATCCTATTACTTCAAGAGAATGATGGTGGTGTTGAAACTATCTACATCCCAATTGTTCAAGAGGATCTACCACGCCCAAGAATAACATCGATAAAAGGCAAATGGGTTGTCAAAGAAACATCCGGTTTTAAAGAATATTTAGGTATGACTATTGAAGACCTTGAGAATGACCTCTGTTTTGGGAGGACGAGATAGGTCAAGTGACGAAGGTGGTAGTGGTGGTGGTTGTGGTGGTGGTGTTGAGGCACAGAAGCGGGGGAATGCTAAACTCGGGGTGGGCACAAAAGTCGCCTCACAGAGAGTAGGCAAGAACATCAACTTAAAAATCGCCATGATGATGGGCGAGGGATAATGGCAGCGTAAGTGTAGGCAAGATTGTCAGGTCAAGTGGGCATAAGAATGAGTGATGAGTGTAAGCAAGATTGGGCAAGATTGTAGGCGTGGATTGTGGGCATGATGATGGGCATAGGAATGTGGCAGAAATGTGGGCATGAATGTAGGCATGAAGGTGGGTGGGTATATCGGGCATGATAGTCAATCATGCAAAAGGAATTTTAAACCGGGCGCGATGTTGTGGGGCCTATTAGCAATCAAACAAGCATTTGTAACTCTATCTCAAGATGATGATTTACTGTGTTGGTCAAGTATTCCGCATTTAAAGAAGAATTTACTTCGGCGACTTGCAATAATTTGTATCTTTGAAAAATAGACAACACATTGTTAAAAGTCGGTTACGATTAGATTTGTTGCCAAGTGTGTGGATAAAAATTGTGGGTGGATGATACGCGTGACTAAAGCGCGAGGTGGGCATCTATGGGTTGTTGTGAAATATATAAATTGTCATGAGTGTTCGATTGAAATGAACAACCATGAGCATCGGGCAGTTAGGAGTAAGGTGTTGGGTGAGGTAGTTATGTACAGTATAAACAACCCACACATTCATACCCACCTCTAGCTATTATTCACGAAATAAAAGATAAATTCAATGTGGACATAAGTTATGACAAAGCATGGAGAGCAAAGGAAGAAGCAATTAAATTGGTTAGAGGTTCTAGGAAGATTCGTTCAAACAACTTGCGCTTACTTGGAGCGTGTCAACAAGTCAATCGAGGTAATCGTGACCGAGATTGAGGCTGATGAAGGTGGTTGTTTCAAATATTGTCTTATGGATTTAGGTGTGTGTATACGTGGATTTTGGACATGTATTCGACCGTATTAGCCGTGGATGGACGCATCTAAAGGGAAAAACCGAGGTATGTTATTAGTGGCTACTAGGTATGGACGGTAACAACCAAATTTACCCTTTAGCATTTGCCATTGTTGGATTCGGAGAATGACGCTTCATGGAAATGGTTTCTTGAAAAGATAAATGTCTTGTTGGCGGAGAAGAAGGATTTCGTTATTATCTCGCAGACCGCCATCGGCCTATTGCTAATGCCGTTATGAAGTTTTCCCGATGTACACCATGGAATTTGCATCTACCATCTAAGACAAAAATGTTGTTGCCAAATTTAAGGATGTCGATGTATCGGCTCTACTCTATTGTGCCGCTAAGACATATAATGAATCCGATTTTCGACATATCATGAATGAGATATATTTTGTATCTAGTGATATATATAACTACCCGACGAATCGAAAATATTGAAGGAGCAATGGGCCGTGTGTTTTTTCCGGTAGAAGATATAGCATCATGACTACCAATATCGCGGAGAGTCTTAATGCCGTGCTCGGGATGCTTGCGGAATACCCTTCGGTGGCCCTTTTGGATGCAATCTTAATGATGTTGATGAGGTGGTATGCGGAACGGCGTAATGTGGTGTGAAGATGAAATATCCATTGATTGAAATTTGAGAAAATTGTTCGAGAGCCGGGATGAAAAGAGTAGGAGGATGGATGTCCAAACATCGCATTACTACACCTACTATGTACTTGATGGTGATAGGAATGTCGAGGTCGATTTGAATGCAAGAAAGTGCACATGTAATGTGTTCAGGCTGGATCAATTACCATGTACACATGCACTAGCGACAACTAGGAAAGTTGGAATGCCAAGGACGAACTCGCTCTCAATTTTACACAATCGATGCACTAATAGCTGCATATGCGCAGGCCATCTTCCCGTAGGCCATGTGGACTTCGAATACCAGGAAAGTATCCATCCTTGAATGTGTTGCCTCCAATCATGCGGCCCCACTAGCGGTAGGACACTGAAAACGAGGATATTGTCCCAGGGCAAGCAAAAATGAAAAGGAAGTGTGGCCGATGTAAAGCGCACTCATAATCGCAAAACATGCAAGAAACCTATTCCGGTGAGAAGTAACATCAAATCTTAGAAAGTGTGGGCTGATGAATATTGGTTGTTGTGGATTAGCAATAC